>JAPDOI010001438.1:0-180299 GCA_029168955.1 Aplectana chamaeleonis
CCCATATGGACAGGATCTAAGGGAAAAAGTTTTGTCTTTTTACTTTTAACATGACAGGTCCAGAGAGAGAAAACAGAGAAAAAATTCCCGTACCAAAAAAGTAGGTCTCAAAATGTCGCAAATGTTACAAAAACCATTTCTGTATAGGTGGTAAAACGATATTTTCTCTGACCTTCACCATCTCTAGACTATGATCACCTGAGAAAAAAAATTTGGTACCAAAAGAGTAGGTCCCAAAAATGTTGAAAATGTTTCAAAATCATTTCTGGATAGGTTAGAAAACGACTTTTTCAAAATCGGCTATAAAAACATTGGAAAAACTCTTGCCTGTGTATAGGTAATTTTTCCTGTTTGCACTTCTTGTTGGTGCAATTTATTCATATTGCATCACTTCAGTACTTAAAGGCAGTGTTAACGATAATCTTCGATTTCTAGATTAATCTTTGAGTTGATTGTTTGGCCCCGGATAGAACTGCAATTGCTAAGAAATCGAGAGATCAGAAGGGCATAAAATCCTTTACTCTCATAAGAACTGTTCGTTGTGACACGGAAAACTTTGGTGGATCCGTCTTTTGCAATTCTCTACTCCCTGTTGCTCCGTTTTTTTCCCTTCGGTCCCTAACTAGTACTGTTTTCCTAAAGTATTCCTTCGTTTTCAGTTAGCCCCATATTTCATCGGTGACAACCACCGTAGATATGTTCATCCAATCGAACAACTAGACCAGGTCAGAGAATAATGATTCTGAAAAAAAGGCTTTTTAGTGCTTTTTTCGCCGTTTCTTCGTAATTTTGGTAGCACTCGGGGCCAATAAATTGCTTTGAGTAGAAAACTCGGGAACGAAAATCATTGTGAACACTGCCTCTAAACAATCACATGGAAAAAACATGGCTATTTACACTTAAAGGCAGTGTTCACGATGAAAATTGTTTTTCTGTTTTCCCGCCTATCTTGAAAACGGCCGCATGCTGATTCCAATGATGTCTCTGGAATCGTACAAGACCTTCTGGGAACGGGAGTTATGGTCCCTAAAAAATTGAGTTTGGCAAACATGGTGGACGAGAGTTAAACCAAGCGCTTGTAACTTCCGCTCCTTGCAGCGGATGTGTATGTGGGCTGACCTAAGTAAAGAGAGAAGCTGAGGTCAAGGAAAAGAACGGGTCGAATGATTGGAAATCATCGCTCATTCTACCGATCTTGAGCATTCATTTATTTACGTCGGTGGGCGTGTGGATGCGCTTTTTGAGGCTTCTGCCTTGCGCTCGAAAATGGCAACTTCCAGGCTCTTTTTGGAGCTTTTCCTGGGTCGTTTTCATGCGTTCTTTCGACGTCAACGTTACATTGTGCCCCTCCACTACCCATTCCTAGTGGAAACTGAAACACATTTTTTATCGTGAACACTGCCTTTAAAGGCAGTGTTCACGATAGGAATCGCTTTTCTGTTCTTTGCCTATCTTGGAAACGATCACGTTCTGATTCCAATGATGTCTCTGGAATTGTACAAGACCTTCTAGGAACGGAGTTATGGTCCCTCAAAAATTGAGCTAGGGAAGCTTAGTGGACGAGTTGTCCGAGGCTTGTAACTTCCGTCTTTTGCAGCCAATGTATGCGAGCTGACCTGCTCAGGTAAAACTAGTTGTCAAGAATCAGACGAAAAGTTGTCCCGCAGGCGTACGAATGCAGGACAACTTTCGCAGACTCTGGAGAATTCTGGACAACTTTTCGCCCGATTCCCGACAACTTTCCTATTCAATTCCTGACAACTCCTTGCCCGACTTCTCGACAGCCAACATACAGTTATACACTATGTGGATCAGGCGTACATACCAAAATTGGTATGTACAAAATTGCAATTCATATCCTGCCCAACTGTTGATTACAACGTTCGGTGAAGTCCACGTGTGGTTTCACACCACTATGTTTCACGAATTCCCGACTTGACTCGCTTCTTCAACGTTCGGCTGAGGCAACTGTGTGAAAGTACAGGCGTTATAAAACGGCCAATCGCGTCCACCGTCGACTGCGTACCACAATGCGCTGCGCGACCGCACGCGCGTCGGAAGCAGACGGGTTTTGCCGCCGCGCGACGAGTTTTGGCCGCCGCAAGCGACGTTTCTGGCTGACGCGCGGCGGCCGAAACTTTCATCGCGCGGCGGCCAAAACCCTTCTACTTCCGACGCACGTGCGGTCGCGCAGCGCGTGGTACGCAGTCGACGGTGAGACATTGGCCGTTTTATGGCCTGTATATGCTGTGGGTTACAACATCGTTCGACATGGGCCGCTATTGGCCTTGCCCAACACCAGTGCGCTATCAACGTAGTGGTCTTCAGAATCACTCTAACATAAGACGGTGAAGGTTTGAGTAGAGAGTAAATGGACCACGCTAAACTCAAATATCCTACTCTCGTGGCTACTAGTTTTCAAAATTGTCGCCTCCCTGCTGGACCACACCTGAGAAAGGTGTGAGCCATTATACTGTAGCGGTGTTCAGTCTCCATCTTAGGCAGTGGAAGTTTGCACGCAAGGTGAAAAGACCCCGATAGACTCGAATATCCTACTCTCGTGACACATACTTTGCGAAATGTTGACTTCCGGAGGGTCAGCACCTGCAGCTAGCGGCCAAACCGCTGGCTGCAGGTGTGGACCCGCCGGAAGTCCACATATTGTACATCAATATAATGCTAAACAACCATTGCAAGGTTGCAAGGAATCATCAAAAAAAAAGATCAGGACTTGGAAGCTAGTAAACTTTCAAAATTCACTAACTTGGAAATCCCATGTTTGGTACATATGTTAGCTATTTCGAGAAGATGAAGATAAAAAAGACGAATTCGATATTCCAGAAATCAGTGAATAGATAACCAGCTAGAAGAATGGAGAAAAAAAAAACCACAGAGGACCCACACGAAAAGAAAAGAACGAAAACAGCTGTCGAAAGCTTTGAAGAATGTGGTGTAAAGAGGGTTCTGAAGTGATGTCCTGAATTCGTGGGAAATTTTCGACATATTCGAGACATATTCTCAATTTCGGAAGGAGTTGTCGAGAAATCTGTTTGAATTGTCGGCAAACACTCGTTCCCCGAAATCCTTGACAACTTTCTGGAAATTCTGCGGAACCGCCACAATTTTCACAGACAAATACTGCAAATCTCGGAATTCTCGGCAACTTCTGGCGCTGGTCATGAATCTGGGGTTCATTTGTCGATTTTTCAAGGTTTTCATTTTGATTCGTTCTAAGTTTCGCAGCGGCGGAAAATTTTGAAGGCAAAAAGCGACGAATTCCGGAGTGCTACGATAGATATGGCTCAAAATTGCTGCTCTGGGGTTTTTTTGAAGTGCTGAGCACGAATCTGAGGCCGTTTATCGATTTGGCGATAGTTTACATAGATTACGGTCCGTATATTGTAGTTTGATTACAGTTTCAGACTTGATTTAAAATTTGTGTGCGGGGTAATTTTGGGTCTTCTATACAAATTTAACGTCGATTTGTCGATTTTCAAATTACTAAGGTGGGTTTTAGCCCCTAAATGGCACGGTACCAACTGTAATCCTAGAGGGTAAACTTCAGTAATTAGGATAAACAGACTCAGATTCGTGGCCCAGCACCCCAGATGGTCCCGTACATACAGGTTTTGAGCCGAATCCAAAGCTTTTCTCAGAACACTGAAAATTCCATGAGGCACCTTGCGGCTTGTGCACTGAAAAACGCGTATAACTTTGTTCAGAGTGTTAGCAGGCAGCTGCCAAGATCATAATTGAATTCTACGTCAAAAATGGTTCTAGAAAATTGCATTTCACCCGGAATGGTCAGGGGCCGCACTTTTTGCGACGGAGTCGACTGCGGCGCGGTCGCGGCGCGCCCCTACTGGCGCTTCGCCAGAGCACGGTTTCCGCCCACGTTCCTCATGGTAAAAGGAAGAGTCGTGAAAGAATATTAGCATGTATTCCTTTTAAACATCAAAAACTTGTACAGAGCTATCATGGCAATGAAACATCTATTGGTTTCGCTCGTTTCAAGGAGTCTCGCAAACGGTCGCGGATGAAATGGGTCAGAGGTTTTCCTCGCGTGGATCTAAAAAATGCTTTCAAACCTGATGTTTCCAATATATTCCAATATATCTAACCATTCAGGGAGATAAATTTTTCCAAATGTATCCGTTGAGATCGAGTGCACATAGGTACCCTCGTAGGTGCAATTGAAGGCATCTTACAAGCGGCTATAGTAGTCTTGCCCTTGTATGCAGTGAAGCTTCTACTGCTCAGTACCCATCTGCTGATCCAAACATCACTTTCGGAGAAATGGCTAAACTTCACACTCAACCGGAAAGTCTGTAGTAAATATAAACCTCCTCAGACTACCTTTCATAGGATTTAAACAAAGCCTTAATGGCGAGCTGTAATGGAGAGTCCTGAAACGTCCCCGAAGAATTTTCGGCGTGTACGTCAAAATTTCGCCCACCCAATGACTGGAAAAGCTATGGAAAAAAATTGAGAAACGTTCTGCTTCTATACCGCAATATCCTTACAACTACACAAAAAGCTCCTATCAACAGGGTCGAGCAGACTGGATAGCTTAAGCTAACGGGGTGGTAGAAATTTTCGGATTTTTTTTTCAAAGGGATAGGCATTTTTGGAACGGAAAAAGAGTGTGTGTTTCTAGAATTGAATGAGGTCAAATAAAATCATGAGAAGTTCGTTGTACAAACCACAGGAATATAACTTTAGTCAAGGTTTTTTAAGCAGTGATTGAGATCGCTTGCGAAAATTCCTGAACAAAGTAGAAAAATTTAATCCGAACCATTTTACATGTTAGGAATGTGAAACGATTTCAATACAATACCGTTAGGTCGTAAATGGATTTTCCCGAATAACAAAAAGTTACTAGTTTCGGCCGTTAATCCGGCAAGAACTCTTTGCCAGCGGGGTAAAAGCTGGATCCTGCCTTTTAGCTCTGCCCGACTATTTCGTTATTTTTGAAGTGTATTCGACTTTTTCCTGGCTTATTAACTACGGTCATCACGACTAGCAGGACACTTCAGGGCAAAGCAAGCGGAACAAATTGGTATCCAGCGCTCTTTGAATTCCACTTTGATTGGGGCCCTTCTCTTTCAGTTCTACGTTCTGGCCATATTGAGATTGTGACGTAATCTGTGCCAAAGTTTCATGATTCTTCGTCAGTACAGTTATTGCTACTATACGGCACTGCTTTTCACTGACAAGTACACAGCTATGACTGAAAGTAAGGACTGAAACTGTGCTCTGGCGAAGCGCCAGTAGGGGCGCGCCGCAGTCGACCCCGTCGCAAAAAATGCGGCCGAATGGTCAGGCTGACTAAAAAAAGTTCCCTTGCATTCATGTATTTAGCAGCAGTATATCACAAGGTTGCTGAGTTGAATACAAAACTTAGTAGGGAACCTTGCTACCCATATATGGGCCTTTGAAAATCTGTTAGTGTTTCGTGGTCAATTCAGACATTCGGACATTCCGATTCTGAAATTGGATTTCGCTACGGATCACAGGTTAACAAGTTATTGCTCTTTTAAGTTATTTTCTTGTAATCAGCTGTTTCGCTATCAATTTGAGGGTTATTTCACCAATTCATGCAATATAAGTAGGTATATTTATGTTGATCACACAATATCCAGCAAAAAACAGCTCTAAAGTAGATGTCTGTGCTAATGGCGATGAGTCAGCTGCCTCGAAGCGCCTCTTCACCCATATTCCTGCCCAGCAAGGGCGTCAACGCATGGAGCAGGAGGTGGGGAGCGGCGGTTATAGGCATGCGGTCAGAGCTTCGATTCCCGTCGTCATATGTTCGAGTACTTCTGCAAAAATGGATATAACAATACTTTTCTATGACTGGGTTTTCACAAAGATTGATTCGCTCCTTTTTTGCAGGTTTCACAAGTTCGGAGCATTGAAAAATTCAGTACTTTTCAAGGTTTTTTCTATTATATCGAACAATACTTAAGGTTGTCCTATTATCAATACTTTATTTCTCGAGCGTTTAATTAATATATGTCATTCTGAGGTTCTATCGCAAGTTTATCGCATGGTTCCTGCTCCTTGGTTCGTCAAGTTTCTAAAGCAATTACTGTGGCACAGAGTTGATATGTTGACAACCGTCCCGGATCCTTTTTCAGTCCGGCAGATTACCTTTTCGAGCTCGAGACTGTCGACTGTTGTGAAAAGGATCGCCAGGAACCAGCTTGCATCCCTTGTACAGTGGGTAAACCTCTAATCTGTTCCGTTCACTTCTTTTAAAAGAACCATCAGTCTCGAGTAGTTTTCGTTGAATCGGGGTGTGGATCGAGAAGAAGTAATTTTTCCGGATCGGCTTTCATACGAGATTGCCTTGGTTCAAATCCGAGAAAAAAAATTTCAAATTTTTTCCATGGGTACCCACCCCACATGCAAATTTGGTGATCAGGACGAAACTTTGTTGTCGTATTTTGTGCTGGAAATGTTTTCAGTGTCTTCCTTAACAAGAACAAATAGCCCTATAAGGCGTTTCGACATTTTTAGAAGGTTTTATGAATGTTTGAAAATGCCACATTTCAGCAAGCATTCTAAACACGAGCACTCACCAAGCCCTGTCCATTTTTGTTATGGGAACAGCAGTGCTCGGATTCTGTAAGCTTGAGTAACACGTCTGTTGTGGTCACTATTGTTCTGCTGTTCAAATCACGAAGCACTCGCTCGATACACCAGAATTTCTTTAAAATTCAGCCCATTACAACGTTGTAACTTTAACCAGTTTTTACTTGTTAACTTGAAATCTGTAGCAAAATCCAAGGACAGATTCGAAAAGAGCGTATCCGAGTTGACCAAGATACATTCACAGTCTCTCAAAAGCCCATACATGGCTAGCGAGGTTCCCTAGTTACGTGTAAAGCGGGAATCGAACCCGCATCGCTTCGCTTTCTGGGCGGGAGTGTTACCATTACACTATCGACACCACTATGCACTCCTCAGCTAATTTACACATGGACTGTGTAGGCACAACAGCAATAACCCATTAATCAGTGGCATGGTCTGCAAGCACAAATGGGGTATTAAAGATATGCAGCAGATCACGCTCGTAAAGGTGGTTGGGATAACAATGTGAATCGAACCGTATGGCTTACAACATAATGCCTACGCATTTTGAAGCGTCAAAAACGACCCACAATGCCGCTACATGAGTTAGAAGTTGGCCCCGCCCTGTATTTTTACGCCCCCTGTTTACGCCCTTTTCGTCCAACGCAGGGTTGTTGGGCCATCTTCGCCGTCAGTGACGTGTGCGGTTCACTTGTTAGGCAATCTACCAACAGTACCAACGGTGAATATGACCCGGTAACCTTGCGTTGCAGGAATAGGGCAAATACAGGGGGCGTGAAAACATGTTAGGGCGTAACACCAACTTTTAACCCATGTAGAAGCGGCATTGTGGGTCGTTTTTGACACTTCGAAATGCGTAGGCATTGTAATCTGGGCCATACCATTCTATTTCCGTAGTTATCTCAGTCACGTTTACGAGAGTGTATGCTGCCTTTAAATCCAGTTAAGCTGAGGGGTTTTGAATACAGAATTCTGATGTTAGCCACAGTCTATAACTATATGCTTTTAAATCTGCGACAAAATATATAGACGAAAGGAACGATTTTGTGTCGATTACGGTGAAACCATTTCAACCTCTGAAGTTATTCGGACAAAAGTGCAGTGAAGTGTAGTTACCTAATACAACGGTGTCGGAACAAAATGGAGTGTTTCTTTCTCTGTTGCGGGCAACCATAGCGTTACTTCAACTGAGAGCAATTCCCACGTTGATGGTTTTTATGGATGTTTGAAAGCGCCATTCAACTGAGAAAGGCGAAGGGCTCTTGCAATGGAGAGGGTTTCGTCATAAAATCAAACAGAAGCTGTGAAGTCGAGCGGAAGCAGATTGGTGATGACAGAAGGAAACATAAATCCTGCGCGCAATTCGGTGATTAGTTGCAGGGAGACATGCATCCATAGATACATATCAATTAGTAAGAAGGATTTACAACTGGACGAGACTGTCCGGGTCAAGGTTCGCAGGGTCATTCCGAGGTCATCTCCATATTTCGCTCCTTCTTTCCTGACACCGTCAGCAACAATAACAGCCCCTCGCTTAAAAGCTTTTTGAGAAACGCTAAAACTGAGTTTTTTGAAAAATAAGGCTAATCTCCATGTTGGACTCATCAGAAACTCTGATCGATTCGGTCTTTTTCGATGTCTTCTTTGCCGTACATGTATTGTGGCCGACGTTTCCACAAACTCGTCGTTTTCAAGACCTAAACTTCATCGAAGGTATAGCTTAGGTTGCTGGGATGAGTCCGGGCGGAGTAAGCAGCGGAGAGGTCGCTGATGGCAAAATATAACAGTGATGAGGAGATTTTGACATGATAAGCTCGATAAGCCTTTGTTATTTCGACCGGCCTCAAAATGAGTGGCTCAGGTATATGTTATCTATCCGGTTTTTTGTCACTGGGGCTTTTCACACGCCGTTCACACTAGAAGTAATCAAAGGAGTGTAATTACCCCTTAACCTATAAGTAGACCATAGCTCAGTACCAGTTATACACCACCACGCTGTTATCGTCATTGGTTGATAAGGTGACGACGTTTTCTCTCCACTCAGGAGTAACGTCAAAGCGAACTGTCTTCGAACAAAGTAAAGCCAAAGTATAGCGAAAAGAATATGTGTATGCTCTCAAAAAGGGCTCGTCCAGCAAAATTTGTTTGGTGCTGCCAGAAGCTTTGCATCAAATGGAACAGTAGGAATGTGCTTGTCAGTCTGCTACATAAACTGAACTAAAATTGAAAACGATTAATTTGGATGGAATGTTCAACTATTACATAAACAGTTTGCTTTCGCTATTCAGAGTGGTAAATCAATGAAGGCACAGATCGCGTCGGACTGGAACTCGGATATTGCAAATGCTATCAATAATTTGTAACCAGATGTAACGAAGTTCATTGGTTATTACGAGTATATATCAAGCGCATGGACAATGAACTAATTATCACACAACATTGATAATAGATCCGTATCTTCATATTACACTCCACAGAGGCAGTTTTCGCCAGATTTCACTTCCAATATCTCCAATGTGGTTTACGGTTAGGTTTGGTGCCCTATATGCAGTAAGGCATGCTTTGAAAACACCCGAAAGTCGCGTTTTTGAGCCAATATATTGATCCTAGTTCCGCAATCGCGTTCAGTTCCGCAAAGTCTCATTATTCACAATCGTAGTTGCGGAGCGGTTGTTTTGAGAATGATTCTGGCTGAATTTTTTAAAAACAACCGCTTCGGCTTCTACGATTGTGATAATGAGAGACTGAACGCTGCGATTGAAGTGAACTTAACTGTAGGTCCTCCCTTGTTTTACGTTGGGACTTTTGAGCATGGAGGAATTGACCCGCTATGAAGAATGATGCCTATCAGTGCAATCCAAGCCGATCAGCTCACTTATCAGCACTTCGTTGACTTGATTATTCCTGTAATCTAGAGTCTTCATTTCTCTGATAATGGACTCAGGGGGTGAATAGGCTCCCCAGACATCTTACTGGATAGCACCGACAGCTGCTATCCGATCTCCGCAAGAATGGGCGGAGTCGTACCCTCCCAAAATGCCACCATCGTGAGGGCGTGGGTTGAATTTGGAATAGTTCTTGGGGAATGGGAGGGTGCCTATCGTGGGGTACTGGGAAGTAAAATCCCCAGTGCCTTTGCGAACCACCGCGGTGCTGTTCTCGGTTACGCGTATCGCTTTCTACCCATGCTTCTACTACACACCTCTTGGACGTGATCTTCTACATTACTGCTAAACCACTTCACTCTAGTCGCTCGAATCACAAGTATGGCGCGAACACTGACATAACGCTTCTAATTCAACTTCATACATTGCTTCACTGATACACAAATTCGGTTTCAGTGAAATAACTTCATTCATATATGGTAGCAAACACTGAAATCAACAGCAACGAAAAATTATAGAAGTTTATGGCACAGGTTTGAAATCATGAACAAAATGAAATTGGACATTCATGCGGAGTAGTACTCATGAGAAACGCTCAAATCAACACAGGAAACATGATTAACGCACACAGCCTCCACAAATAAAAATAATGTAGTAGCATTCACAGTCACATCAAAGAACTACAGAATTTTTTTCCTAAATAAAAATTTCACAAAGTTTCTGAACCAATAAAAATTTTGAGAAAAAATGCACAAAATGAACTGTATATAGAACGAACATTAAAGATTAGAACGTCCTATTATACATGATATATGAGGCCGTTCGCTCAAGAATGGATACGGTTTGGGACACAACACCTTATTGCGGGTTTTTCGTTATGGATCGATAAACGGTGCTAAGAATTCAGGCCCTCCTTTCCAGTTTTCTCGAAAAAGCTTAGGTAGGAAAAACAGTGAACCTTCAAAATTCAGAGTTTTGGACAATTTTTTTGGTGCAGGTCTTCAAGGTCAGCACACACGCTCGCAAATATGGTGGAGATAGCAAAGTCAACGGGTCACGCGGCTCCTACTATAAAGCTCACGCCATCGCAAGGGCCCAAATAAAGTCAAAACTATCGTATTTCAAGACAGTGTTCACGATGTTCTTTGTTCCCGAGTTTTCCACTCAAAACAAAGCGTTGGCCATCGAGTGTTACAGAAATTACGAAGAAACGGCGAGAAACGCACTAAAACGTCATATTTCAGTGGCATTAATCTCTGGCCTGGACTAGTTGCCCAGTTGTATGAACATGTTCACGGTGGTTGTCACCGGTGAAAAATTGGGTGAGTCGGAAATGGAAGAATATTTCAGGCAAAATAGTACTAGTTAGGGTCCGAAGAAAAGAACGGAGCAACAGCAAGCAAATAATTGTGAATGACGGGCCTACAAATGATTTCATTGTCACAACGAACAGTTCCTGTGAGAGTAAAGGATTTTGTGACCTTCTGGTGCATTTTTCTCGATTCCTTCGTCATTTTTGTTCTACCCGGGGGCCAAACAATCGGTTTAGCTATTAATCTCAGAATCGAATATTATCGTGAACACTGCCTTTAAAGCCACAGTCCAAACTCAAAATCGATTTTTCGTTTAACTACCTATCTTGGAGAAAATGTAACGCTAATCACAACGGTGTCTCCAGAATCGCTCAGAACACACTACGAACTGAGTTACGGATCCTCAAAGATTTAGAATTTGAACTGGTAGAAGTTCGTGGACGAGTTTTCTCGAGCCTGTATTTTCTCGTTATTCGCAGCCATCATCCTGAAGCAGGCCACAATATAAAGCCAGACCGACAACAAAAGGAAGAACATAGATTTTGAATGAAATCATTCACACGTCTCTTCCCTATTGAGGTCGGAAACATGCCAGTGGGCGTTGCCCATTTTTTCTTTCTAGGGGCGTGGCTGACTTTTTCCTAGCTTTTTCTCGCTTATTTGAGCAAATTGAGATTTCGCGCTTGGCAGGGTTGCTATAGACGGCGACCGGACCAAAATATTAAAAATTACTTCTGAGATTGGACTGTGCCTAGGCAGCGTACACGCTCGTAAACGTAATTGAGATAACTACGGAATTAGAATGCTATGGCACCGAACACAACGCCAACGCATTTTGAAGCTTCAAAAACGACCAACAATGACGCTACAGGAGTGGGAAGTTGGCCACGCCCTTGTATCTGCCCGCCTCCTGTATTTGCGTCCTACTCCAGAACAGGGGTGCTGGGCCATTCCCACCGTCGGCGACGTTTGTAGGAGGTGGAATAGGTACAATAAAAAAACCACGCACATCGATGACGTTGGAAATGGCCCAGCACCCCTGTTTTGATGGAGACGGCAAATACGGGGGGGGGCGGGCAGATACAGGAGCGGGACCAACTTCTCACTCCTGTGGCGTCATTGTGGGTTGTTTTTGAAGCTTCAAAATGCGTAAGCGTTGTGTTCGGTGCCATACCATTCTAATTCCGTAGTTATCTCAATTACGTTTACGAGCGTGTATGCTGCCTTTAAGCAAGGGATGAGCAGAGTTGCGACTCGGAGCAACGGGTGGTTGTGAAAACTGTGGAATATCCTTGAAAAAAAATTAGGGAAGGGGGTTCGTAAAATTTTCGGAAAAAGAGAGGGAATTTCTTCAAACCACTTGGTGAACTAAAATGAGGTACTCAGACAATCGCCGACTGAAAATTGACTGAAAATTACAAAAATAATGAAAATATGCGGAAAATTCTTTTTTTCTTGTTGTTCCTGTGTGAACTTATAGTGAAGACTTCAGGTATGTTGACAATGTTTTTAAGCAGGGGGTAAACTTACAATTTTCCACGTTTTCGGTAATTCTTCTTCCAAAAAAAAAAAAAGAAAAAATTTCAAATTGGCCGTCGTTTATGGCGCAATCAACAGTATTCTTCGTGGAAATACGCAACCACACGACCGCCTTTTTTCGTTGCCGTGAACTGTAAGAATAAGCATGAAAAGAAGAGAGCTTGCACAAAACATAACACATCAAACTCATGAAAACATTGACTGATCGATAAAATGATTTGAAATGAAGATGACGCAAGACTTTACTACCTTAGGGGGAGTCGTAGGGAGTAAGGTGACATGTCTCGTTGGGGAGTGAAAAAAACACGTACGTCTGGGAAACGGGGTAGCAGCAAGGGCGGTAGGCCCGCCTCTAATCCCATCCCTCCGAAGGTTCAGCAGCAAGTCTAGAAAGGCGGGCTTGCTGCCGTGAAAATTCTGATTGGTCAGCTGCGGAAGTGGGCGGAGACTGGGCGGGGACAGATATCCGCCCTTGGTGCTGCGAGCGAGCGAGCTCGGAGATGTCCGCCCTTTGACCTGCAGCGCGAGAGTCGACGCAAACGCTCCACCCTCCTCGTCTGCTATTGGTCGAATTCAAATGCCGCTTCGCGCAATCGACCTTTCGACGGCATCGATCGGTCAGAGTTCAACCAAACGGCTTTAGGCCGATTTTTTTCATTATGTTTAATTTTTTCATGTAATTTTGCTTGATTTCTAACTATATATGCCTCTCTTCATCTCCTCCGTAGTCAAGCGCTAGAAAAACGTCAGGGCTACGCCATTTTGAGCTCGCACGGTACTTCTCTTACGGTTTCCTGCTTTTTTAGTGTCTTTTGAATTTTTTCTTGTGTACACACTAAAGACATCAGTTGCATTTATATCGTGCACACGATTTATGGTTTACGATTTTCAGAAGTCTTTCTCAAAAAATCCGTTTTCAGCAAGGAATATTTTTCACATCCTTGAATTCGTTTTCCCAGCTTGTGAACCTTTTGAAGATATTTGGCCGCTAAAAAATTGAAATCTCACTCCTGATTTGCTGTTTTCCGCTCGTTGATCTCTTCATCCGGGTTTATATGAGTTTGAAATGTTTGGTGTTGCATAAATAGTGTTTTATGGAGTGGAAATGAATCAATGCGAAAAATGTATATAAGAAATTGGACTAGAAATGAGAGGGAATCAAACCATTTATGATCGATTCGTAGATCTACTGAAAATATTTCCCACTCATCGAAATTCTCATAACCTATTGCTAATTATTTCGGAATTTCGAAAATGTTGTGAATGTCTGAATGAGGGAATTCCGAAAATGTTGTGAATTAAAGTCTGTCTGAATGAGAGTGTCCGCCCAGGCGGTCGGCGTGCGTGTCGAACGGGAGTCGAGAGGGCATTTGTTGGACATGTGAATCGACTAATACGAATATTACACGAAGAAGGAGTAATACTCCTGTCCGCTGATTGCAGTCCCTACAAGACTTCCAAAAAAGGCTACGTGACGACCGTTCAACACGCACGCCGCCCGCTTGGGTGGACCTTATCATTCGGGCAGACCTTACATGTACTGTTCAGAAATGTTGTTTAATGTTTAACTCCGTTTTCGTAACTTCTGGAGTTTTATCGTGTTACACCGCATTTCCATTTCTCATGTCTGAAAACTGCCCTGATCGCGAGCTGGTCGTTGACTATTTCCAGAATGCTTTCCTGCAGACTGGATGCCGGCTGGAGAGGTGTTGGATGTTGAGATCGGGGAGGATAGGCCACGTGCTGCACAAGTTCTCCGTTACTGGTGGAGCCACAAAATACTGGAGGTCAGTTGTTACATGCAGGCAAGACTCACATGAACTTGATAAGCGGTTTCAGGTAAGAGAGTATGTTTTTTCAGACTCTGCACATCGAATCCTGCTCGATTTCGGACGACGATATTGCTGCGATCCTGCACCCTGCTCCGTCCGTGACGTACGTGTGCCTGAGGAATAACTTTCTGGAGCAACCGTGGGCAGCTCTTGCGTCAAAGTTTCCAAATGCCGTTTTCGTGGATTGCAGAGGAAACAGGTAAGTAACCTTCAATGCTCGATATGTAGATCATAACAGCCCGATAGAACTAGTATTATAGGCTGCTGTGCCCGAGCCTCGAAGATGATGCCATGATGCCGCACGTCGAGACCTTGCTGTTGAGCAAGTCGTGGCCAATGTAGGTTCATTAATGAATGAAAGTCTGCTCCAACAATAACAAAATTTCAGGAACGACGCTATTCGCAGAATGTTCCCAAAAATGGAGAGCCCAAACCATGTTCGCGATTGGGACTGTGGGGACTTCCAGGACGAGTCTTCGGATGACGATGACACGGTTTCGGAGTCATCGTTCGATGAATGGGCGGACGAGAGCGAAACGGACGATCTTGAGGATTATTTTCTCTGATGATGCACGGTTACGATTTGAGCCATGAAAAAAACCCGACTTAGAGTCCTGTCGATCGGACGTCGAGCTCAGACCATCTTGGGAATGTGAGTTGTGATATTCAGTGAGCAACTTGAATGTCTCAAGTTACTTACTCATAGCAGACAAGCCACATACACAATGTAGTGAGTAACTTACCTGATGGGAACTTTCGCAGGGTCGCCTCGGGTCACTTGCTTACCACATTGTGTATGTGACTTTTATGCTATGAGTAAGTAACTTGAGACGTTCATGTTACTTACTGCTTACCACAAGTAGTTTTCCTAAAATTTTCTGAGTTTTTTTTTGTATTTTTTGCGTTTTATATGCTTTTGACTTTTGTTTTTCTTGGTCTGCCCCTGTTACTCTGCCTACGGTTCGATGAAGATGCTTTAAATTCAATTTATCTCACTTTTATTCCAGTGTCATTCAGTAGTTTGATATCTCTTTATCTGCTCATCATTCTGAACCCGGCTACCTCTAAACCAATCTCATGGATATTGAAACTAACTCTTTTAGACTTTGTGAACCTTGTGGTCGTCATGCATGTATTGTGTTGTAGTGTTCTGACATAGTCTATAGTCTTGATTGCGTTTGCCGTAGCACGGTTTTCTTTTCGCATCTCAAACATTACATCATCACGAAGTGCCTTCAAAGGCTTTCTGGTTACACGTTAAACCTCTATTGTGTAGGTGATTTCGAGCAATAAATTTGCATTTGTTAATACTTGTAGTTTTTATTATGTGTTGCTCCAGAATTCTTTAGCGGGCTTACTCAAGAGCCAGGTTGTAATGGAGCGATTTTGGATTTACGGCAAATTCAGAAGGCCGCTCTAATACAACCTGGTCTTGGGTGAGACCGCTAAAAAGAATTTTTGAGCAGTACGGGTGTTGGAGAAATCGCTTGCAAGGACGTACTAGGGCAGGATGAAGGGTGAATATGAAAATTTGCGGCAGTAAGGGCGTAGTGTCGGGATGGACGAGCGGCCCTAGCAAGGCCGGTCACCGCCCGTGCAAGGCTAGCCACCTGCCTTTCCCATCGGACTGAAGTGGCTGGTTTTCCCTGAAGTGTACTGCTTTGAACGGACGGAGCACGGACGGAGGCTCCGCCCCAAACACGCCCCTTTTCGACTATGAAAGGTGGAGCCCGAAACGTGAACCTGCCCTGCGCCCTCCTTCCTGCTGCCCCGTTTGCCAGATGTTATCACAAGTGATGTGATACGTGATCAGTGTAACTCCCCAAGTCTTCCACAAGGGAGTGAAATTTACTACCCAACACCCTCACAAAAATCATGTGTTTTGCCGCGCGCGGCGCTTACTCCCTAAGGTGGAAAATGGTCCCTCGACCTAAAAAGTGTCAAAAGAGGCCTCGCCCACCTGCTATTCACCCCCCGAAATTATGAGAGTTGTTTATATCGAGGGGGGCGGAACTGGAGCACGGGGAGCTTCTGGAACACCGAAACGCTTGTTTGCAGTCGTTATTTTGCCACTCCTGGCTCGTTTTCTACCTTTCTTTCGGCACTGGGAGCCTAGGATCCTTCTCGCCTATCATTTTACTGTGGAAAGTCACCGAGGTTGATAATCGTGAACGCTGCCTTTAAAGGCAGTGGTGACGATGAAAAACGTTATCGAAAAAATTACAAAAACCAGCTTAGATCAAAAACAGCTGAAAACTATGAAGATAGCGCGGTGAAAAACGGGCTAGAATTAGAGTTTCTGGGGCCCAAAAGATGCCAGTTCGTGCACAAGTGCACAGCGCCGACCAAAAAGATTGCCGTCTCATGCCGAGCAGTCAAAAATCATCGACATTGAGAGGAAGAAATAAATGCAAAATTACCTAATAAAAACAGTCGAGCAATGAAAGAAAGCACTCCAGTCAATGTTTTTGACTAGCTGTGTACATAAATCCGAAGGTTTATGATTGAAATTCAACTTCAAGCCAGCTGATGTTCTTGATATAAGAGGTCATCGGTGCCGATGATGTGGAGTGGGCTCGTCCACCATCAAAAGGTTCAGGCTTCAAAATTGGCCCAAAACAGTGGTTTTTCGCGATTTTTGCTCATAGGTCCGACTACTCGAGACCCAGAAAAGGGTTTAGAGAGAAAAAGACGACAGGCATATTTGATCGCGACCACTGCCTTTAAAGGCACAGTCCAAGCTCAGGGACGAAAACTGAGATTTCCACATAAATAAGACGTACACCCACCGTACGTAGCACCTGCCAAGCGCGACCTCTCAATTCCTCCGAATAATCGAGATATAGGAGGAAGCCACCCTGGGACGCCCACATCGGGAAGCCACTTTGGCACGCCCCTTTTACGATCTTCCAAGATCGACAGCGGCGAGATGAGCGATGGTTTCCGGCCAGTGGCCCCGTTCTTCCCTTCATTACCAGCCTCTTTTTTTATTCAGGTCGGTTTGCATACATCGGTTGCAAATGACGGAAGTTACGAGCCTTGTACGACCCGTCCACCATGCTTCCGTAGCACAATTTTTGAGGGGCCATAACTTCGTTCTTAGGGGGTCTTGTACGATTCCAGGGACATCATTTGGATCAGCGTGGAACCGTTTTCAAGAGAGGCAGAAAAACAGAAAAGCGATTCCGAGGTTGGACTGTGCCTTTAAGTAAGGCAAAGAGGAAAAGTATGAAAGATAAGTTCTCAGAAAATCTAGGTTGTCACCTGGAGGTCTACAGCAGATCGTGGGACGGAGTTGTGCCCCACCACATCCTCACGACCTCCAGGTGACATGCCAGAGAACTCGAGGTGACATAAACCCGTCACCTCAGGGTCTCTGGCATGTCACCTGGAGGTCGTGAGGGTGTCGTGGGGCATGACTTCGCCCCACGACCCGCTGGTGACCTCCAGGTGAGAACAACAAACTTCTTCCCCTTATTTTCGCGTTCCCTTCACTACCTGCTGGTCACCTCCAGGTGACAAAAACTAATGCCCTCCCCCTATCTTCGCATCACACTATACGATATGCCGCTTTTAAGCCGACCATTTAATCATGAACATTTATTACAATATCACGACAAAAACATGAAAAATTGATTTTTTGTTCATCACAAGTACACTGCGACGCATAATCATAGCAATACCATCAAAATAGGAGTTTCATATGTATGATTGAGGTTTTAGATATTGGAGAGAATTTCTGTTTTCTGCTACGACGAAAACGATGGGTCAAGTGGTGTGACCAGAAGTTACGCATTTTAGCCTTTGTTATAGAGAAAAGTTCGTATTGCGCGCGACGCATAAGTATAGCAGCACTTGAGAAACATGAAAATGTCCACCGATCGTTTGAAACCTCCCTCGCACTGGAGAGGGCATTCATAGAAAATTTTATGGGTGAGGATTCTTCTCTAAAATTCACTGCGGTACCACAGCTGGGCCCACACCTAACGAGGGAATGACCAGACCCGTTTGGCAGAACTGCCCATAAATTCATGTTTTTCTGCTAGAATAGCTTTAGGGTAGTCGTAAGAACACCCTACTGTTTGCCCTAGTAGTAGTGGGGAAAAAGTTATGAGCCATTTTTTGAAATGAGGTCGAAACGACGAGAAATTTGCAAGTGCCGTATCACCTATGATTGCAGCGACGCCATTAAGCCCTATTGGCCGAGTTGTCCAAGGCGGCGACCTACCGTACGGAAGTTCCCGTGTTCGATCCCCTCTGCTGGCGAATTTTTTCCAACGAGGTTTTTGGAGTCCAACAACTGCATGCGGCATTTGGATTATAGTTTATCGACACCAGCTCTTACGGGGAAGAGGAACAATCATACAGAAGAGAAAAACACGGTAACGAAGTATAGTACGAAACTATTATAACAAAACAGGGGACGAAATTACACATCAGAAAAAAAGAAGAAAGGAGAGGCATAAAACAAGAGAAATTCCTCGAATTCTTCAAAAGGTCTGACTGTCTGCGCCCTCCCACAGTCTGCCTGACTCTCGCCGTCTGTGACGCCTACGATTGATTGGCTTGTCGCGGTCCCACCACATCAGAGCATGTTTAATGTTGCGAAATAAGCCCCGTCACCTCCAAGCCACAACAGAAAGTGCAAAACGTGACGAAACTTAGCTTCGAGGTGACAACCAGGGATGTGCGGAAATTCTTTTTGTAGAAACAGAAAACAGAAAATCCAGTTTGACAGAAAACAGAAAAAAATCTCCAAAATGGGCAGAAGACAGAAAACAGAAAATTTTCAAAAATCAATAAAAAGTGTTCAGCGTACACTATATAAGTTTTTCCACAGCATTAAATTTTTATACATTTTTAGGTTATAAATGTTTTAGCACAATTTTGAAAACCCAACAATTAGCCAGAGTGATAAGCACAGACGCCCAAAAAAACGCAAGCGCCAAGGCGACAACTTTCTCTCTAACCTTCCTTTCCCCAGACAATAGCAGCTAAAGTACTCGATCAGAAGCTCAATATGTATAGTTAGGTCCGTGACTTGTTTCCTCAGGAAAAAACGTTTAAATTCAAACCGCGGCTCGTGCGGCGGTTTAAATCTCACCAGGGGCTGGCTGGTAATCACAAGCCAGCCGCTGGTAAGTTCCAAACCGCCGCCCCAGCCGCGGTTTGAAATTAAATGTTTTTTTTCTTGAGGAAACAAGCCACGGACCTAACCATCCATGTAAGAATTACGTAGATAGCGAGTTAACCCTTCCCTAGTTACACCTCATTCATACTTTTGCGATAGCGGCAAATGCCGCGATTATCAGTGGAAAAATAAGAAACCAGATGTCTGATACTGCTCTTAAATGTGAAATCAGGTGTCTGATAATGGTATCAGACATCTAAATTCTCATTTTTCTGCTGATAATCCGCGGCATTTGCCGCTATCGCAAAAGTATGAATGAGGTGTTAGCCTTCATTTCCGAGCTACTCGCAGTCGTATCATCACTATCGTAGATGCGAAGCGGTTGTTTTTAAAAAAAAGCAATGATGAAAATTAAGAAATCATTCTCAAAACGGCACCGCTCCTATGCTAGAAAGCCCAACCCTGCGAGTAGCAGGGGATTGGAGGTTACATCTTTTTTACACTGATTTTGGGATAACTGCTGATTTGAACAGTGTACTACTCCTCAGTGTGCGGAAGTCACCCGCGTAACGCGCGGCTGTGCCGCTCAAGTATAAATGACCTGACGCGCCGCTCGCTCCACCATGGTGGGGTCGGTCGTAATTCTGTGGGAGTTTCATAAACTGCTTCATAGCCCCACCAACAATTTTATCGCGCTTCAAGTTTCCAAAGTTCTGAATCGTCCTGCGTTGCAATGAGTTAAATACGCACTCAGAAATCGCGTGTATGGTACATTTGGGGCACAACTTTTTGCCGCTTCATTGAAGCGGTGGCGATGGAATACTCTAAGTCTGTGCCCACGTGTTGGAGTAGTTATACTCGGACGCCGGGCCCGTGCGCTATGAATAGCGGGCGTTAAGTAGGATTGATTGCTCATTAGTGTTAGTACACAATACCATTAGAGTTTTCCGTCATTTGACTGCATCGCATACCTTCCGAGGAATTCGTCAACGGCCGACCTCTTGGTAATGACAACCACTATAAGATAATGATAAGAGCTCGGTTTCTTGAATCTCTATTGGGTCTCGCGGCGCATTCATCGTCGTATTCGTAAAGACTTGATTTCTTTTTGGGGTTATTTAGGGACTTGCTGGCGAGTTGACTTTCCAGTCAAGCCCCATTCATAGCTGGTCGCTTCGACTTCAAGTCGAAGCGATCAACAATACTGCCGCGATCTGGAATCGCTGGACGAAGCGATTTGAAATCGCTCCGTCTAGCGATTTCAAATCGCTCGGGCGGACGCAGTTTTGCGTAAAAGATACGGACAAATGCGGATAACGCCGCAGGAATTAAAAAAACATTTTTTTCTCAGTTTTTGCTGATTCCTCCTGATTTTTTCGTAACTTCGGTGCCTTTATCTTCTAGATAAAAGAGTTTTGTATAGTTTTCAAACAAATGATGGTTCCAAAAACGATGGGGGTGAAATTTGCTTGAGCAAAAACTTAAAACTACGAATAAAGTTACTAATTGCTAGAAGCTCTCTCAGACTCTGCGGGGGGCAAGCGCCGGACAATAGAGCCCGTTTTCGACTTGGGGGAGCGACAGCGCTGGCCTCCCCCGAGGGGGGCTTCAGGGGAGGCCCCTGCTTTCCTCCGGCGCTTGCCCCCCCCCCGAGAGGAAGAGAGGGAAAAGATGGGAAGAAGTCGTAGAAGGTAGTTTACGACAATAGAGGCCAGAGAAGGCATAGTAGGCCAAACGCACGCATAGTCATTCACGTCGAGTTTTGTCCCGATTCGACGTGATTTCTCCTGTGATCTATCACGTGCTCGACGGGTATAAAAGGTGCCTCACCTCATGGAGAGTCGCATTCAGCCCAACAGGGCCGGCCCTGGACGGCGACTTCGAGTCACTGTCAGAAAGGGATATTTTTGGAGGAAAGTGGAGACGCTTTCCGGGGGGGAGGGTGACGTCACTGATCCGGTGTCGTGACGTCACTGCTCCGGAGCCGTGACGTCATGGCTCCGGGGCAGTGACGGGGCTTCAAGGCAGTGACAGGGGGCTTCAAGGCAGTGACAGGGGGCTTCAGGGCAGTGACAGGGGGCTTCAAGGCAGTGACAGGGGAGCTGGGCAGTGACAGGGGGGCTCAAGGCAGTGACAGGGGGCTTCGGGGCAGTGACAGGGGCTTCAGGGCAGTGACGGGGCCCTGATCAAGCCAAATTGTCACTCCGGCGGTAGCCCCTCTGATTGGGGGCAAGCGCCGGTGCCCGGAGGGTTGCCCTGAAGAGCTGCACTAGCCCCCTCCAGTGTATGAGTTATTAAATTTTCTCATCTCTATCATCGTAAATGTGTCATAAATACACGTTTTTCCCTTCCATATGCCGTCTTCTACAGTTGACCGCAATGTTAAAAGGTGCTACCGTAATTTAGTGCGAGTCCGCAACCGCACCACGTCCTTTTAACATTGCGGTCAACTGTATGTGGGTGAGCTGTGACGTCCGCAATTTGGCGCCGAATACACCACGTCTTGACGAAAGATTACGGCCTAGTCGCTTCGACTAGACGAATCGCTTCCATCATGGAAGCGAAGCGACTAGTCGAAGTGACCTAACAAAATCGAACAGGTCGCTTCGACTAGCTATTAAATACCCCAGTCGCTCGGCGATCCCGACTGAAACTGCAAACTTTTCCAAACCGTCGCGACTCAGTAGAAGATCTGTTGGCGCGATGGGTTTTATAACTGTTGGCAGTGCCTCGACTAGTCGAAGCGACCTGCTATGAATGAGCCTTCAGACGGTTCGTCTCCCCCACATGGATCTGGTACCAACTCAAGGACCTCGGTGGGATAGTAGGTTCGGCTGACCTTAGGAAAGGATCGAATCCGACCGAGTATCAAGAGCAGCTGCGCTTCCTGCCACCGCGCGACATGCGCTAGGATAGATAACAGTATAGCGAGTAAAAGTGTTTGGTGCAAGGGGAACTGTAGAACACCCAGGTTACATTAACCCTCAATATATTGGCGTACCTTTGATGATTCCGGCCTTTCGCCTCAAGGTCAATCCTGCTACAAATCGCGGTTCACGGTTTTTTCTGTTTTCTGCCAAATTTTGCCAATTTTTACAGAAAACAGAAAACAGAAAAAAATGGTCAAAAATGGGCAGAAAACAGAAAACAGAAAGCATAGAACAGAAAATTCCGCAAATCCCTGGTGACAACGGGGGTGCGATTCATGAACGCACATTCGCTGGTTCGGTTTGATTAGGGTTTGGTTCGGTTTGCAAGCCCACCCGTAACCAAACCAATTGCCCGCGCTAACCAGCGATTCATGAACGTTTTCGCCGGCTTGGTTTGCAAACCTGTTGTTCAACACGATTTTAAGCAGGTAAATCGGTGTATGCTGACCAATTCAGGTCAAATCGGCTTTGAACCTGTTAAGCCGGCGCATGAGGATCGGTCTTGTTGGCGTCGATGTTTGTTTTTCCTTTATTCCTGGCGCTTTTCCTTCTTGTTTTTCATTTCTGTTCGTTGATTTCTTTTCCTTTGTTTGTTGACGGTTCTGAGGTATTCCACAGATACTATTGTCATCAGTGCACAAATTTCCAGTCCAAATTGTCTAGATAAGCCTTCCCTCTTTATTGGTGCCCCTACCCTATCAGGCGAATAATATTTATTTTTCAAATAAATCGAAGTTTTGCTTGAATATGAAAATAATTTTAATTTTTTATGACTTTTTAATGTCATTTTTTCTGGTTCCATTAACCACGTTAGGAGGAACGTTAACACAATTTATAAAAAGGCAAAGTTGTGTTGATTCCTAAGATTACAATCGTCACTTGTTCGACTAATATTCAGAAAGTAGTCAAATAACTCTAATTTGCGATCCAGCGAATAGACAAAATTCTACATTTTCGTCAGTCATGGGCACGCTCATCCTAGGGCAATTATTGGAACCAGAAACAATTAAAACCAATGAGGTAATTATCTAACTGTTTTGCTCCGCTACGAGAGGTTCATGATTTGGCATAACAATATTTATGAGAAACTCGTTAAAAGAAGTGAAAAACTTGGTGCATTTGATTTGTCATGGGATTTAACTCCGAAGAAACACTAAAAGCTCGATGAAATGATGTACCGTAGATTCGGATGTGCGCTTTTTACCAAAAAAATGTGGTGAGCGCGAAGCGCTCACCAGATTTGGCTTTGATTCGCCATCGCGCAACCCCCTGATCTCAGTATCAGGGTCCAGAGTGAACGTAGGAAGTCCGTTCTTTTTGCATTTAATATACTTTAGAAAGTTGAATAACTGTTCAAAAAATGGTCTGGAATGGTTACCTGAGATTCGAGAAAAATTGTCCAAACCACGTGATTTTGGTCGAAAAAAGGGCTCATCTCCTTTTTTTCAGTTGGCGTACATGATCTTGTTGGAACACTTATCGTTGAGCTAGAAAGCTGATTTTTGGCCAGAAAGTTCGTTATGATTGCCGTTTGCTCCTGACAAAATGTGAAGTTGGTAGCTCAATGTTTTGGGGACCTCAAAATTGAGGGTCAAGTGAGACAAAAACCCGTAAACATGTTATTATAAACCATCCGACGTGTACTCATTCGTAAAAATGATCTAATGAAATAAACAGCGTCACTTATAGGCATTTGTTTAGGATTGAACGCTTCAATCAATACGGCGGGATCTTGGATGTATTTTTAGAACGCCGCACGGTGTGAATCAGAAGAAATCCACAGAACGCCTTAGATAGTGTGCGGAACCCCAGTAGGGGTGCGCAAGACGCTGTAGAAAGTGTGCGGACCCCAGTAGGAGTGCGCAGAACGCCGTAGAAAGTGTGTGGGACCAAATTAACAGTGCTGCGGACGCCGTAGAAAATGTGTGGGACCCAAATAACAGTGCGTAGAACGCCGTAGAAAACGTGTGGGACCCAAATAACAGTGCGTCGGACGCCGTAGAAAGTGTGTGGGACCCGAATGAGGGTGCGCCGGACGCCGTAGCAAGTGTGTGGACCCAAATGAGAGTGCGTAGGACGCCGTAGAAAATGTGTGGGACCCAAATAACAGTGCGTCGGACGCCGTAGAAAGTGTGTGAGACCCAAATGAGAGTGCGTCGGACGCCGTAGAAACGTGTGGGACCCAAATAACAGTAGGTCGGACGCCGTAGAAAGTGTGTGGGACCCAAATGAGAGTGCGTAGGACGCCGTAGAAAATGTGGGACCCAAATGAGTGCGTAGGACGCCGTAGAAAATGTGTGGGACCCAAATAACAGTGCGTCGGACGCCGTAGAAAGTGTGGGACCCAAATGAGAGTGCGTAGGACGCCGTAGAAAATGTGTGGGACCCAATAACAACAGCGTCGGGCGCCGTAGAAAGTGTGTGGGACCCAAATGAGAGTGCGTCGGACGCCGTAGAAAACGTGTGGGACCCAAATAACAGTGCGTCGGACGCCGTAGAAAGTGTGTGAGACCCAAATGAGAGTGCGTCGGACGCCGTAGAAAGTGTGCGGGACCCAAATGAGAGTGCGTAGGACGCCGTAGAAAATGTGTGGGACCTTAAATGAGAGTGCGTAGGACGCCGTAGAAAATGTGGACCCAAATAACAGTGCGCCGGGCGCCGTAGAAAGTGTGTGAGACCCAAATGAGAGTGCGTCGGACGCCGTAGAAAACGTGTGGGACCCAAATAACAGTGCGTCGGACGCCGTAGAAAGTGTGTGGGACCCAAATGAGAGTGCGTCGGACGCCGTAGAAAGTGTGTGGGACCCAATTAACAGTGCGTCGGACGCCGTAGAAAGTGTGCGGGACCCAAATGGGTGTGCGCAGTACGCCGTAGAAAGTGTACGCGACCCAAATGAAAGTACGTTGGACGCCATAAAAACTGTGAGGTGACTAAGTGGAAGTGAGCAAGACGCCGTAGAAAGTTTGCGGGATCCAAATACAAGCACGCCATGCCGATAATTTTTTCCGCAGGGCTACCGTAATGATTCTTGAACAAAACATGATAATGAACGATAACACACGCTTATAACATGCGGGATATAAAAGGGGAGAGGAGCGGTATGCAGTCATTCACACACCGCTCTCTTCGAGAAGCCACTGGGAAGTGGCTGAGGAGGTCGAAATTGTGCAAAGATGATGGTTGTCTATAACGATGTGCTCATATCCAGGCTGACACTTGGAAAACTTCCGAAGGAGGGTTACGGTAGCCCTGCGGAAAAAATGATCGGCATGAGCGTGCTTGTGACCCAAATGGGTGTGCGCAGAACGCCGTAGAAAGTGTGCAGGACATCAGTGCGAGCGTGCAGGACGTCATAGAAGGGGGTGGGGAGGGCAGGGCATCAGTGGGTTTGCTTTGAATTACCACCACCAGGCATAAACCATGTTAGAAAGGAAACCTTCAGGAAAAATAAATGAAATTCCTGAAAGTTTAGGTTCCTGGCAAAAGTAAAGATTTGGCATGGCCGTTTTTTCGAAATTTTAGAAATATACTCAGTTAAAAGGGGAAGGTGAAGAAAAATGGAAAAAGTTTTGAAATATTCCTGAGAACGATTTGGCGTAGAATAATTTGATTTTTAGGAAATGTAATGAAATAGTTGAAAGTATGATTTGGCAGTCGAGTTTGAACCAACTATTGATAAGAGTTGTGCAAAACGAGAGATCGCATTGTATGAGCTTATCCGTAGAACATATCAAAGCAAAATCACGCGTGATAAGGCAAGCAGTAGAAGCTCGTTTGTGAGCTGGAATGCCGCGGTCTTCACGTATTAAGTGAAGTGAAATCAAGTGTTTGTTCCATATCACGCGTGATTTTGCTTCGATATGTTCTACGGATAAGCTCATACAACGCGATCTCTCGTTTTGCACAACTCTTATCAATAGTTGGTTCAAACTCGACAGCCAAATCATACTTTCAACTATTTCATTACATTTCCTAAAAATCAAATTATTCTACGCCAAATCGTTCTCAGGAATATTTCAAAACTTTTTCCATTTTTCTTCACCTTCCCCTTTTAACTGAGTATATTTCTAAAATTTCGAAAAAACGGCCATGCCAAATCTTTACTTTTGCCAGGAACCTAAACTTTCAGTAATTGAAAATTGGGGTTGGTTTTGACAGGCCAAATCACGCGCGTTTTACTTAGCGCAGACATATGATCTAGTTCCGCAATCGCGTTCAGTCCGCAAAGTCTCATTATCACAATCGTAGCAGCGATGCGGTTGTTTTGAGAATGATTTTAGTTGATTTTTTCAAAAACAACCGCTTCGCTTCTACGATTGTGATAATGAGGACTGAACGCGATTGCGGGACTGAACTATATGTACGTTCATGAATTAGTCAAAAAAGAAAATTATGGTGGGAGCCACAACATAATTTTTCAAGGAGCTCAGACTAGCAAACTTCGACAGGGAGCAATCAATAGTTTTCAGAGAGCGTGTGATTTGACCTTCCAAAACGACACTCAATTTTCAATTTTTGGTAAGAAAGTGCACATCCCAATCGACGGTACATCATTTCATCGAGCTTTTAGTGTTTCTTCTGAGTTAAATCCCATGACAAATCAAATGCACCAAGTATTTCACTTTTTTTAACGAATTTCTCATAAATATTGTTATGCCAAATCATGAACCTCTCGTAGCGGAGCAAAACAGTTAGATAATTTCATTCCATTTCAACGAAGGTTTCCTTAAAAGATAGGAAGAAGAAAACAGGGCACTATCCTAGACGGGGAGGGGGGCCACCCACGATTCAAGGCAAATTAAATGAACCACCAATTGGTAAAGCCCCTTTCAAAGTTTGCCGGCCGAGGTCGGACGACTCGTTATCGATTTTGATAAGTCAGGATAGATAAGATGGATAGGATAGGGTAGACAGATGGTACATATTCGATAGCGAGTCGTCCGACGTCGGTCGGGCAAGTGTGAAAGGGGATTAAGGAAGTATTTCTGTAGAGCTTTTATAAAAACAATGATTGATAGCACTAACAGGCATTTTTTATCAGAGTTTTTCTTCATTTCTATCGATAAGCCTTGGGTGCCCCCCCAGTCTAGGATAGACCCGAAAACAGGACGTTCATGGCATTTCTGCCCATCGCACCTGCTCGGCATTGTAGGACACACGTGACTTTCCCCGGCGCCCTGCGCTCACCCACTTGGGTCCCGTCCACAGTTCCCGGCGCTCTGTAGACTCCCAGTTGGGTCCCGCCCCCTTTTACCGGCGCGCTGTGCACTCCCACTTGGGTCCCGTCCACAGTTCCCGGCGCTCTGTGGACTCCCAGTTGGGTCCCGACCACTCTTCCCGGCGCACTGTGCACTCCCTTTCAAATCCCGTTCATTTTTCCCGGCGCTCTACGCACTCCAAGTTGGGAACCGCCCACTTTATACAGCGCTTGGCGCACTTCAAATTGTGCTCCGCACACGGAGCATATGGTCCCTGATGGACCTGAGGCACAACGTCTCTCGAGCTCTATTGAGTGTTATCACGTTACCACTCCGTTTCTATTGAAAGACCGACCAAACTTCTTATCACTAAATTCCTTCAGACACACACACACACACACACACACACACACACACACACACACACACACACACACACACACACACACACACACACACACACACACACACACACACACACACACACACATACACATTTTAAAATTCGCAATTTTTTTGATATCTCGAGACCCACTGCGGGAATTTTTCTGAAATTTGGGTAATGTTGAGAACCCTTACTGCTCTATGTTTTGTGAAAGTCCCTTATTTCAAGATTTCTCCCGAACCAAGATTCTGGAATGAGGGGTGTGCGCAGAAGCAATCCTTTTCCAGATCAGGTGCGCGCTTCGCGCGCACCACAATAATGGAAATTATTGGGGAAATCGATATTATTCATTTGTTATACCCTAATCTGCCCGAGCCAGCAGCATTCTGTACGAGTTTTCACTGACTGCTTCTTTTCCAATCTACCTCAATTGAGTTCCACTTAATATCCACTACAATATCTTTTTAAAGAATACAATCTGAAAAGAAAGCCAATGATGTACAGTGAAATGAAGTAATCGATACTCCATTTATTTATGTGAAACTCGGTAAGCATTTCAGGAAGTCAAAACTTCGAAAAAAATAGAACTATGGTGAGGATAATGGAATTTGAACAAAGAAAAAAAACATGGCGTCACATTAAAAGCTTAGTGTAATTGCACGATTTGCCCGGAAGGAATTTGCCTAACCAGCCGCTCCGATGTGGGTTGGATTCCAGCCCACCCGTGACCCAAAGATAGCCAAACCGGCGCTTGATGAATCGCTGGTTTGCAGCCACCCCGAAACAAACCCTGACCAAACCAGCGAAAACGCGTTCATGAATCGCTCCCCAGGAGGCTAATTTGCCCTCCATGTCACAACAGGAAGGAGTTGTGAGCTCCAGGTGACAACCGGGAATTCCTCAGTTGACGGAGTTCGTTTCGCCCCTGACCCCCAAGCCGGATGAAACAGATACTGGCCGTAAAAAAAATCCGAATAACGTATCCTATCCGTGACGAGATTTCTCAAACGCATCGAATACTCGATCGGATTTTTGAATCCCTTCAGTCATCGTTTCCTGAGAATGTCAAGGGAATCAGTGGCGGAATTTTTTATGTATTTCTTGCGCTTTCCTAGCGTATTGCTGTGAGGTTTTTCAATCTCAGTTATTAATTAGCTTAGAGTACCCGTCAGCGTCCTGCAAGGGGTGCGCTTCAAAAAAATTTTCACGGGAGGAAATCGCATTCGATAGCGATGCCAACCGCTGTTTTAGGAGACCGCCTGAAATTAACATCTTTCTGCCTATCATTCGTTATATCTTATCAGACCCACTTTTCCTTCCGTGGAAATCTTTCTGGAACACACCCCAGGATATTTGGAGCATACCACCACAAGAACCACAGCATTGATAAGGTATTTCAGACGATTATAAATTACCACCTCCACCACCACCAAATACCCACTGAAGTCAGCAACAGTGCTGCAACGTGTTGAATCGCGTTCCCACGTGTTCAAACCTCAGTGGGTATTTTGTGCGTGATGATAATTTATCAGCTTTCAGATATCCTCATTCAAGCAGGGCGCGTCCATTTCTACTCAGATCACGGCATGTTGCAGTTCATCATTACGGGAGCGCTCATATTCGAGATTATCAGACTGTCTGGACTTCCCGACGCATCAACCGTAAAGTACGCAAAACCATCGGTACGTTACTATATTCGCCTATTCTATATTCAAGAATCGAAAGGGGTGACAAATGAAATTGCGAACATGTTCGAGAATCGAAAAGTCGGAAAACGGAATTTTTACGTATTCAAAAATCGACCGGATTGAGTCGAATGAAATGATATGGCTTCCATCTTATCTCTAGGAAGCCACTTCTCTCATTGTATTTTCTCAAAAACAGCCGCTCGGCTTTCATGATAGAGCTATCATTGCGGCGTTGGGGCTTCCCCCCAAACTTGAGACCGACGATACATATTTATTTATTTAATTCATTTATTCAAGTACGTTCTATAAGACAATCATGTGAAAGGATTGATGATAACACAAGAAACATGAAATCACTCAAGTCATTACGAAAAATGCGAGTTCACATGGACCTGGCTGAATTAACGACATCAACCGATAAGATTACTATGATCCAAGAAGCTTCTTTTTGATGCGACGCTTGAATGTGGCGGTTGTGAGCATTGAATCCATTGTTTTGCTCAAGGTAATGATCCAGCTCGGGCTGTGAAACTGACCACTCTAAGCCTAGCTTTTGCTTCTAGAGACTCCATCACGAGTCAGGTGACAGCTATATGATTAACTTTGAAAGATGTTTTCGACTGTCTGTTGATCCCTAGTGCATCGAAAATCATCTATAGGGAAAAAAATCCAAAGAGCAACTTTAGAACTCGAGGTTGTCACCTGGGGTGCTCTCTCGGAATAGTCGGCCCACTAAAGAATACAATGAAATTAGCAATTGTTCGGACATGACCTACCGCTCGGTTGGTCACACCACTCGCAGCTAACCCTCACGGCCGCTGCGGGGTGTAACTCGTCCAAACGCATACGCTACCCGTGGATTTCCGACAGGAATCGAAACCTACGGGTGTGCAAAACTCTTGTATGAAGTGCACACCTTCACAGCTACAAAATAGAATCTGATCTCGCTTTGTGTTGCTTTGCAGCGTTGTAAAGAGAGCGAGATGGACGAGTTGTCCGCCACCCCGACAAGGCAAGAAGCGATTAGCTCTCTCCTTTGATACACATTGAAACCGATTTTCTTCAGAGAGAGAACAAGTGAGGCTCCTGTCCTCCTGAATGTGAGTTATTCCCGATGGTAAAACACGAATTTGTGGGAAAATAGGAGCAGCATGCGGTGATTTGACGAGCTAACTCCCGCAGCCGCCGTGAGGGTTAGCTTCGAGTGGTCACACCAAACAGTTCAGTGTGTTTGAAAAAGACTAAATCATTCGACGGCTTTAGGCCCCCGTCATAGTCGGCCGAAAGCGGAAGTCCTAGTCCCACCCGGTCGATAAGTATGAGAAGCACGCAAAACGGGAAGAAATTGTGGTGCGCGCGAAGCGCGCACCAGGATTTGGCTTTGATCTCTTCCCGCGCGGACGCCCTACAATGAGATCACCTATTCATGCCGTCACCAGAGGTATGAGCTGTACACCATTCGATGCGCTGCAAGAAATTACATACAGTGCGTTCGGAAATGATAGGGACACCCCTGAAAACCACAGTCTTTATGTTTAAATTGCGTGCGGCGTTCGGTATTGCTCATAAATGAATTCAGCAAGGTAAATAACCTATGTTCACTTGTTTCTATAACAATAGCATAATTCCTGAAAGTTTAGGTTCCTGGCAGAAGTAAAGATTTGGCATGGCCGTTTTTTCGAAATTTTAGAAATATACTCAGTTGTGGGAAGGTAGAAAATGGAAAAAGTTTTGAAATATTCCTCGAGAACGATTTGGCGTAGAATCAATTTGATTTTAGAAATGTAATGAAATAGTTGAAAGTAGGACTTGGCAGTCGAGTTTGAACCAACTATTGATAAGAGTTGTGCGAAACGAGAGGTCGCATTGTATGAGCTTATCCGTAGAACACTTCAAAGCAAAATCACGCGTGATATGGAACAAACACTTGATTATACTTCACTTAATACGTGAAGATCGCGGCATTCCAGCTCACAAACGAGCTTTTACTGCTTGCCTTATCACGAGTGATTTTGCTTTGATATGTTCTACGGATAAGCTCGTGCAATGCGATCTCTCGTTTTGCACAACTCTTATCAATAGTTGGATCAAACTCGACTGCCAAATCATACTTTCAACTATTTCATTACATTTCCTAAAAATCAAATTATTCTACGCCAAATTGTTCTCAGGAATATTTCAAAACAAACTTTTTCCATTTTTCTTCACCTTACCCTTTTAACTGAGTATATTTCTAAAATTTCGAGAAAACGGCCATGCCAAATCTTTACTTCTGCCAGGAACCTAAACTTTCAGGAATTTCATTTATTTTACCTGAAGGTTTCCTTTCTAACATGGTTTATGCCTGGTGGTGGTAACTCAAAGCAAACCCACTGATGCCCTGCCCTCCCCACCCCTTCTATGACGTCCTGCACGCTCGCACTGATGTCCTGCACACTTTCTACGGCGTTCTGCGCACACCCATTTGGGTCACAAGCACGCTCATGCCGATCATTTTTTCCGCAGGGCTACCGTAACCCTCCTTCGGAAATTTTCCAAGTGTCAGCCTGGGTATGAGCACATCGTTATAGACAACCATCATCTTTGCAATACCTCGACCTCCTCAGCCACTTCCCAGTGGCTTCTCGAAGAGAGCGGTGTGTGAATGACTGCATACCGCTCCTCTCCCCTTTTATACCCCGCATGTTATGAGCGTGTGTTATCGTTCGTTATCATGTTTTGTTCAAGAATGGTTACGGTAGCCCTGCGGAAAAAATGATCGGCATGGGCGTGCTTGTATTTGGATCCCGCAAACTTTCTACGGCGTCTTGCTCACTTCCACTTGGACACCTCAGTTTTTATGGCGTCCAACGTACTTTCATTTGGGTCCCACACACTTTCTACGGCGTCCGACGCACTGTTATTTGGGTCCCACACATTTTCTACGGCGTCCGACGCACTCTCATTTGGGTCCCACACACTTTCTACGGCGTCCGACGCACTATTATTTGGGTCCCACACATTTTCTACGGCGTCCGACGCACTCTCATTTGGGTCCCACACACTTTCTACGGCGTCCGACGCACTCTTATTTGGGTCCCACACTTTTTCTACGGCGTCCGACGCACTCTCATTTGGGTCCCACACACTTTCTACGGCGTCCGACGCACTGTTATTTGGGTCCAACACATTTTCTACGGCGTCCTACGCACTCTCATCTGGGTCCCACACACTTTTTACGGCGTCCTACGTACTCTCATTTGGGTCCCACACACTTTCTACGGCGTCCGACGCACTGTTATTTGGGTCCCACACATTTTCTACGGCGTCCTACGCACTCTCGTTTGGGTCCCACACACTTTCTACGGCGTCCGACGCACTCTCATTTGGGTCCCACACACTTTCTACGGCGTCCGACGCACTCTCATTTGGGTCCCACACATTTTCTACGGCGTCCGACGCACTCTCATTTGGGTCCCACACACTTTCTACGGCGTCCGACGCGTTCTCATTTGGGTCCCACACACTTTCTACGGCGTCCTACGCACTCTCATTTGGGTCCCACACACTTTCTACGGCGTCCGACGCACTGTTATTTGGGTCCCACACATTTTCTACGGCGTCCTACGCACTCTCATTTGGGTCCCACACACTTTCTACGGCGTCCGACGCTTTGTTGTTTGGGTCCCACACACTTTCTACGGCGTCCTACGCACTCTCATTTGGGTCCCACACATTTTCTACGGCGTCCTACGCACTCTCATTTGGGTCCCACACACTTTCTACGGCGTCCTACGCACTCTCGTTTGGGTCCCACACATTTTCTACGGCGTCCTACGCACTCTCGTTTGGGTCCCACACACTTTCTACGGCGTCCGACGCACTCTCATTTGGGTCCCACACACTTTCTATGGCGTCCGACGCACTCTCATTTGGGTCCCACACATTTTCTACGGCGTCCTACGCACTCTCGTTTGGGTCCCACACACTTTCTACGGCGTCCGACGCACTCTCATTTGGGTCCCACACATTTTCTACGGCGTCCGACGCACTCTCATTTGGGTCCCACACATTTTCTACGGCGTCCGACGCACTCTCATTTGGGTCCCACACATTTTCTACGGCGTCCTACGCACTCTCGTTTGGGTCCCACACACTTTCTACGGCGTCCTACGCACTCTCATTTGGGTCCCACACACTTTCTACGGCGTCCGACGCTTTGTTGTTTGGGTCCCACACATTTTCTACGGCGTCCTACGCACTCTCATTTGGGTCCCACACATTTTCTACGGCGTCCTACGCACTCTCATTTGGGTCCCACACACTTTCTACGGCGTCCTACGCACTCTCGTTTGGGTCCCACACATTTTCTACGGCGTCCTACGCACTCTCGTTTGGGTCCCACACACTTTCTACGGCGTCCGACGCACTCTCATTTGGGTCCCACACACTTTCTATGGCGTCCGACGCACTCTCATTTGGGTCCCACACCCTTTCTACGGCGTTCTACGCACTCTCGTTTGCGTCCCACACACTTTCTACGGCGTCGGACGCACTCTCATTTGGGTCCCACACATTTTCTACGGCGTCCGACGCACTCTCATTTGGGTCCCACACATTTTCTACGGCGTCCGACGCACTCTCATTTGGGTCCCCACACATTTTCTACGGCGTCCTACGCACTCTCGTTTGGGTCCCACACACTTTCTACGGCGTCCTACGCACTCTCATTTGGGTCCCACACATTTTCTACGGCGTCCGACGCACTCTCATTTGGGTCCCACACATTTTCTACGGCGTCCGATGCACTCTCATTTGGGTCCCACACATTTTCTACGGCGTCCTACGCACTCTCGTTTGGGTCCCACACACTTTCTACGGCGTCCTACGCACTCTCATTGGGGTCCCACACATTTTCTACGGCGTCCGACGCACTCTCATTTGGGTCCCACACATTTTCTACGGCGTCCGACGCACTCTCATTTGGGTCCCACACACTTTCTACGGCGTCCGACGCACTCTCATTTGGGTCCCACACATTTTCTACGGCGTCCTACGCACTCTCGTTTGGGTCCCACACACTTTCTACGGCGTCCTACGCACTGTTATTTGGGTCCCACACATTTTCTACGGCGTCCTACGCACTCTCATTTGGGTCCCACACACTTTCTACGGCGTCCTACGCACTCTCATTTGGGTCCCACACATTTTCTACGGCGTCCTACGCACTCTCGTTTGGGTCCCACACACTTTCTACGGCGTCCGACGCACTGTTATTTGGGTCCCACACATTTTCTACGGCGTCCTACGCACTGTTATTTGGGTCCCACACATTTTCTACGGCGTCCGACGCACTGTTATTTGGGTCCCACACATTTTCTACGGCGTCCTACGCACTCTCATTTGGGTCCCACACACTTTCTACGGCGTCCGACGCTTTGTTATTTGGGTCCCACACATTTTCTACGGCGTCCGACGCACTGTTATTTGGGTCCCACACATTTTCTACAGCGTCTTGCGCACCCCTCCTGGGGTTCCGCACACTATCTAAGACGTTCTGTGGATTTCTTCTGATTCACACCGTGCGGCGTTCTAAAAAATACATCCAAGATCCCGCCGTATTGATTGAAGCGTTCAATCCTAAACAAATGCCTATGAGGCCCCGGTCATAGTTGGATTAGCCGACGCCTCCAGCCCGGTCGATACACACAGAATGCATTGGAAATGGGATGCAAAAAATCACTCGGTGTATCCCCTGCACCCCCCAACACTTCCGCACCCCCGGTCGATACGTATGAACAACATGGTGAGGTGAAGCTGAGAAAATCACTTCAGGCCCTTCGCTCCTACGCATTCCCCAACACCCCCCGCACCCCCCCGGTCGATACGTATGTTTAAAATGATGGAGTGAGGTTGAGAAAATCTCTCGATGTATCCGACGCGGTCGATATCCATGCAATACGTGGATGAGAAAATCACCAGGTGGGCGGGTCGAAGATAAAACATTGCGTATCACTAGAAAGCTAACCTTACTGCTACCTCCGTGACTTCACCATACTGCCTTCACTATTTCTCTGAACAGGTGCAATCCTGTTGGCCACGTAATCATCGTCATATCTAGTTGATGCATCGAAAGATTTCTTCAACCTCACTCCATCATTTTAAACATACGTATCGACCGGTGGTGTTGGGGGTGCGGGGGTGTTGGGGTGCGGGGGTGCGGGGATGCAGATGCAAATAGCACCAACTATGACCGGGGCCTCAGTAACGGTGTTTATTTCACTAGTTCATTTTTACGAACGAGTAAACGTCGTATGGTTTATAAAAACATGTTTACGTGTTTTTGTCTAACTTGACCCTCAATTTTGAGGTCCCGCAAAAATTGAGCTACCAACTTCAAATTTTGTCAGGAGCTAGCGGCAATCATAACAAACTTTGTGGCCAAAGATGAGCTTTCTAGCTCAACGATAAGTGTTCCAACAAGATCATGTACGCCAACTGAAAAAAAAGGAGATGAACCTTTTTTTCGACCAAAATCACGTGGCTTTGACAAATTTTCTCGAATCTCAGGTAACCATTCCAGACCATTTTTTGAACAGTTATTCAACTTTCTAAAGTATATTAAATACAAAAAGAACGGACTTCCTACGTTCACTCTAGACCCTGATACTGAGATAAGGGGTTGCGCGATGGCGAATCAAAGCCAAATCTGGTGAGCGCTTCGCGCTCACCACAATAATGTAATATTTTATTTTAAATTATCACATTATTCGTCGTTCGGAAATGATAGGGACACTATCAAGAAACAAAATTTATCAAACAAGGATCAACACATACATGAAATCTAATATGATATCGCACCTCCAGAGTTGGAAATCAATTCAAAAATTCTATTCGGCATAGAAGTGATCATATTGGATATCACATTTTTATCCAAATCTCTCCAGGCTTCGAGTACAGCGGCCTTTAGCTCGTCTACGATCCCATACTGCTTGTTATTCGCGTACATCTGGCGCACAATTATGCCCCAGATATTCTCTATCGGGTTGCAGTCAGGACTACACGCGGGCCATTCCATCACGCGAACTCGGTTTTGTTGAAGCCACGCCTTTGTGGATCTGGAGACATGGACCGCAGCGTTATCTTGCTGGAAAATGTAGCGTTGACGCCTGTTTCCAGTGAAGAACGGCAGAAGATGCGCACGCAATGTTTCTTGATACTCCTTCGAATCCATCCGACACGAAGTGAAGGCGATTTCCAAAACACCTTCGCTGCAGAATGCTCCCCAACACATCAGCGAACCGCCTCCGAAATTTCTTCGACTAAATACCATCGGATTCTTGCGAAGATCTCTCCAGTAGCATCGAGCACCGTCAGGTCCATCAAGGTTAAACTTCTTTCGTCGGAGAAAATTACCTGGAACATGTCGCCTTTATCTTTTAAATTTTATCGGGTTTTTAGAGAATCCCCTACCTCTGACCAGTCTGTTGCCATGTTGTTCCTTGCGAACCGGAGTCGAGCTATCATTATGGGCTTCTGAGAGTGATGGAGCCTTCTTCATCACTTGGCGGACGATGTTTTCGTCTGCGTTTACGACGCTCCAAACACTAGTCTTCGACACATTGAGCGGCAACTGAGCCCTCAGTTGGTTGAGAGACAGACTACTGTTTGAGCAGAGTCGGCTTATCCTCCGTGCATCCCTGCCGCTGACCTTTCTTAAGCGTCCGGGACTCTTCGCCAAGCCGTAGGAGTCTGGATCTCGTAGGAACTGGCTGGTGCAGTTGGGGGAACGTCCGAACTGGGAGGCAATTAGACGTTCTCAGACGAATATGAGGACCGACCGCGCGCAACAATAGGCCCGACTTCGGGATCGGCGACGTTCCGACCGCACCACTGCGCGCGTTCCGACCGGTAGTTAGCGCGGTCGGAACGGAATTGGCGACGTTCCGACCGCATCATTGCGCGCGTTTCAACCGATATACCTGCGCGGTCAGTACGGATGTGTGCGCGTTCCAAACGCAAATCTGCATCACGGCACTTCACGTTCGGACCGCGGGCAAATATGACCCCACGCCCAGTGGGCGGGGCTTAGAACAGCGCAATACGCTAGCAGGGAACCCTCCAGTCGTGACGCCTACTACTAGCTGTTATACTCTCTAACAGCCAGAAGTGGAGATCACAATTTGGGGATACCCTGCTGGCGTGTGACATTAGATAATACAAAGTTCAGACTTACAAATTTATTGATGAATTAATCACTTTATAGTACATGAACAAGTACTGAAACAATAATACTGCAAGAAATTCTCCCTTACACAGGAACAGCTACATACAGAATTAGTGCAACAAAATGTTGCAGTACATATCCGGCTTCATATTTTTCGAAATACGACTAAAACTCGCAGAAATCACCTATGAGAAAGATGAAGTACATATTTCCCACGCCATAACATTAGAATAGTTAATGTCGAGATTATTTCATTTCTCATATGTGAAAGTACATGTATAGAAACTTAGCTGTCTAAAAAAATTGCGCTTAAACAACGAATTTTATTCTTGAAATACTCGAACCAACCCTCCGATTAGTATATTCCAACGTCTGAAAACTATATTTTCATCTGATATCAAATACAGTCCACCACAAACGGAAAAAGGCGGTGATGCGGTTGCGGTAGATGCGCTAAAGCCCCTTTAACAGTTTGCCGGACTATGCCGTTCGACACGTTATGGGACAGGGCTGCGACATCGTTGAGTGGCGGAAGGCGACGCCGGATGACCGACGTCGCAACGCCGCGCTCAATGTCGGTGCGAAATTTCTCCGTTGATAGTGGGATGATCGAAATTATCAGCGGCTCTATCACAGGTCTGAGGGCGCCGCTCGCGAAGTCGGTTAGCATTGCCGGATGACGGACGGCAAAAGAGATTTAAAAGAGGGTTAAGTATAGGATCGAATCTGCAGAGATATTCAAAATGGGTTTTGGTTTCCTCTTCTCTTTTTGTTTCCTTCAGGTTCATATTTGTTAGATCCTATTTGGATGTTGCAGGTATAAGCTTCCCTTTGTGCGCGAAGGTAATTTGCATTTTTTCGGGCTGCAACGTTCCTTTCAAGATCACTCTAATAAACCTCAAAAAGTTGCAGAAAAGATCGCCTTTTTCAAAGGTTTTTTCATCGGGGGTGTATGTGAGACCTCATTCATGCTATCCTTGAACATTTTACCATTTTTTTCTCTCACAAATTCTGGTTTAAATCACTGAATTACCTGAAAAATCGCTTGGTATAAGCTTCAGTACCTTCCATAACGGTGAGCACTTTGAAAGATCCGAAACTGACATTACTATATAAAATGATGGTACGACGATCTCAGCAGTTCCTTCTGAGCTAAATAAGAACAATACGTTGCGCTACCACAATAATCAACATTAAAGGCATCGTACGCGCTGAAAACAATCACCGCTTTTTTCGGTTAGAATGATTTTCTGGGCCCACCTAAGAACGTAGGGAGAGTTTGTTCAATCAAAAATGCCTCATTTTGAAGATAAATGAGGTCGAATGTCTCAAATTCCGTCAAAAGAGGCCGGCCCTCCGTCAGTCATCTGGCACAATTTGCTGTCAGCCATCATAAAAATAAATTATCAACAATTGATACAGTACAGCTGAGGGGAAATTGATGAAATCTATTATACGATTACGTGAAGAATGACTTTTCTACACACATCGATTGAAATTTTCTTTTCCACAAATCACTTGAAAGAAAGATAAAGCTCATTTGATCGTGAGATCGTTGGTCAAAACAGCGATCTCTAACGATCGACTCTTCCTTCAATTGAGATATTTTCGGTCTGAAAAAGGGGTTTTCGGTGATTTTTTCGCGGTTTTTTCAACGTTGCTGTTATATAGGGTACTAGAGCTCTCATTATATATGGAAAACTCGAAAACGAAATCCATCGTGAACGATGCCTTTAAGGACAACATACACTCTCGCATAAATGGTCGAGATAACAGCATGAATAGGTCCGCACGGCTCCTGCCATGTGATCAGCAGCGCTTGAAGCCCGCCCAAAAGTGGAAGCCATCCAGAGAGACAGGATTCGTGCATTACTGCCTCGTATATCTGTATTTTCCCACCCCTGCCATGCGGGCCAATTTGTGCTGTTATCTCGACTATGTTTGCGAGCATGTATGCTGTCTTTGAAGGCACAGGACACCCAAAAAATTAATTTTCAGATTTTATGCTCATCTTGGAGAGAGTCACACGCTGATCACAGTGGTATCTCTGAAATCGTCCAAGACCCCCTTTCAACAGAGTTATGGCTCCTTGAAGATGCTAATATTTAATGGGTGAAACTTTGGTGGACGAGTTGTCTCAGGCCTGTATTTCTCTTCATTCGCAATCGTTGGGTGAGGGAAAGCCAGGGTAAGGAGACAGTCCGGCAATGGACTGAAGAACGACGACTTGTTGGAATTCATCCATCCATCGAGCTGCTATCGAGTTCGAAAATCTGTTAGGGGGCCGGGCCTGTGGTGGTGAGCGAAGGGGGTCGGGCCTGTGGTGGTTGCTTATATCTCGCTTATTTGGCGAAATTGAGATCTCGCATTTGGCACGTGTAATACAGGAAGGGTCTGCTACACAAATACATAAAAATCTCAAAATTCATATCTGAGCGTGTACTGTGCCTTTAAAGACGATTGAAACTCACAATGAATAATATCCTTTGATACCAGAGATTTCTTCTTGTGTTCAGATGATAAGGTTAGCTGTAGGAGTATATTGAATTGGCATCAACAAGCTATCCATTTAAGTTCGAGGCTATATTTCTGAAAATATTCGCCTTATATATAATACTGGACAGAAAGATATCAAGCTAGCATTTTCGCAATTTCTTTTTTTCTACGTATCTCGAGTTAAACTTCACAAAACTTAGTGGAACTCCAAAGTCCGGGTTTTTCACCCCCAACAACGATAACCTTTCGTCTCTTGAATTCCTACGCCCTTTAATGAATGTGGTGCGCACTCCTTCTGAGGCTTCGGCCACTTTCCAAAACTTATCAATATTGTTTTGAGAAGCTTAGTACGCCCCCCGATAACATACCCCTCATATTTTTTCAAATCCCAACGCATTTTAGCCAATACTGCGCACACTACTTTTGAACCCCGCCCACTTTCCGAAAGATAGCAGTATTTTTTTCAGATCCATAATATGCCCCCAAAAAGTACCCTTCACGTTTCTTCGATTCCCTACCCACTTTAGCCGATACTGTGGACACTTCTTCTGAATCCCCGCCCACTCTCCGAAACATCACTAACTCAGACAATGGAAAAACCTGACCGCCTACCAATAGACGACCGCCACCGGGATGGGCTTTTGTTGGTCGGTTTTTTGTCGGCGGTTAGTCTGAGAATTCCTGCGGTTGGTCGGCGGTGAGACCGCAGGCTTCTGCGGTTGGTCTGCCAAACCCATAGGTTGTCCGCACGTTCCTGCGGTTGGTCTTTAATTTCCTGCGGTTGGACCACAGGTGACTGCGTTTGGCCCGCAGGCTCCTGTGGACAGTCAACACATTCACTGCGGTCGTCCTGCAAGCTGCAGCGGTCGGTCCAGATCCAGCCATGACCAGCCCACCAGGTACCTCGATTCATCCCGGTTCAGTTGCGATTAGCCTGTGAGGTCACGTACGTAGCCCATAACCCCCCATAGTTGGCATAGACTGAACCATGACTCCGTAAGGTCTATTTTTTTAACACACGTCTACTGCGCCACCCAGCGTTGAAACCCAAGCATAGATGAATAGGTCGAATTTGAGAATATACCCTGCTCTAGCGATTTCTCCCTGAGGGTCCACCACATTCCCGAGCACCACCAGGCACATGCACGTATACGCAGAAATATTTCTCTCCAGATTTATTTCTTCTTAAAGTTCCCCAACGGACAAAAATGTCAACATCGAACAGACAACAATGTTAACCTCCAACAGAAACGAATTTAAACTTCCAGCAGGCAACAATGCATATGAGAACAGTGAAAAATATGGCATACTAAACTAAATAATGTGTATGTGAGACCTCTATACCGGTAGACGTACACAGGTAAAAAGACGACTAATGAGCATTCTAAAGCCAGGTAGATCCGTGAGTATTATAAAGCCAAATAGTAGGTAGTACAAGTGAGGTTGAGAATAAGTGATACCGATGGAACCGTATTATGATTATGGCAGAAAGAGAAAAAATCGTAGGAAAAATGAATGCAAGCTCTTGCAAAAAAAAACCGGTGTCTGTACGAACAAAAAATCATGATTTATCCGTTATCCGAATCCAGCGAATTGTACACCTTGCTCTGGCGCTGAAAATGCAGACTAAAAGTAGTTGCCGGCATCCACAACCCTTACTGATTATACTCACACCACCTATTTGCGAAATTTCGCGTTTTACGCTCCGAAAACCACAATTTCGCATGTTTCTAGGCGTTTCGAACTTAAAACTACGTAAACCGCAAAACGTGGGAATATTTGGACTATCGAGGCGGAGCACATGATCTATCGTTTCAAATCTTTCAGCGTTTTGAGTCCCAGAAAACTCATTTCCGTGGGTTTTTGTGTGTTTCGCACAAAATTTTCGAAACAAAAAATTATTTCTCTGCCCTAATCGGAACCCGATTACCCTCATTCCCACTCTTCCTTAGCATATTTGTTTACTTCTTATTCCTCACTCCCAACCCTCTAAATTCAGCATTTCTTCCCTCTACTACCTCCAAGCGTCCAATTATCGTTGTAACCTTCATTCTCGGCCCTCGCGACATCACTCTTTCAAAAAATAGCCTCCAAAGTCATCCTCGTTCATTAGGCATAGTCCACGTTGCATTTATTGGTAATCCTAGATTCGCTTCTTCTGTGTCATACGATTTAGATTTTGCAGCCTTAAAGGCAGGGTTCGCGATAAAAACAACTTTTGAGCTCTCTTCATAAGAATGTAGAGTTGGCCATCTTAAAAGTAAAAATAAGTGAAAAAACCCGGAAATTCGCGGGAAAAAAGCTCAAAAACAAAGCATAACGGCTAATTACCGGTGTCGGCCGGCCCCCTAATTAACGTAATTTTCATTAATGCTTGCTTATCCGACATTCTTTTTGCTGCTAAAGTAATCAGTAGTCTCCAGAAATGTTCAAAAATTACTTTAAAAGCAAAATAAAAGTTGACAAAACAGGCTTTTAGCCAAATCTCGATAATTGAGGGCGGGAGGACACCAAGCCATAACTTGCTCCTGAGAGCTTCTTCTCCAATTTTTTACTTATTTTCCTTTTTGTGATGGCCAGATCTACCGTTCCATGGGTATAGCACAACAACCGATTTTTTCGAGAACCCTGCCTTTAATTTCGTATTCCTTCTCCAAAGTCTGCCTTCGGTTCCGTCCATAGCAGACGACAAGCGGCAGGCGCCAGCAACCAGCTGCAGGCGTCAGCGACCAGCGGCAGGCGTCATACCATGTCCAAAACGCTGGCGCATGACGCTCGGTGGCTGGCGCAATCAACTTGCCCGAGGACGGCACGTGTCTCCAAACCATATTCATGACAAAGGTTTCTGGTAGCCCCATTAATTGGTTCCGCTGTTCTACTTTGTATCCGTCTACCTCATTTATCCCTAATAATAACCCATCGAGAAAAACGACCTCCTCTTCAAAAAAGATTGAAGGAAAGTAGTCTGACATCGGAGGAGTTCTCGGAATAGAGGAGATTGGAGTCGTCGAATTTTTCGAAAAAAATACAAGTTTTTGAAGCCAAAAAAAATTGCGCAGAGGTTTCCCCCCAATAGAGAAAATACTATTTACTAATAATTACTAATAAAACCAGCGATGTTTGGCACGAAATTTCCGGATAATGAATCAGAATGCCAAAAATTTTCAAAAAAAAATCCAATAATGTAATTCGTTAGCAAGCATACCTTGGCTGCCTCCTCGTCGAAGAATCCTTGGTGCCTGGATTCCATTCTCACCTCGCATACGAAGAGAACGGAGGTGTTCTGCTTCCATTGCAGCTCGCATCCTCCTCTGCTCAACGATTTCTGAAAAAAAGAAAGCCTAATCCAGTTTCCAAAAGACTCTAAAAGGTTTCAATTACTCACCTCCATAGCGTCGAGTTCCCAAGGTGTCAATCGCAGCCGAACGTCTCATCTTCACTGCGTTAACGCAATCTTCCGAGAAATCATCAGAAGTTTCTAGAAAGACGGGCTGCATAAAACCGAGCGGAATTTGCGTCAGATTCGGATCCGTGTTTCGCTCACGGTCAAAAAACAGTCAACAAACAGGTGTTAAGTCAGGCAGAAATCAAAAACGGAGAATCAAACGAGATCCTACGAAAACGAACTACTCGGGGCTTTTCGAGTGGAATCGCGGGTAATATTTAGTGTGTTGCGTCTCATTAGTACAGACGATAAAAAAAGGCAACACAGAGGGAGGGGCTGAAGCACTCTGGAATGAAAAACATTGCAAAATAACGAAAAATCCGATTCCAAAAGCAAAACGAGAAGAATTCAAATATCACGCGTGATCTTCGGTGTGTCTCTGTCCGTAAATGCAGACTATTTCACAATTCACGTTGACACCGAAAATCACGCGCAAATCGGGGAAGCCTACGAAAACAAACTACTCGGGGCTTTTTGAGTGGAATCGCGGGTAATATTTAGTGTGTTGCGTTTCATTAGTACAGACGATAAAAAAGGCAACACAGAGGGGCTGAAGCACTCGGGAATGAAGAACATTGCAAAATAACGAAAAATCCGATTCCAAAACTAGAACGAGAAGAATTCAAATATCACGCGTTATTTTCGGTGTGTATCTGTCCGTAAGGGCAGACTATTTCGCAATTCACGTTGACACCGAAAATCACTCGCAAACCGGGAATCTCTGTAAAAACGTGATACTCAGGGCTTTTTGAGTGGAATCGCGGGTAAAATTCGGTGTGTTGCGTTCCGTTACTGCGGATGATATCACATATTTGAAAAATATCTGCAGAGTTATTGCTACACGCGCGCATTTGGTTTCAAAAATATGGACCGTTCCCGAAAAAACCAGAACAATTTGGATTTCCGCTTCAGTCCACTTGAGAATGCGTGGAATTATGTAATATTCGCAGAAAATTTGTTCAATCATCATTCGAATTAGATGGATATTTGGGAAAAATATAGGAATACTGCTATTAATCATATTAATTTAATTATGTTGCATCAGGATGGTAATTCAATTCACTCTGGCTGGTCTTGTTATTCGTTTTAGAGGTCAAAATAACGGAACACCAGTTGAAATATCGTCCATATCTTGACTTGGGGAAGCGGCGATGCTAGTTATGCAATTACAGTATAGTAGGTTCAGTGACAATATACTAAGCACCCAAATACAAAATTTACCATGTAATTGTTAAGTCTCTGCAGAGCTTCGATTTCGGCTTTAAACCCTACCTTATGGTGTTTTTTGAGAGCTCGTTCATGTGGGATTAAATTTCCATTTAAAATTCTGATTGTTATAAAAAAAATACATGGAGTATTTCATTTTACGCAATGAGGCGTCCCGGTACCAATACCGCTTACTGTGATTTAGGGTAATTCGGCATGTTTCAAACAAATCAAATTCAAACCTTTTCGGATTGATCCAGCAGTAATTTGCTCGATCCAAGTATATCAAAATTCCACTAAAGCCTATCCTCACAACATCTACTAATTAGTTTCGTTATCCGTCACCAAACCAGTCAAAACCATCCCAACAGATCTGGATTGCTACATGCTTTCAATTGTTCCATCCATCGATGAATACCAACAACGAATACGAATAGAAGCTTACCAAGCTGATGAAAGAAGCATATTGCTACAACATTAACTCATATATAAACCGATAAAAGTGAAACAATGAAAGAAATGAAGGCAACGCCGCGCCTTGAAAACAGCGGCGATTTGAACTGCGGCAGTACGCGCCGCGTCGCCGAGCGCTGCGGCTTTGCCTGCGGTCAAGTGGTTTCTGAATGCGGTCCGACCGCTTTTCAAGCGGCCCGACCGCCTGCATAGTTGTGCCTGCGGTCCAACAGCGGCGCGCTATCGTTGTGCGGCGGTTGGTCTTAATTCGAGAAGTTGCCTGCGGTCAGGTTCCTCCATTGTCTGAGAACGTTTTGAAAACCATTATACGCCCCCAAAAACAATCACCTCTCGTTTTATGAATCCCTACGCCCTTTATCGAATGTGGTGCGCACTCCTTCTTAAGCTCCGCCCACTTTCGAAACTTATCAATATTACTTTGAGAACCATAATACGTCGTCAACAACTTACTCCTCACGTTTCTTCGATTCCCTACGCACTCTAGCCGCTGTTGTGCGCACTCCTTCTGAAGCCCCGCCCACTTTCCAAAACACTATTGTTTTGAGAATCATAATGCGCCCCTCCCCCCCCCCCCCAAAAAAAAACTGTTTACTCAAGTTCTTTTCGAATCCCTACGCACTTTAACCGATGGTTTGCGGACTCCTTCTGAAGCCCCGCCCACTTTTCACATCTTCCACTCACGCCTTGATACCCATTACTTTCTTTTCACAATGCGAATTGTTTACTTAGCAGAGTCCCTTTCCACCCTTCACGATCTGCCTACATCTAAGAAAACCCTACACCTTCAGCCGTTTTCAACACTTACATTGAATTACCTACTGTTACCTTCGCTTAAACTGTGCATGCAATTGTAAGACGCTTTGAACATATATAGAATCAACGGGAACATAGGAGAACAGAATGGAAAGAGAGAGAAACAAAGAAAAACATCAAAAAAGCAAGGTAGTACGAGCACCGCAGCAAAAAAATTTGAATTCACGCGTGGAGTTAAATGCGTTCTCGGCCGCCACACATCATGCATTTTCCCTCACGTCTGAATATGATGGCGATCGGTCAGTCCTAATTCGTGGCGATTTCTGCGCGCTTTACAGAGTTGCGAGCGGTCCGAACGGTTTGTGAGGGCGGCCGCAAAACGCGCAAAGGTGGTCGGAACGCTCGCAACTTTTTATGATCGTTCCGACCGCGAGCGTTGCGCGCTTTCGGTCCTAAAACGTTGTTTTGCGCGCGATCGGAACGGTTCCTGCGCGCGGTCGGTACTAAGGGAAAAAACTTGCGCGCGGTAAGTCCTAACATTTGTCCGAGTTGGCTCAGCCCGGCAGCGTTGAGGGCACGTATTTGGGCTTGTTCGGAAACAGCAAGCGATGGACCACGGCCCATTATCGGAATAAAGATATTGGGTGTCCTCGTGTTGGGTTCATATAGTGAACTTGTAACGGGAAATTATGTTCGAAGTGAAAAATTCCATTTTTTGCAGGGTGTCCCTATCATTTCCGAACGGTGAAATTTTCTAAATGTAAAAAAAAATCTTATGAAATTAGGCACGGTTTCAAGGAAGTTGCGAACAGAGGTTTTTTATCACGCTGAATTCATTGATGAACAGTATTCATCACCATTCCCAGAAATTTTTTGAAAATCTCATTTTTTAGAGATGTCCCTATCATTTCCGAACGCACTGTATGTGTGCAACTTTTCATCCCAACTGGTCCCCGCTTTCTAAAGTTATGACCTCTCAAAGTACACAAAAACGTTCTCCACCACCGCCTCCGCCTCCGCCTCCGCCTCCGCCTCCGCCTCCGCCTCCGCCTCCGCCTCCGCCTCCGCCTCCGCCTCCGCCTCCGCCTCCGCCTCCGCCTCCGACTCCCCCTCCGCCTCCGCCTCTCCGCCTCCGCCTCCGCCACCGCCACACCGCCTCCACCTCCACCTCCGTCCGTCGAAAACCATTTTTTGAAAGGCGTGGACCAAATCGCTCGAAAATTTGTGACTAGAGGTAATCGGCCACGGGAATGACGAAAATAATTGTCAGAACTCACCATAATGACTTCTGCGCCCCTAACGGGCGTTTCAAACTCGGAAACCGGCCTCTCAAGATTAGTTTATTAAAATGGTGGGTTTTTCGTTATTAGTCATTGTTTTCTTAGACTCCATATAAACACCTTGCTCTCCAGGGTGGTGTACTTTAAACGCCCGGCTCGGAAGAGAACGCTGTGCGGGATTGATGTACTTGACCGCGGCGCGTATTCGTTCCAAGCGCACCATCGATAAGAAGGCGTCGCAGGGTGTGCTGAAGTGTCGGTTGACTATGTCAGACCTCAGTAGGGGTGTGCAGGACATCATCGAGCGTGTGCAGGACCTTAGTAGAAGTGTGCAGGACATCATGGGACCTGTGCAGGACCTCAGTAGGAGTGTGCAGGACGTCATGGAACGTGTGCGAGACCTTAGTAGGAGTGTGCAGGACATCATGGGACCTGTGCAGGACCTCAGTAGGAGTGTGCAGGACATCATGTAACGTGTGCAGGACCGTAGTAGGAGTGGACAGGACATCATTTGACGTGTGCAGGACCCCAGTAGGGGTGTGCAGGACGTCGTAGAATGTATGCAGGACCTCAGTAGGAGTGTGCAGGACATCATGGAACGTGTGAAAGACCTAAGTGGGAGTGTGCAGGACATCATGGGACCTGTGCAGGACCTCAGTAGGAGTGTGCAGGACATCATGGGACCTGTGCAGGACCTCAGTAGGAGTGTGCAGGACATCATGGAACGTGTGCAAGACCTTAGTAGGAGTGTGCAGGACATCATTGGACCTGTGCAGGACCTCAGTAGGAGTGTGCAGGACATCATGGGACCTGTGCAGGACCTCACTAGGAGTGTGCAGGACATCATGGAACGTGTGCAAGACCTTAGTAGGAGTGTGCAGGTCATCATGGGACCTGTGCAGGACCTCAGTAGGAGTGTGCAGGACATCATGAGAATTGTGCAGGACCTCGGTAGGAGTGTGCAGGACATCAAGGGACGTGCGCATGACCTCAGTTTAATGTCCAGGACACCATATGCAAGCCATGCCTCCGAATCAACAAGAACGAAAGTTAAGTGCGCCAGAACAGGGCTACCGTAATCTCACTCGAGTTGGCTCTAAAATTATCTAGGTTCTGACTCCGAATTGGCTACATCTTCACCACCGTTGGTGCTGTTTTCCTGCTTTGTAGTCCAGGCAGATCCTCAACTGCTGACCTCTGGAGAAGGACGGTGTGTGAATGAAGACACACCGCTCTTCACTTCTTTTATACTTTACCCTTGATCAATTGGGTATCACCAAATTTGTTTACGAGAGCCGAATAACATCATTCTTAAGATTACGGTAGTCCTCTTCTGGCGCACTTAACTATCGTTCTTGTTCCGAATCAGACATATGGGCCGGCGCAGACGAGCCACATCAGCATGAACCGGTGACGTTTGGCTAGAGCGGCTGACCTTGGGTCTATCCTAGACGTGGTGGGGCCACCCAAGATTTACTCATAGAAATGATGAGAAACTCTGATAAAAGATGCCCGTTGCTGCGCTATCAATCATTGTTTTTATAAGGGCTCTATGGAAATACTTCGACTGGTAGCCTTACCAATTGGCGGTTCATTCCATTTCTGTCTTGAATGGTGGGTGCCTAGGATCTAGGATAGTGCCTAGAACCTGTACAATTGGGTCATTTTAAAGCTCATTTCTTCATTTTTTTCGACTTTTAAATTCGAAAAGGATCCTCCATTTCCCCGCTACTCGCAGGGTCGGGCTTCACTATCATAGGAATGGTGTTGTTTTGAGAATGATTTCTTCATTTTGACAGTTGCTTTATTCAAAAAACAACCGCTTCGCATCTACGATAGAAATAATACGACTTCGAGTATCTCGAAAATGAATGCTATCTTATTTGTAGGAAGCCGCGTTGCAACTATTACATATCTTGCAGTCTTAGCAGCGGAGCGGTTGTTTCATCATTTCTACCACTATGTTTTCGAAAAAAAACGACTTTTAGAGCTTGACGATATTTTAGAAGGGAAACCCTTGTAAAAAGTTGTGAAATTTCTGAAAGTTGGGCTCCGCAGAAAAGGTCAAGGATTTGGCATTGCTCTTAAGTGTCGTGAAATTGTTTTATTGGATTTGGCTCTCAACTTGATTTTTCAAATGTAGTGAAATTGTCGAATTGATTTGGCTGTGATGGTACTATAGTCAGATAACATAATCATTAAATGTAGTGAAATTGTTGCAAACGGATTTGGCAGGAGCTCTATGAATTATCACACTCAAATCACGCGTCAGAAGGGGTTTTTCTTGGAGCGCTTATTGAATCAAATGAGAACAAAAATAAGTCTAGCAGCAAAAGCGTTTCTATACAGTGTGAACCTTGAAAGCGTTGAGGACACGAAGACATAGCGTCAGTAGCTAATAAAATGCGTTGGATTTCGTTTTCATGATTTTTATCTAATCGGTGGGGGAAGGTCTAGTACCTTAGTGGGGGCTACACTGAAAAGGCAGAATAACATTCGCAAACCTTATTTCTAGTCCATAAGGCCACATTTCGTTCAGCATTGTTAATTGATTGACAGCTTTTTCTTTTTGTCTTCATTCTCTTGCCAGAGGACCTTCTGACGCGTGATTTGACTGTGATAATTCATAGAGCTCCTGCCAAATCCGTTTGCAACAATTTCACTACATTTCATTCATTCATTCATTCAACGACTTCATTGTGGAAATAAAGAAACATACATATACACGTATGTGAATGAGATTCTTTGTTAAAGTAAAAAAAAGATGCATAACAATGGCAGAAGTGAGAAGGGGACAAAATATGATTTTTTTCAGAGGAAATTTTTTTTGCAGAGGAAAAAAGAAAAAATTAATGATTATGTTATCTGACTATAGTACCATCACAGCCAAATCAATTCGACAATTTCACTACATTTGAAAAATCAAGTTGAGAGCCAAATCCAATAAAACAATTTCACGACACTTAAGAGCAATGCCAAATCCTTGACCTTTTCTGCGGAGCCCAACTTTCAGAAATGAAGTGTTAAAAATCATCCTCGAATGATAAAAATCGTCCTTTGATATGATAAAGTTTGACCCCAACTGATAAAAACCGTCTGGAATGATAAAAATCCACCTGATACGACCAAGGACGACATAGAGAAGGTGGAATTTTATCAGTTGAGGATGATTTTTATCACTTCATTTCTTCCCGTCCTGCGTGTGCCTCATAGATATCGACCGGGTGGGACTAGGACGGCCGGTTTTCGGCCGACTATGACGGGGGCCTTAGGCCCCGGTCATAGTTGGATGAGCCGACGCCTCCAGCCCGGTCGATACACACAGAATTCATTGGAAGTGGGAAGCAAAAATCACTCGGTGTATCCCCCCCCCCCCCCCAAAACCCCCAACACCCACCCGGTCGATACGTATGAACAACATGGTGAGGTGAAGCTGAGAAAATCACTCGGTGTATCCCCCGCTCTCTGCCTTTCCCCGCACTTTCGCACCCTCAACACCCCCCGCACCCCCGGTCGATACGTATGTTTAAAATGATGAAGTGAGGTTGAGAAAATCACTCAATGTATCCGACGCGGTCGATATCCATGCAATACGTGGATGAGAAAATCACCGGGTGGGCGGGTCGAAGATAAAACATTGCGTATCACTAGAAAGCTAACTTTACTGCTACCTCCATTACTTCACCATACTCTCCTTCACTATTTCTCTGAACAGGTGCAATCCTGTTGGCCACGTAATCATCGTCATATCTAGTTGGATGCAGCGAGTGATTCTCTCAACCTCACTCCATCATTTTAAACATACGTATTGACCGGGGTGGTGTTGGGGGTGTTGGGGGTGTTGGGGGTGCGGGGGGGATGCAGATGCAAATAGCACCAACTATGACCGGGGCCTTAGTGGGAAGATGAAATTTCATGAAATTCTCATGAAATTTCTTTAGTGGGTCGTCTATTCCAAAAGAGTACCTCACCTGGAGCCCTTAACTGCATACTGTTGTGACATGGAAGGTAACACGAGCAGATTTTGTCATCTTGAAACCGAATTCCACCTTCCTTTGAACTTTCCGTTGTGGTATGTCGGTGACGAGCATGGATTGCGTAGTTACGATTACAAAGCTCATACCGATCATTTGGAACGTCGGGCTACCGTAAGCACCGAGAGCACCGTACGATGAGCTGAACAGTGCATGTGGAAAAAGCAGGCGCGCTACAATCACGACGTTGCAGCGCGGCCGCGTGATTGTCGTGATTGTAGCGCGCCTGCTATTTCCCAAGAAGATCTCTAGAGAGAGAATTTTATCGAACGACTCAGACAGTCGGTGGCACTCGGACGCCGACTTCTAGGTGTCGTGTCCGGTGAGCGCACCTTGGAGTGAGCGGGATGAGAGACGCAGACCGGTAGCTCCCCTAGCGAGACGGCTATGTCGAATTTCCCGGACACAGACCAACAACCCTCAAGCGACCAACACGCGTTGAAGGATTAGTGCAAACCCGCGCTGTATACGGGACGCGTGGGGGTTAGGTGGTCGGCCGATTCATGGTCGTGAAAGGGCAAAGCAAGGTCTTGGCATTGTCCAGATGGCCCAAAAAGGAAGGAAAGACTGGGGGACTGAAGCCCCCGGCAAATTTTGCAGGAAACAGGCTTTTCGGCTTGTTTCCTAACAACTTTCACGCTTCGTCATGCAGCATCACGAAAAACCGACTGCCTACAATAGCGTGAAGGAGTGCGCACGGCCTAAATTTGGTAGAGGTCGGCGTCCGAGAAGGCTCTGTGGCCGGTGAGCGCCCGTCCTCCAGGCCAGACGTGGCTGAGGGAGCGACCGAGCTCTGCATCGGTCTTAGGCCCCCGTCATAGTCGGCCGAAAAACCGGCCGTCCTAGTCCCACCCGGTCGATATCTATGAGACACACGCAGGACGGGAAGAAATGACGTGATATCAATCATCCTAAACTGATAAAATTCCACCTTCTCTATGTCGTCCTTGGTCCTATCAGGTGGATTTCTATCATTCCGGACGGTTTTTATCAGTTGGGTCTAACTTTATCATATCATAGGACGATTTTTATCAGTTGAGGATGATTTTTATCACTTCATTTCTTCCCGTTTTGCTTGCTTCTCATACCAATCGACCGGGTGGGACTAAGGCCCCTGTCAGACTTCGTCGAAAAACCTGCTGAGTCCGAATGAGTCCAGGGTGGAAAAAGCTGCTGAGTCCCACTGAGTCCGGTTGCCCCCAGCGCCAACCAACTCCTCTGCGAAACACGCAATTGATAGTGACGATTATCACCTCAGCTGTGAATCGGAACGTGTTTGGTGGCTGATTTTTCTTGATTTCAACATGTCTGAATCTGATTTCCGTATAAGCAGCACGTGGGGCAGAGCGCAGACGATGAGAGTCGAGATGCGGCGGGATTCGGCAGGTCGCAGTCGGCCGAAAAAAATGCACCCAAATCACGTGAAAAATACCTATATCGACCGGGTGGGACTCAGCGGGACTCATTGGGACTCAGTCGGACTCAGTCGGTGCATTGGCCCCGCCCTTGTACGCATGAGAACCATCAGTATCGACCGGGGGGATTGCGGTGGGCATCAGTCGGTCGCAGTTGGACTCAGTGGGTTGATTTTTTTCCACCCGTTTTCCACGAATTCGATGCGTATCGACCGGGTGGGACTCAGTTGATCCACCGACTATGACCGGAGCCTAAAGCCCTTTCACACTTGCCCGACCGACGTCGGACGACTCTTTATCGAATGTGTAATATCTATCTACCCTATCCCATCCATCTTATCTTTCTTGACTTATCAAATTTGATAACGAGTCGGCCGACGCCGGCCGGCAAAGTATGAAAGAGACTTAAGGCCCCGGTCATAGTTGGTGCTATTTGCATCTGTATCCCCCCGCACCCCCCAACACCCCCCAACACCCACCCGGTCGATACGTATGTTTAAAATGATGGAGTGAGGTTGAGAAAATCACTCGGTGTATCCAACTAGATATGACGATGATTACGTGGCCAACAGGATTGCACCTGTTCAGAGAAATAGTGAAGGAGAGTATGGTGAAGTAAAGGAGGTAGCAGTACTAGACGAAAATACCGTGCGGTACCGATAGCCACAAAGCCATAAAATGCTTTGCATTTTTCATTTGAGAGCCTGAGTCGGCCGGTCTGTTATAGAAATGCAACTGATATCATCACTTCATGCCCTTGTGGCAATCGGTACCGCGCGGTATTTGGAGTTTACTGGTAGCAGTAAGGTTAGCTTTCTAGTGATACGCAATGTTTTATCTTTCGACCCGCCCACCCGGTGATTTTCTCATCCACCTAAAGAATGGATATCGACCGCGTCGGATACCCCGAGTCGTTTTCTCAACTTCCCTCCATCATTTTAAACATACGTATCGACCTGGGGGTGCGGGGGGATACACCGAGTGATTTTCTCAGCTTCACCTCACCATGTTGTTCATACGTATCGACCGGGTGGGTGTTGGGGGGTGCTGGGGGGTGCGGGGGGGGGATACACCGAGTGATTTTTGCATCCCATTTCCAATGCATTCTGTGTGTATCGACCGGGCTGGAGGCGTCGGCTCATCCAACTATGACCGGGGCCTAAGACGGCCGCTTTCGGCCGACTATGACGGGGCCTTCTACCGCTTCATTCGAGAAGCCAGTAGGAGTGGCTGTGGAGGTTGAAAATGGGAAAAAATCTTTGTTGACTAGATTGTTGTGCTCATATCCAGGCGAATTGCGGTATAGAGCTTCGGGGGTCCGATCGGCTCTTAACGCTAAAACATAACTGTCAAATTGTGAAACATGTATACCAGCAATTACCTGTCTGATCACGTTTGATTGATACGTATGATTTGTTTAGGAGCAGAGCGGGCTCACAAAGCTCCATGCTCGCGCTCATATGTAAGCTGCCATTTGGGAGTTTTTCGCTAGCCTCCGTTCCACTGATCGGTGTGAGCGTGCTTGTCGACTAACGACTTCAACGATTGACGGGTTTTTCGGGTATTACGTCAAATGGCTAACGAAGTAAAAAACATTTGCGTAAGTTTTTTTAGGCATTCCCAAATACCGTTAGAAAATCAATGGTCAATCAAATCGCGCTCCAACCCAATGATCACATCAGGATTGACACATGTGGTCAATCTCTGGATGGAGGGAAGCTACGACGCTGCTGTGATAGCTTTATCATTAATATTTTGTTGTTTTCGAGAAAACGCAATGGTAGAAATGGAGAAACAACCGCTCCGCTTCTCTGGCGAATTCTCGTTAGACTCCGCGTCAGATATTTGCCATCGGAAGGCCCTCCGTGCGGCCAGCGGGAGGCTCCCCGCAAGAAAAAGGACGAGACTCGCAATGCTGAACTCCCGCCGGGGGACAGATGAGGAGAGGACAGGACAGGATCACGACTGATCTCGTCGTAACGTGGTTATCACGTGCACAGCCGGTATAAAAGGCGCCTCATCTCACTAGAGTCCTCAATCGGCATTCTACTGCCGGCCCTGGAAGGTGACTTCGAGTCACTCTCCGGAGGCCAGCATATTTTTGACTGCTGAGGGGATAGGGGTATCCCCACGGCTGGGGGGGAAGGGGCGGTTTTCGCCGCGATCCGCGGGGAGGGTGGTTCCTCACCGCAGACTGCGGCGTACCGAGGCGGGGCGTTTCTCCGCCGTGGGGCCGTGGGGTGTTATGTAGGAAATGATAACGAACTCTGTAGTTTAATGAATATTGGTATTTCGGCCACTACATGCGGGTCTCCCGCTATGCTAGTTCGGGTCTCCCGCTATGCTAGTTCGGGTCTCCTGGTGAAGCTGCTGACGTCATCATCGCGTGCACGGTGGGGCCTCCCGCCTACCATTACGCTGGACTCCGCGTTTCCTGAGTTCTCTAACGCCAGCCGGGAGTCGAACGCGGAGTGTCCCCCGATTTGACAGAGTTGCAAGAGAGAGAGATAATAGCTGCAACGCGGCATCCTAGAGATAGGATACAATCCATATTACCCCTTTGGCTGCTCAAGGTGGGTGATACGAAATGACCATAGCCTGCAGAACATAATATTTCTGATAAGAACTGAAATCCCCACATTACGACCGCAACCGAATGGCGCAGCACTTGTGCGACATCGTATCGGTCGCTGGCTGAATGGTAGGCTCACTGAACCACAGGGTTCAGCACCTGTTGCGATATAGGCAAGGAGGGGATCGTAAAAGGCCCAGAGACACCAAGGGGAGGGGTACGTTGTGCAGATAGGAAGGTCGTATCAGGGACTCGATAATTATTTCTTAGGATAAACTTGATTATTGGTGACCAAATCAACTAAGCTTGTTTTAATGTTTTGATTGTGTAGTGGGGTATTACATAGTATAAGAAGCGGTATTAAGCGTGGGCATGAAAAAGTTAAGAGAAATACTCTTTCAATGGGCCCACCTGACTCTTGTATGCAATCCATCCAGTTCTGCTTGAAATACTATAGGGCACAAATATTTCCGCTATTTTTTTAACTTCAGACCCGCAGCTTCGAGCTGGAGCAGTTCTTTAAACCTTACATCGAAAAATCAACTCACCTGGGGCTTAGATGAAATTTCAATTCTTCATGATTTAAGGGTTCCCTCCTAGGTAGGTGTGTGGGCAGAAAAAAATGTATCCGCCAGGACCACTTTTTTATGGCGGATCCAATGGAGTATTTTGTAACAAATTTTGGTGGTAAGAAAATTTTCGATTTGGTCCGGTACGATTTTCGAGTGATTTGTGTGCAACGAAATAGGGTTTTGAGGCGTCAATACCCTAGCGATGCGGTCAACTGCGGATCTGCAAAAGTTTTTGTTGTAGAAAAACTTTTTGTCATCCGAAAAGTATCACGAAATCGAAGAAAACTCGAAAACCAAAGAAATTTCCTAGTTGCGAAAAGTCTGCGAAGCGTCATTTTTGACGGTACCTTCACGAACTGTCTGCTTTCAAGGCAGTGTTCACAATAGAAACCGTTTTTCTGCTTTTCCTTCTATCTTGAAGACGGTCTCATTCTGATTCCAATCATGTTTTTGGAATCGTACAAGACCTAGGAACGGAGTTATGGTCCCTCAAAAATTGAGCTAGGAAAGCATGGTGGACGAGTTGTCCGAGGCTTGTAACTTCCGTCTTTTGTAGCCGATCTATGCGAGCTGACCTGAGTAAAGAGAGAAGATGGGAATAAAGGGAAGAACGGGGCTATTGAGCGGAAACCATGGCTCATCTCACAATCTTGAGCATTCATTTGTTCACGTCGGTGTGCGTGGAAAGTGCATCTGGGGCGTGACGAGCTGACGGGTGTCTAACTTTGGGGCCGTAGGGGACCATTCCAAGCTCATTTTTCTTAGTTTTTCCAACGTCAGGGTTGCGCTAGGTCCCGCAGCTGCCGATCTCCACTAAAAAAATCAGACATGGTTTTTATCGTGGACACTGCCTTTAAGGGGCCCTCCTGGGTCTTGTAGACAACCTAACGGGCTTTGCTTGGAATATTTTTGACAAAGCGAAGAACGCTTTCGAGTACAATTCAAGCCAGACCCAGTGCTCGCTTTGAAGAGGAAACCCAGGCACGCGAAGTCGAGCTGAAGAAACGGCTGCTCCCAGAATCCATTCGCAACTAAATATTTCCGCTAGTTTTCAACAACCAGGCCCCCATCTTCGAGCTGGAGCAGTTTTTTTGAATCCTCTACCAAAAAATCAACACAACTGGAGCTTATCTGAAATTTTTTTCACAGTCTGAACCCCAAAATTCGCGAAAAATTGAAATTTTAGGTAAGCCCCACATCTGAGTGGATTTTACGATAGAGGGCCCAAAAACCTACCCCAGCTCAAAGATGGGGGTCTGAAGTTGAAAAACAGGCGGAAAAATTTAGTTGCGAATGGATTCTGGGAGCCAACGATTTGTTTCACAACTAATCCGCTTCTGAACCTGAATGAATGAATTATGACACGGAACGGAAAACCCGAAAAACTCCCAGTTCTCAAACAAAGAAGTCTCAAAATCGCATCGGGTAGTTCTACTTTCCAGAATGTTTTCTTCAGCAATCCCACATTTTTCCGTTTCCGAGCAATTAAATATTTCAGAAAGTGGCCCTTTACCTTAAAGGCAGTGTTCACGATAAAAATCGTTTCTCTGCTTTTCCGCCTATTTCGAAAGCGGTCCCATGCTGACTCCAATGATGCCCCTGGAATAGTACAAGACCCCCTGGGAACGGAGTTATGGCCCCTCGAAATTCAGCAAGGGAAAAATGTGGACGAGTTAGGCTTGTAACTCCCGTTTTTCGCAGCCGATGTGTGCGAGCTGACCTGAGTAAAGAGAGACGTTGAGAATGAAGGGATGAACGGAGCTTTTGATCGAAAACCACCGCTCATTTAACCACAAATTCAGGGGAACTGTTATAGGACGTGAGCGGAGTGGCCCAATGGGTCGGCTGGCCCACGAGATTTTCACCCACTTACCGGCCGTTTTTCGTCGTACTTCCGTTCTTAATATTCTTATGGGGACCCAAAGCTTACGTTTTAGCCAAAAAAGGGGAAACTTTTTCTTTGTGAACACTGCCTTTAAGCAGGAGGCAGTTCTATAAAATCAGGAAATAGGTTTCAAATGAGACATTTCAAGGCAGTGTTCACGATAATCTTCAATTTTAAGATTATTCGCTGTACTGATTTAGTGGGCCCCCGGGTAGAACTAAAATGACGTAGAAATTGAGAAAAACGCACCATGAGTACTCGAAATCCTTATGTATCACCCCGCCTTTTAATCTCACTGGATCTGTTTGTTGTGACAACGAAATCTTTTGCGGACCCGTCCATTGCAGTTCTCTACGCAATATTGCTCCTTTCTTTCCTTAGGGCCCTAGGTAATCCTTTTTTGCTTAGAATATTCTTCTATTTCCGATTGACCCAATTTCCCACCGGTGATAACCACCATGAACATGTTCATCCAACCGGACAACTAGTCCATGTTATAGAATAATGCCTTTGAAAAACGACATTTTAGTGCGTTTCTCGACGTTTCTTCGTAATTTTGGTAACACTTGGAGGCCAACGCATTGTTTTATGTGGAAAACTCGGGGACGAAAATCATCGTGAACGCTGCCTTTAAGCTTTACGGAACGTAAGCAAAGCACGAATATTAGTAGTAGCAGATATGAGAAGACGCACAGCGAATCTTTTTGTCCTACTTCGCAGCAGATAATCGTGTTTCGGCAATCGCCGAGCTGGCGCGTAGCCTATCGCTAACGGTCTGTGATTGCCGCTACGCGACCGTCCACAACGAATAGGGGCGCCATCCTCCGATTTTCGGTCATAAATTCGAGATAGAGGATTTTTGAGAAATGGTGCTGGGACACCTCAGTGGGTCGAAATTTCACTCGGGGCTTTTCCCCAGGGTCATGCAGACCATTGTCCAGGGCCTAGACGAAGCTACGCCCCCCACTTGAAGATCAAATTTTTTGAAAAATCTCCAAATTTTTTGCGTCCCTCCAGGTTCTAAGAAAAATTTAACCGTTTTTTTTTCGGTCAAAATTAAAAAAAAATTTCAACCTAAATTTTTAAAAAATAAATACTGCACTCCCTATCCAACTAGTAAGCCTCTAGAAGTGTAGTTTTGACTTGCTCTTCGCTATATAGCAACAACATCTGTACTGAAAAAGAAGTAATTAAAATTGTGACACAGATCGCCTCACAAGATACACTATCAAAAATTGACGCATTTTGATGGAGTTTCTGTAAGAGCATTGACTGATAGCACTATGAAATAGCAGATACCGGCAGACTTCTACATTTCGACGGATAAGAAACCTCCAACTAGGTTTGCATCGAGACCTCCAGGCGGGTGGAACCCTTGAGCGAGTGCGTAAACCTTCACAAGTTCAAAAAAGTTCGATTCCCTACAAGTATTGCCCAACCGGAAGGGGTGCGAGTGCGGGTGGGAGAGGGGGTATCACCGGCGGTAGTTTTGCGGTTTCCTCTGCGCACAAAGCTCGGTTCGGCTTTGGTGCGCTGTATTTTTCGACGGCTCGCGGCCGTGCAATTTGGAATAATGCTCTTAAATGCCTTGAGTTGCGGAGTTTCCGGGCGATCTTACCGCAGTTTGTAGAGCTACCTAAGCTTAAAATGGAAATAGTACCTCTGGGAGTTCAGCGTTACCTTTTCAAAAGAAAAACCTACGCTGTCCAGTTTCGGCCGAATGCGCGGTTCTGGACATTGGTATTGGACAACGAAAAAACGAAATTTTGGCGATTCTCTTTGTAATTTCGAGGTAATTGGAGGAGTGATAGGTATAAGTTTGTAGGGAATTTTATGGAGATTCTGAATCTTGTTTCAGAAATTCGAAAATCTGAAATTCCATGGGGGGACGGACGTACGTTGTCTAATTTTCGAAATGAAGAACTAAAGCGGTTTTAGTCCCGATTAATGAATGTAACTTGACCAAAAATTTGTCTTATGTGTTGGGCTACTGCCTCAAATACATTAATATACATATCTGGCTAATACATCGTTATGTAAGAATACTTTTCTGACATATACAGCTGTGGTGCTCTACTATTGTTCTCTTTTATCTTTTTGTTGCTATTACAATATGTGACACAACCGCATTCGAACCCCTCGTTCCGAGCCCTAATTTCCTCACAGAAAGAGAAACGAGACTAGAAACATCAACGATTTTTTAAAGTTTTGGCCCAAAATTTTTACGTCCCCCCCCCCGAAAAAGACTCTGATTTCGAAAATTTTTACGCCCCACCCACCGTTGACCAGGTGGACAACGCACGCCTGACCCTGCTTTTTGCTTCCACACTTCCCTTATTATGAGAACAAGCTCCGCACGGTGCTCGCGCTCGGCTCGCAACTCTGGGCAAAAAAAAACAATTACTGCGAAGTGGGTGCAGATCTGTGTGTTGTTACCTTATGGGTAGATATCATATTATATTATATAGCACAGAACGGCAGATTCTGTCTGGGAAAATCGAAGAGCTCAGTTTTGTCTCGGTTTTTCATATTGCTTTTTTTTCATCAGCAAGAAGGAAAGAATTCGAAAAACACATACCCTCGGGTATTTTATTGGATTGAACTTCGCAGGGCCGCCCTTCGGCGAGAGTATAAACGACACCTTAGACATGATAGCGCTTCAAAGAATAGTGCAGTGGACATCGCCGAGCCGACCCGGAAGGGGGAGCGTATCGTTTGGCCTGGCGCTGTACGGAGGACTGCATATTCGTACTGCGTCTGAGCTAGCTAAAGAACCGGAGAAAAAGTAATGTCATTAGACATGAGCTGATGGATGGGTCCATGCACGTGTCAGCGAAGAAGCTTCTCCTTAATGTGTTTCAGGACAAGGAGAAGGAGAAGAAGGCAGCCTAGCTTTTTGGCATGGAAAATGATAACTGATTATGTTGTCTAACTATTCTATTGTGCAGTCAATAAACGCAAATCGATAAACTGAGCGACCGTGTTGCACTGGGTCGCGTACTTCTTACAAGGGAAGTGTTTAGAGTGGTAAAAGTGCCTGCGAAAACGAAATGCATCGTTAGTCTCTCTTGGTCCATTATAGTATCATTGTGAAGCGCGCGAAGGTTGGCTGGTTCAACTCATTGATTTCGGCTGCCTCCACTCACTTATCGTGCCTATCAGGAAAGAAGGCCGGTAGAGTGAGGCGATCTGGTATAGTGGATAACGGAATGGACACTTGACCATAACAAAATGGACACTTGAAGATGATGGTGAAGGTTCGATACCACACAATTGCATTTTTTTGCAATTGCATGGGGATTTTGCCTGCTCTTTGAACACGCCGTTTTCGATTCTGTTTTGGCATCTCCCAGCCTTGTTAATCACCCTGATGTCACATGGGATCATTCATAAACAGTAGATCACATTAATTTACAATCGTTAGCAGGGTTAACAAATTTATCGTTTCTTTGTTGTTGCACTCGTCACAGTGCTGGTTGAAAAAACAAAGATACAACATATAAACTCTGCAGTACCAGGCTGTTGAATAAGTTTTGTCGTTCGATAAGAAAAACACAATTTCAAGGTTCAAAATACACTTTATTATTCAGTATAATCTCCCTTAACATTAATACACTTGCTCGAACGATCCTCCAATCTGCGGATCCCATCCGTGAAGTGAGAATCCGGAAGGCCTGCAAAATACGCTTCAACAGCCGTTACTCTGAGAGTTTTGGCAGAGGATTAGCAGCGAAATAGCCGAAAAATGCCTGCTGGCCGCGTAATAGCTGGGAAATAGCCGCCAAATAACGCCGGCCGCGATATAACCGCCAAATGGCCGCCAAATAGCTGCTAAATAATGATGGCCGCTAAATAGCCGCCAAATAGTTCTCGCCGCGAAACAGCCGTGAAATAGCCGCCAAATATGTGGTCTGCTTGGATCCAGTTCACTTTAGCTTAGTTGAGCTTAGTTGATTTATGTGCGGTCTATGCGATGGCGAACTTCCTAATGCTTCGGTCTACGATGGCGAACTTCCTAGCCGTGCCCTACGCCAGAATGATACGGGTCAAAGCGAGTTTCTTGATCACCCATTATTGCTGCATTTCCTTGCATGAGCGAATTCTTGTAGGCATACCAGGCGAAGATCAACCATTGCAGAACGGTGCTTTATAGCCACATGCGACGTATTGTGTCAGTCGAAATAACTCTTCGATACACCATTTGATGGGTTTTGAAGCATCATGGATCTATTCACAATGGGACGCTCATAAGCTCGGATGATAGCAGGATATCGGCGTTTTTTGCAGTATGCACGCCTCATATTTCTTTTATCCTCCACTCTGACTACCAGAATGTTTCTTTTCTGTGGAACATGGAGTTACTGTGCTTATCTGGGCCAAATTCCGGTCCGCAATTGCGTCTCGACACGCTTTGCGGCCGCACGCGGTCGAGTCAGTCGGGTTTCCAGCGCCAAAGCCGACTCGATGTGGCTTTTTTATACAATTTTCTCCAATTTTTCTTAGTTTCCAGTTTCCAAAATCCACCTAGAGTCAGCAGATCGGCAGCTGCAGCGCTGGAAGCTCTTCTGACTCTGGAGCGTGCGGCCGCAAAGCGTGTCGAGACGCAACTGCGGACCGGAATTTGGCCCAGATAAGCACAGTATCTGTCGAATTTGGCATGCATATAGTGAAGATTCAAGCCATTGTCAATATTGATGGTTTCACATTCAGCTCACAGACAAGGTACGGAATGACTTGTTCCCTACGATTACTTCCGGTGCAAAACAAGTTAAGGGGGTCCACTCGTAAAAATGAAACTATTCATGCATGAAAATGAAAATTTCTGCTGATATCAGATGCCGGATAGCGTTTTAAGTAGGTGTTTTCACGAAAACTCCCTAGACTACTTCGATTTCTGAAAGTGGTATCATTCATTTTTCAATTGAACCCTGAGCGCCATCCCCCCCCCAACTAGTTTTGCACCTTACTTCTTACATTTATCATGTTCACATCTGTTTACATCTGATTAAAACCGTAGGGTATCGATTGAGATCTGCAAGCCATGAGCAGCGACGAGACGTGGAAATTAGAAAATTCACAATCTTTCTGGTCTCTTCGGTTTTCGAACTTCAGTTTCCTGCGTTTTCTGACCATTTTCTTTCCGTTTCCGAAAATTATGAAAAGATTTCCGCAAAGCCCTAGCCTTGATGGATATAAGCCCTGCGTTGCGGCTCAACCAGAAATGCCTTCTGATGTTTGACTTTATTCATGAGTTTGGGAAACCGACGCAAAGAGACCTCAATATTGTCTTTGGACGTCTTCTTACGGAACACATGACAATAGTTATGGTTTACGGAATCGTTGTCCGTAACTGTAAATGAAGGTAAGACCGGCAAAAGAAGTTCTCCACCTCATTTCCACATTGGTGGCTGTGTGAAGAACACCATTTGTCGGGAAATAGCCGAGATATAGCCGAAAAATAGCCCACCAGGCTCCGCAGTGAACCCTGGTGGGCTATTTCTCGGCTATTTCACGGCTATTTCGCGGAAAACGTGGTCTCGGCCGAGCATTGGCCGCGGAATAGCCGAGAAATAACCGAGATATAGCCGAGATATAGCCAAGAAATAGCCCGCCAGGAGCCGCTGCGGAGCCTGGTGGGCTATTTCTCGGCTATATCTCGGCTAAAACTCTCAGAGGATGACCTCTTCATTTGATGAAAAGCGCTTGCCACGCACAACATTTTTGAGTTCTGGAAACAAATGGAAGTCGCTGGGGGCCAAATCTGGTGAATACGGTGGATGCTCCAACAATTCGAACTTTAGTTCATGGATATTAGCCATTGTCAAAATGCTCTTGTGACACGGTGCATTGTCCTGATGAAAAAGGATTTTTTCTGCAAAACGGTTCTTTTTTCACGAATTTTTTCCTTCAACTGGTCCAAAAGGTTGCAATAATATTTACAATTAATTGTTTCACCAGTTTGCAAGTGATCCACCAACAAAATTCCTTTCGCACCCTAAAAAACTGATGCCATAACCTTCTTGGCCGATTCCCGGACACGAACTCGTTTCGAAGCCGAACAACTAGGTTCACACCACTCTTTAGCCTCTTGTTTTGACTCAGGATCATGGTGATTGACCCAAGTCTCATCCATAGTGATGAATCGACTTTCAAAATCCACTTTATCCTTTTTAAAACGCTCCAAATGTTGCTGAGAAAGTCGCATTCGAATGTGTTTTTGTTCCATTTTTAGCCAATGCGGCACCCATTGTGCACACAGCTTTCTAAATCCCAACATTTCACTTAAAATATGGCTCACACTGCCTAATGAAATGTGTAGAGCCTCTACCAAACCTTTCTCAGTCAATCTACGATCTTCCAAAACCATATCCTGTATTTTGGCTATGATTTCTGGTGTTGATGCGCTTTTTGGACGTCCTTCACGTGAATCGTCTTCAAGGCGTGTACGACCACGTTTAAATTCAGCCACCCATCTTTCTACTGTTCTAATTGTAGTTGAACAATCATTATACACTTCAAACATTCGTTCGTGAATTTCTTTTGGTGCTACACCTTCCAAAAATAAGAATTTTATCACTGCACGATATTCAATTTTTTCCATTGCTGTAACACGGCGACACTAAATGGCTTGTAAACAAAGAATGAATTGAGAGATTGAAAAGAAACTTCACATACGTTTATATGAAGAGTGTATCAACAAAACAAAAAAAATTTGGGCTAATAGCAACGCCCCCTCCTATCGAACGACAAAACTTTTTGAACAACCTGGTATTATGCTATTTTTGAAGTCGTTCTGGCGATTTGCGTAATAAAGCTAACAAGGATTTGAATTTCTTGGAATTTCAGTTTGGGTATCTGTCCGTGGGGAAATCTTGACATAGGATCAATTTGAGCACCAATACAAAAATGGCGCAGACATAGTGTTGAAAACACGAAGACTTTTCACAGTAGGGGCAGCGGATGAAGGACACGGCTTTTCCTATCCTGTCTCCTCACACGAGCAAAGATCCACAGAAAAAACCATCTCACAAAGTAAGTGTTTAGAGCGGTGAACACATCTGTGAAAAAACAAATTCTATTGTTAGTATCTCTTGTTCATCCATTGTAAAATTGCGTGGTATGCAGCCCTGAGCTGCTGGTTCGAAGAAGTTTAAAGCCTGGAATTGTCGTGTTTTGTACTTTTTGTAGGTTCCAAAACGAGCAGTAAACGTTCTGGAAACGGATCTCATATTCGTGTTCAGTACCCAAAAAAAAAACCCTCATGTACAAAGTTTGGGTCAGATCACATTTCTCGAACTTCCTTCTGAATTGTTGGCTGAGCGTTGACTTCTACCTACCAATCAGGGGGTTCTGGAAGCGTTGAAGAAAAATGTTCCAGATTTGGCTTAAGATCCTCCCAAGGAGTTATTTGGTGTGCTGATCACGAATCTGATGTTTCCTTGTCGCTTTTTCGAAGAAAAAAATAGCCTCCCAACGTAGGAAATTTCGACGGTATCTTTACCTTTTCGCAAAGCTTAAAAATGCTTATAACTTCTTGGAACCAGCAGCTCGCGGAGGGATACTGCGCAATTTTACTATGAAGGCCCAAGAGACACTAACAGTATGATTCCCATTCGCAGATGCGTTTACCGCTCCAAGCCCTGCCCTTGTTAGTTTCCAATCAACAAGTTCAGCGCTGGTCTGTAACTACGCAACGTGTGGTGATTTATACTATACTTACTGGTCAATTCCTACTTCCCCAAGGATCGGGTAATGTTTCCCCTAAAATCTAAAAAGGCGGTCATTAAAGACAGCATAGCTTCTCGCATTTCTTGTCACACAGGATACCAAAAGGCGTGAGCGGTATTTATACACTAGAACTACACTTGCAAGGTAGCATGCACTTAGTGCGTCTAGGGGAGTCGGTCGCTAAGTAGAAAAAGTCGTTTCGCAATTTGCACTAAAGGCTAGTCGGTCTCTACTTGACAGAGCGGTTATTCTTGAATATCGGTTCCTCTTTCGAGTTCCGCTTTCCATTTCACAGGGGATGAGTTTTCGCGGGCTCGACACTCACGACTAGTAAGGTAGGCTCGTTTTCTGCGCGTCTAACGACGTTTGTGCGATTATTTGAGTCAAGCCCTTTATTTTAATATTTGAGTCAAGCCGTCTATTTTAGAGATGAGCCTATTTTTTTCCTTCGCGTGCGTGTGCGGAACGATGAGAAAGACATCAAGAGTGTGGGGGGATGGAGAAACAACATACTCGTGCACACGCACGCAACGAACCCGAATGAGCTTTATACCCCACAGCAACGGAAACAAGGTGATTCGGTTGCGGACTTTCCCCAATATGCTGTAGTCTTTTAGTTGTTTTTTTTTAAACAGCTGTGCTTTGTCTCTGGGTTTTTGTTTTCTCTAATACGACTACAACTGTGGAAGCATTGAAAACAAGTGAATTTGTTAAAGGCAGCATACACGCTGGTAAACGTGGTTGGGATAACAATGTGGATCGAGCCGTGTGGCTTACAACATAATGCCTACGCATTTTGAAGTGTCAAAAATGACCCACAATGCCGCTACATAAGTTAGAAGTTAGCCCCACCCTGTATTTTCACGCCCCCTGTATTTGCTCTTTTGCTCCAAAGCAGGGTTGCTGGGTCATTTTCGACGTGACTGACGTGTGTGTTTCACTTGGTCTGCAATCCACCAACAGTACCGACGGTGAATATGACCCAGCCACCTTGCGTTGCAGGAAAAGGGCAAATACAGTGGGCGTGAAAATATAGGGCGGGGCCAATTTCTAACTCATGTAGCAGCATTGTGGGTCGTTTTTGACGCCTCAAAATGCGTAGGCGTTGTAATCTGGGCCTTGCCATTCTATTTCCGTAGTTATCTCAATCACGTTTAAGAGCGTGTGTGCTGCCTTTCAGGCACAAGCATGCCAATCCGTGCACAGGTGCACAGCGCCGCCTATAGAAAGTGAAATTTTGCTGTGCCTGTTCAAAATTCTGTGAAGTGCACAGCAATTAATAAAATAGTTTAAGATTATACAGAAGCACCTTTTTATAAAAACAAACAAACAGAAGTATTAGTCTCCACTAAATGTGAACATCGGAGCTCGAGAAACGCCAAGTCCACGACCAGAAGTCAATTATTGATCATCAGTTTCAAGCCAGTTCATGACTTCTGATACTACAAAACGTCACTAGAGTCGTGCACCAGCAAAAAATCGTACCATTTTAAATTGCTATTTGAGCTTCAAATGGGGTTTTTCCGTGTTTTTTTGCTTTATAATTCGCACCACAGATTCGAAGTTTTTGAGATTCGAAGATAAAGAAAAAAACTGCTCAATTTTCTTCGAAGAGCATCAATCCCTATTTTCCAGTTGTCGTTCACGATTTTGTTGGAACACTTCCCGCCGAGCTAGAGAGCTCATTTCTGGAAAGAAGCCGATAATGGATGTAAGGTCTGGTACATCCGTAGTGACCTGTTGATATCGATTATCAACAGCAGCGGAGCGGTGGGCCTCGGTGGAATATAACTTGTGATAAGGAGGTTTCGACGAAAAAGCCACCGCTCCTCGCTGTGATAACCGAAAACATGAGTTCACTTGGAATGGAACAGAGTCTAGCTCCTATCAAAATTAGGAGTTGGAAACCTAACTTTGAAGCATACCTCAAAAATGATTACGGGAAACTTTTCACTCGACCGAGAGGCGGCAGTGCGGGAAGCTGTCGAGCGCGACTAAGGCCGTAGTTACACAACAACGGGATGCTGTGGAACGGCAAGACAACACTCATTTATGCCCACCCTCACTGTGCTGAGTCCCACCGAAAGGAACAGTTCTTGCAGAAAAACGAGACGGAAAGCCGCACCGAGCAGTTATACACGTACTACAGCGTGTACTAGAGTGCGGGTGGCAATTTTCCAATCATAAACAGTACCGTGCAAAAGTCTATTCGCGTGGCATTGCCGCGAATAATGTTTTTATACCTAGCTTGGCTTCCCCTTAGCGAAACTTGATAAAACTTTAGTATGTGATGGGGCATCACAAGCAGGGGTGTGCGGCAATTGCCGTTTGCCGATTGCCGTTTGCCGGCCATTTTTGGGGTTTGCCGTTGCCGTTGCCGTTTGCCGAAATTTTCGTCTAAAACGGCCAATTTTCGGCAAAAATTCGTTAAAACTACAAGATTTGCCCTCACCGCACTTTCTGTATTGGTAAGCGATTCGAAGCTGCTACAAATAATTATTTTGACTAGGTTCAGCTACTAGTTTCAGCTCATGTGTGTGATGTGTAATTGTACCCATTAAATCGGTGAAAACATTGATATCCCTAGAGCCAATGACAAAAGAGTTTGACCAGGTCTCCCGACTTTCTCTCAAGAAGGGCTAAGTTTGACTCGGTTTTGGCCTTCAACATCCAAACCAGTAAAACACCCGTATCGTCAAGCAAATTTTTCAATCTCACACTCTCCAGAACTACTCAGCCATTCGCCGGCTCCGACCCCAGCTCGAACGGGGTCCATCCCCAGATTTCTGTCGGGTCGAACCCTTTAGCACTGTTCCTCCACGTAGTCCCAACTGAGAAGACATGGGGGGAGAATAATTTTTACTTCTCCCTCACCTCGTCTCAAACAGAAGAAGTGAGGGGCGAGAAGGGAAGGGGGTTCGGCCCGGCTAAAATCTGCGGTCGGACCCGTTGAGTTTCTGAGTAGAAGAGGATGCCTGAAGCTTAGTTCTATGAAAAGCAAAACCCAAATCAGAGCCATCTTTTTCTCCAACACAACGGAAGAAACAATTCTCTTTCACTTTCTTCAGTTCTTGCCCACGTCACAGTGAATACAAATAAACTGACGAAAAAATCTTGACTATACTCGGTAATCAGAGGGGTTCGTTCAGGTTATCAGTTGCTTGGAAGCAGGGATGAGCGGAATTCCGATTTCCGAATTCCGATTTCCGAAAAAAAGCCTGAAAATGCGGAAGAAATCGGAAATATTCACGACATAAAAAATTTTTACGCTCTCCCTGGCCAAATCCCCAGAGGGTTATTTTAGGCGCTGATTTCGGATTCGAGGTCCGTTTTCACTTTTCACAAAGCCAGAGTTGATTGTGTTTGCATGAAAACTTTCAGTAAAGAAGGATGAGTTCAAGTTTTTTTGGTACGCGCAGTCACCAGGGGGGGAGCGTTAAGAATTTCACTGAATGTATTTCCGATTTCCGCATTCCGATTTCCGATGGTTTTTGGCGTTCCGATTTCCGAATTCCGATTTCCGAAATTGAGAAGGTCCTTCCGATTTCCGATTTCCGAAGTTCAGAAAAAAATTTCCGCTCATCCCTGCTTGGAAGCCTACGAATGTCCTCTGAGAGAAATCGCCGCTGCGGCTCTGCGATAGTGCCGCTTCGGAGCCTATGGGCACCGAAGCGGTACTATCGCGGAGCCGCGGTGGCACTACCGCAGAGCCGCGCGCGGCACCACCGCGGAGCCGTAGGGGCGACGCGGCAGTGCCGCTGCGGCTCCGTGATAGTTCCGCGACGGCGATTAACATCATATGAAATACTCCGGGAGAGTATTTCATATGATGTTAATTAAGAAATGTAGTACAAATAGGGGGGCCACAGAACAAAAACACGCACCTGCGGTTCTTACGTCCTGTGTCTGATAAAGACAGAAGTTACCACCGTTTTTGCGCCTAAGGAAATACAGAATGTACCCAAACTTGGGTAATTGAGCCGGCGACAATATCATTTTACCAGACAGAACAGTGCATCGTACTCCACGCGGATTTGGTGCTGCACCCTCGCGGAGCCGACGCGGTTTTAACGCGGAGCCGCTGCGGTACTATCGCGGCGACGTCGAAGCTCAAGACATGGCAACAGAATCGTCTGATCACGGAGCCACTGCGGCACTATTGTGGAACTATCGCGGCGTAGTCGAGGGTCTCGGTACATTACCGGCACTGACTCTGTAAATTCTCTCAGAGTCTTTTCTCCATCACCAAATTCTTGGCCCCTTAAAAATGCCAGAAAGGCAAAGAAAAGTCCTTTCCCAGAGGCATACCGATCCCTGCAAGTTCCAAGATTACAAAGCCAAATTATACAAAGTTGCAGCGTAAAAGCTGGCTTTTTCTGTGACACATGAACCCATTGAGAACTCGTGTAGATCAGTCCACTTATCGTCGGTTGGTGGGCTAATGGTAATAATTGTGACAGAGAATTGATCAACTCTGCAAATGCTTTGTCCAGCTTTTTTAAAATTGAAAAATCTTCACAGAGGTCATCAATGGCGGTGTTCAATCATAATTCCGATTTTGAAATCATTCGCTGAAACGAAGGGTTGACTCAATGGCAGAGCTGAGTTTGTTAAGAAATGGTGTAAAAAGAAGAAAAATAAAATTTTTATAGGCAACGGTTGAAACCGCATTTAATTTTTCTCCAGAAATCAAATGATTCAAGGTTCATTGCAACAACAATGTCGAAAGCCGTCTCAAAATGAGCACCCACTAGCAATATCCGGCCCCGAAACTTGAATATGTTGTGCCCCCCCCCCGCCCACTTCCTCTGCAGCCACAGGGGAAGTGGGTGTGGCGAGCACACCACGTTCAAGTTTGGGACCGCGTAGAGCGATTTACTGCTCGCTTTTAGCCGACATTGTTGCTGTAATGGGCCTCGTGCCTGCTTGTAGGCCGAATACACAGAAAGGGAAGCGCCCAAAAGTTGTCCGGCTGGCTAAACGCACTGCACGCGGCGCTTCAGCGACGACGTGAACGCAGCGGCTTTCCGTCGCGCGCGTAGACCCAGTCAAACTGTCACTAGATGTCTCTCTTTCTGTGTGTTCGATCAACATGTCCCTCGGAGCTCTTGATTTCCCATGGAAATTTACAAGCTGCTTTTATCGTGAGTTCTGCATTCAGCTAGACTAGTCTCACTCCACTCCTGTAGCCTCACAAGGGAAACCTTTCAATCGTAGTTTGAAGTGAGAGGAATAAAAATCTTGAGGTCGCTACCCGTCACCGTATCGACTAGGCTGGGTCGCGCTGACCGCGAGCTCCTTTGAAAGTGAATCCTTTGTAACCGTTGTATAATCTTGTTAAAAATTAATCTCCATCGAAGGTTTTAGAAATAAATTCGAAGAAAATCATGCGATACTGCACCTACATACAGTACCGCGCATATTTTCTGCAGAAACGGCGTTTTGCGGAGTTTCTTGCGCGCACAAAGCGCCGCTTTGTTATAACTCGCTTGTCATAACGAGCAGAGTGGTCCAAAATCAATTTTGAAGATATTTTTGGATTTCCCTCAACGAGGGGATTCCAACGGTATACAGAAGTATGAACTTTTATGAAAATTGTCAGCCTTTATTCTAGAAAAAACGAATTTTTAGCCCAATTTTTTTCAATTTTTTGGATTTTCCCGTGTAAAACATGCCATGACGGATGTGTGAAATGAAAAATAGGAAGCTCTCAAATATATTCTAACTAGGATTATACATTTCATTCTGTGGGGACATTTTTATACGCGCTTTCAGAGCCCACAATGACTGGACCTCCATAACCCCAATTCTTCAAAGAATTATAACTTTTGTAAAATATGTTTGCTAGGGTTTATGAAGTATTCAATAAACTCGTCTCCTCACGGAGCATCCGAGCGGTGACAAGCATCCGACCGCGATCGTCCTAATTTCGTGAGCTAGCCCAAAAACAGTTCTATAAACGGCCCTCACTCCCCCTCAGCGCCCCTCCACAAAAAAGATACGCCCCCGCAAATACACTCCTCGTCACACATTGCACGGAAGCGCTCCCAAGATCGCTCTCCGTAGAGCACCCCAACAACTTCATACCTCGGAACTGGTTCCGAATACCTTTTGAAAAACGCCTTATGCGAATTTCAGGCCATTTCGCATCCGTCTCGAAAGTCGCCATCTTCAATGTCGCTTACCACTTTTGTATTCCGCCTTCAAAAAGTTCTCCTCCTCAGCATGTAAAACATTCAACCTTTTTGGACCACATCCTTGGTGATATCCGATTATTCATAACTTTACTCATTCTCTGGCCCACGACACAACTGTAATGCCATTTTTGATCCAACTTAACCCAGTTTTCGCAGCACCACTGTGCTCAGAATATAGCGAAACCCTCACTTTGAAGGCCCGAATCTGCATCAAAGAGGTTAACTCCTCAGGAACATCAGTGCAGTATATAGTTAGCATTGGCTTTTTCATAATGTTCCGATTTCAGTCGTTCAGCTATGCAATAACTCGCGTTGTGCGCCGCCGAACACCCTTTCGCGGCTTATTTAGTAGTCAAAAAGTGGCGACCTCCAATGTTTGAGCTCTGCCAGCACATTAGCCATTAGGTGTGGGGGAACCCAAGGACGATACTCCGGAGAAGACATTGCTCTCTCTTCGGTGTTGCTTTCTCCTTTCTAATTGACAATTTTTGAGTGTAGGGGAGAGCTGCAAAATCGTCACTAATCATTACATTCCTTTAGGCTCCGTCCATACGTGGGGAGAACGCTCGTTCTCGCTCTCCAGGGACCGTATGCATATCGCCCCCATCTCCACGCGGGGAGTTTTCTGGAGAGGAGAACGTGGGGAGCCCGCGATGCATAGTGAGGGACCCCCTCGCTCGACTCCGACTCCCTGCTCCCATGAAATTGCTTGGCGCCGAATGAAATCTTGTGTGCGATTGCGGCGTGATGGTTTCACTTGCGCGCCCTCTATTTTTCTCAAGATTTCTATACAGCTTCTTTGTTCTTTAAGCCGCATATCGTGATGTCTCGACTTGAAGGCATCGTACACGCAGAAAACCGTATAACATTTTTTCATGTTTTTGTGTAGCTTGGCCTCTCTAGTGAACGAAAATGTCGAAGGGGCCCACGAAAAACCTTCATTTGTAAAGAAAAGTCAATCGGAACACATTGTAAATACGAATTTGAATTTCGCGCCAAAATCCTTTTTGAAGTTTTTTCTGCTTTTGGAGGCCTCGTCACTGTCATTTTCAGAGTTTTTCTGCATGTGGAGTTCGTGGCGTAACTATTTTTCATGTTGTCTTACGGTCGCACCAACATTCTAGGAGAAAGTGCTAGATGACTGGTGAGAATTGCGGCGGATCTCTCCATCTTTGACGCCTTCCAACTTCATTGCCCAACGTTTTTGACGCGCCAAAGTGTACCAGCGTGGTGTACCGGGCTCAATCATGAAATTGAGCCTGAAAAATGAAAATTGATTTTCAGCGCGAACGATGCCTTTAACACCGAAATTCGAGGAGGAAAGCCCACGACAATATAAAAATGCATCTCGCCTTTTTCATCGTATTATTGTACTTTTTCATTGCTCAGAAAAAATGTTATTTCTGAATATATTTTTGAAGCTTATGGAGTTAGCAATTAACGAAGTTCCAAACTATTAATTTTCAGTTCTGTTTTTTTTGGAAAAAAAAAGGCGTCGCGTCTGTTGGTGGAAGAATCGAATGCGAATAACCACCGGAGGTCGCGATCAACCCACTGAACACAATTTTTTCAATGCGGTTTGTTTTGGATTCTGACTACAAAAAAAAACATTTCACTTTGTTGAAATAGCAAAAAAAACAAAAAGACAAACTCAAAAACATCAATTTTTGAAACAAAAATGAAGTGTGGGAAATAATTGGAAAAATTAGAAAAAGTTTTTTTCACAGGAAAATTGTAACATAGCTGCATTTATGGAATAGAAAATATTTTTTTTCTAAAATGAAGAATATTATCCGTTAAACTGCACCCTATAAAAAAAATATGCTCAAGAATGCTGAAATTCTCCATCTCCCTTAGTACGAAGTAAGGGACGTTAGGAACCCCGCAGGTGAGATGGGGCCACTCGCCAGGGGTTCTCGAAACATTATGCATTACGGAACACCCCGCCGAGTGCCCTCCCCGTGGCGGCTCAGAAGTTTCAACCCTAGTTACTCAGACACTGTGGGGTTTGTAACGCGCAGCAAACGCAGGTCATAAACTGAACCGCTGCCGTTAGAAACAAAAAAATGGGCAAAGCGGGTGCCCCATATCCGCCGTTTGCCCCGCGATATCCGGCGATTCACTGCCGTTGGCAGGTTTCGATCATGTTCGGTTCCGCCCGCGATATCCGGCGATTCACTGCCGTTTGCAGGTTTCGACCATGCTAGATTAGATTTACAACGGCAAAGGAGGTCGTCGTCCTATTCCACTGGTCCCACCACTTCGATAGGAGCGGGTCTCCCCCAACAAGGGCACGGTCCATGTCGCGGCCCGCGTGAGGGAGTCACCCCCACCGCAGTCCGCGACAGGGACATCATCCACGCCACGGTCAACCGCGAGGGAGCCTCCCTCGCTGAGGACCGTGGGGGAGACCCCTCAGCGTCAAAAATCGTACAGAGAGTGACTCGTAGCCACTTTCCAGGAGCGCCCTGGAAGGCCGACTGCCCTCTCTCTAGGATGAGGCCCCTTATGTACGTCCTCTGCTGCTGATATGGGCCTGTTCAATTGTGGAGTCATCGATAACGTGATTCGGCAGATCAAACGAGTTCATGCGCTGCCAAATCGTCTACGAACGCAACACCGAGCCTCCTCAGACAGTCGGGGCTTAGTACGTCGGCACAACACCGTTAGTACGCCAGGGCTAACCTGGCATACTAACGCTCGTTGTATGCAAGAGCTGCTGGTTGCGGCAGCATATCCTGCCAACGTATGCTGGCATACTAACGCTCGTTGTGTGCAGGAGCTGCTGGTTGCGGCAGCATATACTGCCAACATATGCTGGCATACTAACGCTCGCTGTGTGCAGGAGCTGCTGGTTGCGGCAGCATATACTGCCAACATATGCTGGCATACTAACGCTCGTTATTGGCAGCCGTTGCTGGTCTCAGCAGCATATACTGCCAACATATGCTGGCATACTAACGCTCGTTATTGGCAGCCGTTGCTGATCTCAGCAGCATATACTGCCAACATATGCTGGCATACTAACGCTCGTTATTGGCAGCCGTTGCTGGTCTCAGCAGTCACACCAATTTAGTCTCCCCCCTACTGAAAAACGGATTATTCATTACAAGCTCCCCAATGGCTGTGCTTTCATACAGCCTCAAGCCCTTTCTTGAGATGGCATATCTGTGGTATCTCAAAAGCCATTTAAAATTGGATGCGCTCGAAAATCAATTCTCCAAAATTATTTATCCTATAAGTTCAATCTTTACATAACAACAAGGTTTTTATACAACAACAATGTATACAACAACACAATTAACATCAACAATGTGTAATAACAAGTTTAACAACGGCCTCCGTTTTTCTTAAAAAAAAACAACCTAGCAACAAAATAAACTACACCGCTCACCATGAGCATACGAGCACCCATTTTCGCGAATACTTGTTGAAAGTATCTCGACGTGAGCTTAGCAAATCTTGATGAAACTAACTTGCTAAAGGGTATCACAAACCTTGCTTTACTCAAACTCAAGTCTGGGTTTCAAATTTACAGTTTTTGAATACGGACTTTATTTGCAATTTTGTGGCATTGGCCCAAATTTGGGCTATTTCCTCGAAACATGTTCATAAAAATCCAAACCCCTGCCTTTTACTTGCCATAAGAAGACCTTCAAAACAACAGTAAAACATTGTGAGAAAGAATCCTTGGACGATGCAATGAAAAAGTACGAAATTTGCGTATCCTTTGAGCATTGTCAAAGCTATACATCAAATGTCTTTAAATGGTTTTAAGGCGGATAATTTTACAGGGACGATTTTTCAAAATAATGCCCCTTTTGCTAAAGTTTTCGATTCGAGAAAATTCTGCAACGATTTTTCCAACAACGTTGTACTATGGTTTTCAGGGTCTTCTTATGGCCAACAAAGGGCACGGGTTTGTATTTCTGTGAACATGATTAGAGTAAATAGCCCTAATTTGAGCCTATGCTACGAAATTGTAGATAAACTCCGAGTTCAAAACTGTACATTCGAATCCAATCTTGAGTGTGAGTCTAGCAAGGTTTGTGATACCCTATAGCAAGTTAGTTTCATCAAGATTTGCTAAGCCCACGCCGGATACGCTCAACAAGAGTATTCGCAAAAATTGGTGCTCGCACATTTTTAGTACGCAGTGTATCCAGACTATACGCCGCTTCTTGGCACTGAGTCGTCATCCACGGTGTTCGACGCAAGCGTACCAGTCCTACGCTTCTGCAAGGTTTAAATTGACTTTAAACATAATCTCTTTGGGTTAGTTTGAAGGCAGCGTTCACGTAGTACTTCGATTCCGAGCTTTCCATACATTAAAAACGTCTACGTTACCCATTCCCGCTTATTGAACCCTTAAAAATTAATCCAAAACCACACTCTTACCCTTTACTGAACGCCTTTTTTTCTGAGGTAGAAAATCACCAATATTGCAAAAATTAAAAATTCAATATAAACAGGCAGACTGTACCTTAGCAGTTTTTACTTGACATGATTACTTCTTACGCTAACCAGATGAATTGCAGAATTGAAGGCACAGCGCAAGCTCGTGGGTAGAATTTGAAATGATGGTCCGAATGCTGTGTGGAACAACCCTGCCAAACGCAGTATCTATCTCAACTCTTCAGAACAAACGACAAAATCGAGCACCCATTTCCTCCCCCCCCCCCGAATCAGGATCCATTCGCTCCGTCCACTTGGGATTTTCCAATCTCAACAGGGACGAGACGCGCCATGGACTTTGATCAAAATCTACGTTCTTCCATTCGTCATCGGTCTAGCTTATAGTGTGCTGCTCCGGCGCGATGGTGGCGAACGACGAGGAAAAATAGGACCGAGACAACTCGTCCACGAATTTCTCGCCGTCCGAATTCACACTCTTTGAGGGGCCGTAACGCATTTCGTAGTGGGTTCTCAGCAATGCTGGAGACACCATTGTGATGAGCTCGAAATTGTGTCCAAGATAAAATGATAAGTTGGAAAAAGACTTCGAGGTTGGACTGTGCCTTTATGACTTTCATTTAGGGGATGGATTTTACAAGAATAAAGCCGAATTTGACTTTTTTCCCAATTTTTTTCCAAGGGTGCTGTTTTCGAGTGTCTGAACAGAATTTTTCGGGGTTGTTTCTCAGCTGCGCTATATTTACCAATAATCCTTAAATTCCCCCGTACAGAATGAAGCGCTTCACTGTCGCAAACGCTGCCTTTACTACAGGTACTTACTCACTATTTTGGGCAGCAGGCAGCCATTTCTCATCTCGTACTGCCGTACGTCATTTCTGAAATGGCATGATTTCTACAATAAGAGTTCAACTTGTGGTGCGCGCGACGAGCGCACCCGATATGGTTTTCCATAGCCACGCGCGCAATTTCTTTTTCGAAATCTCAGTTCTTTGTGAACGTAGAAATTAGCTCTAACAAGGAAGGGTTGCACACATACGATGGAGTTTCGAGGTACCGCTTCAATATGTTCTAGGGGGAGCACAGCGCTCCAGCAATGTACACGAATGACAATTTTTAGGGAGCTCAAAAAAAATTGTCTCGGATTGAGTTTAAAACTTGTTTCTGGGGGTTGTTTTGGGTGCTGATGACGAATCTGAGAAAAAAAAATTACTGTGGGTGTTATTTGGGACGCTGAACACGAATTTGAGGTCCATTTTCGATTTTCGAAAATTTAAGGTAGGTATCGCCTGTTAAAAGGCATTATCCCTACTGTAACCTACAGTAACCCTAAGTCTTGGGCGGAATACACCCAGATTTGGGTTCAGCGCCCTGAATGACCCCCAGTTAAAATTTTGAGCCGAGTCCGAGGATTTTTTGAAGCAAAAAATGCTGTTTCTGGAATCCCCTTAGCCATTTAGCCAATTTCAAGCACGGATCATTTATATATTCTCACAAACGTACAGCAACGACAACATGATTTTCCAAATCGCCACCGGAAGGTAACAAGCCTCTCCTGTAAGTCGCATTAAAAGAGCGCAAGAAGTTGGTATTACCGTCCAAAATTGGTTTGGAATAGTTTACTGATTTACGAGAAAAGAAGTGAGAAACGTTTTTGTTGTTAAACTTCTTTTTCGGACGGCGTACACGATGTTTTTGGTACACTTAAAATTGAGCTAGGAATTCATTCTTGGACAGGAGGCTGGCAATGGATGCAGGTCGCTCCTACTCAAACTTGAATTAGATAACTTATCTTTGCAGGGTACCTCAAAATCGTGGGTTAACATACTAAATTAGCTGCCGAGAAACACGAATACCGCTTGGGCACGCTACGGCTGCGGAGACCAGGGTGTGTGGGTGGATCTACAGCCAGTTAACACAGGTTGTCGGAGATAAGTACTGAACTTGTCGGAATTCGTACTCACGACACATCATTTATCGTTAATCATCATTATCGATTTTCACGCTTTTGCACGAAACGCGGCGAGGGTGGTGTTTGCTAATGGGATTCGTTTTCTTGGTAGGGGAATTTCTGCTCATCAGTCATTATCGATAAATACCAATCAATAATATCAATTTTTCCGCCTGTTGCACGAAATACCGCGATGATTTTCGATTGTTATTGACTCTAACAAGGGAACCACAATGTCATAGTGACCATTCCAAATGAAAAGTACTTTTCTAGAACCATTTTTGGATGAAAAGTCCGAATATGCCTATCGCAGCTGCTCTAGACCCACTCTGAAAAAGTTATGAGCGTTTTTAAAGCCTCGCGGCAAGGTAAGGGTACCCCCATAGAATTTTTGAGGTGTTTTTGAATTTTTCTTCGGATTTTGCTAAAAACATGTATGCAGGGGTAATCTAGGGTGCTGAACACGAATCTGTGGTTCGCTTGTGGAAATTTTAAAGTTTACTGTAGGTTACGGTAGGTAACATGCCATTTATGAGACAAAAACTACCTCAATATTCCGATAATCGACAAATGGACATCGAATTCGTATTCAGCACCCCAAATAACCCCCACATAGAAACTTTGAGACAAATCTGAGACTTCGACCAAACTACCGTATACCCACCGTAATCTACCGTAAGCTGACAAAAATCGATAAACTGACATCAGATTCGTGTTCAGCACTCCAGATAACCCCCATAGAAACGATTTGAGCTACATCTGTCGTCACATTCCGGAAATCGTCAAAAGTTGATTTTGTCGTCAATTTTCTCTGCCAGTGGGAAGCTTCAAACAAATATAGTAAAAAACTTCGGAAAAACGACAAATGAACCTCAGATTCGTGATCAGCACCTCAAATAACCCCCCAGAACGAATTTTTAGTCGAATCTGGAATATTTTTCTAAAACGCTTCGAGAGCCCTCTAATTGGCGAGAATAAACGCCCAACCGAAAATCCGTCCAAAACGCTGTTAGTCTGCGCAAAGTTTGGAAAATGTTCCTTCACCCAAACTTCGCTTAGTGGGGTAGTTTTGGGCGCTGAACACGATTATCAGGTCGGTTCTCGGAATTGCGTAAAAATAATGCGCTTTTTGGAGGGTACAATAGGTACGAAAATCACAGAAAAAACGCTCATAACTTTTTTTCAGAGTGGGTCTAGGCAGCTGCGATGGGCATATTCGGTCTTTTCGTCCAAAAATGGTTCTAGGAAAGTACATTCCATTTGGAATGGTCACTATGACTTATTGTGGTTTCCTTGTGAGTCACTTGCTTGGGGAATTCTTCTCATCATGCGAAATCGAATATTAATGATCAATAATCGATTTTTCACATATTGCACAAAATGCGGCAATGAGTATTATTTTCTATGGTTGTGGTTCATAGGTTTCAAAAGTTGTACTCATACGACAATATCGTCTGTTAGATCTTTCATCATTCCAAAATGGAAATCTTAGAGCTAAATTGAAGTCAAAAAGGAACCGTCGGAAAATATGTGAAATTTCTGAAGATTTAGCTTCCTGGGAAAAGTAACGATTTGGCAATGCTTAGAAGTCAAAATGTTTCAAAAACATCTTGAATTATCTTAACAAATGAATTGAAGTAAAATAGCCTGAGTAATAAAATAGCTAGGAAATGCAGTGAAATAACCAAAATTATGATTAGGCGGTCAATGACAGACGAGGGATCGGGTTTTATAAGCTTCTCCGTTATACTTACCAAAAAGAAATCAAGCGCGCAACGGAAAAATCAAGCCATTTTTTGAAAGCTGTAATAAGGAATTAGCAGAGGTCAAGCTTAGGTGAACGTGTAACGCTCCAATTCATCACGTGCTCGATTTCGCTTCGATAAATTCAACGAAGAAGCTTGTAAAATCCTATCCCTCCTCTGTCATTGACCACCGAATCGTATTTTTAGTTATTTCAATTCATTTCCTAGCTCTTTAATTACTCCAGGCTATTTTACGCCAAATCATTTTTTTGACATTTCAAAATATGTCTGAAACTTTGACTTCGAAATGACATTGCCAAATCGTTACTTTTGCCAGAAAGCTGAATTTTCAGAAATTGGCTTTTTATCAATTTTATCAACATCAGATATCCGAACTTACAATGCGCGAGTGATGGCTCTTCTCATGTTTGCTTTCCAGGCAGCTTTTATCGATTTGCACTCTATGAGGCGCAGTTCTCTCTCCATATCTGAGGCGCCGAGCTTGAACCAAAATCTAAAAATAATTTTTTTTAGCGAACTTCAGCTTGCAACAAACTTTCTCACTGTGTGGGCATCCTAATCAGGTCCTCGGGGCATCGATTCAACTCTGGTTGTCCAAGTTTCAGTCCATCCAGTAGGCAATCTGAACGCGGTAGTCATTACAAGCATGGTTTAGTGAGGATACTGACAGGGAAGTATACAAAACTTAGGTCGGACCTGCGAAAACGACTAGTATCCTTAGTATCTCCTGTGGCAGAATACTAAAAATGCGCAGTATCCCGCCGCGAGCAGCTGTTTCAAAAAAGTTATGAGCGTTTTTAAAGTTTCGCGAAATAGTAAAACAGATTTTTTGAGCGTTTTGAAGAAGTTAGTTGGATTTTGCTGAAAACTTGTATGCAGGAGTAATCTAGGATGCTGATAACGAATCTGGGGTCTGTTTGTCGAAACTCTGAGGTTTACTGTAAGTTATGTTAGGTAATCTTCCATTCAGTGGGCGAAACCTACCTTAAATGATCGAAAATCGGCAAATGAACATCAGATTCGTATCCACCACCACGAATATCCCCGGATACAAATTTTGAGTCAAATCTGAAACCTTAATCGAATTACCATATAGCTACCGTAATCTACCGTAATCTGTAGAAAATTGGCAAACGGACCTTAGATTCGTGTTAGGCACATCAACTTACCTCCAGAGAATGATTTTGAGACACATCTATCGAAGAAATCCGGAAATCTCAAAAGTGCGTTTTGCCCTCAAAATTTCACCCCGCTGGGATGCTTCGAGCGAATTAGGCCGAACTCCTTGGAAAATCAACAAAGAAAACCTGAGATTCGTGATTAGCGTCCCAAAAACCTTCCTGGGACAATTTCAAGTCACACCTGTAACATTTTTCTGAAGCATTTTCAGAACCCCTAATTGGTATAAATAACCGCCCAATCGAAAATCCGTACAAGTCCAAAACGTTATCAGTCTGCGCAAAGTTTGGAAAAAGGGTTCCCCTCCCCCAAATTTGCTCAGGGAGGTAGTTTTGGGAGCCGAACACAATTATGAGATTCGTTTCCGGATTTTTCAAAGACTAATGCGCGTTTTAAAAGGTACACGAACCGCAAACATCGACAGTTTTGGGCTTATAACCTTTCGAAACTTGCGGCTCGGGACGGGGTACTGCGCAGTTTTACAATAAATGCCCAAGAGATACTAGCAATACTATTCGTTTCCGCAGATCCGACATACGCTTTGTATACTTCATTTGTGAGTGATCACAAATTTCCCCGTTGTTTTCCCAAAGTGCGATGCACACTCGACGTGGCGTGCCTGATACAACCAACTGCCTGTATACAGGCGCGTGTAAAAAGCGGAACGTCCTTTTTTCTTTCGAAACGTGCTATAGTTGTGGCATTCAAGGTCATATAGAATCAAGCTTACTACCAATGCCGAGAGAGAATGCGTTCTCAAACACAAACAAGGATGACCGGTTTCACACGCCGATTTTTTCCAACGTCGCACTTATGGTAAGGGGGGTGAAGTGTGATTTTCTTCATAAAATTAGCTATGAAGAAATGACTTGACTAACTTATGAGCGTCTCAACGACAGCATCAGGCAGGTCCAGTAATTTCTCATTTTTAGCATTCTTTCCCGTTAATCGACAAGAATAATTTTTATTAAATTCGCAGGATGACAAGCCTGAAACACGAAACTTCGTTGTTTTTTGTTTTGCAAGCCAGCGATTATTAATTATTACCTTGACTAGGTACAGACGGATGAAATCGGTACAATGCGTAAGGTGATCTTCACGACGTGCTCTAAGCGGAAATTTCCAAGATTCCATCAACGAGTTCAAGTTGCACGCCTACAAAAGTTGTTCTTGATGGTTTTATTTTTCTCTGACGACACAAATTCAATACTCCTGAAAGGCTCGACAGCGTCTATATACCAACGATTGATGAGGTTTCGAGCAGAGAGGGTAGTTTCCTCAGGCAGCTTCAAGTCGGCCATGTGACGGAAATTTGACGTGGCGTCCGTGATGTCGTTTTTCAGTTCCGTAACTCTTATCAAAAGAGAATCGATCTTAAATGATCAGGGCTTATTGAGCACTTTCGAGCTATATTTAGTCACTACTTACGAAAGTCAGTAGTCCAGTATTTATAGCAGCAGACTTGAGAAGAAGCTGGGACATCATATTGACCACTGTGTCCGAGGAGGGAGGCAGCTGTTCGACGGACTCTTGCATAGACCTCACTTCATCCATATTTACTCGAGCATCTCTCAGTTGCGTGCAAACAATATTCTGTCAACAAATGTTTTTCAACGTTGACACTTAACTGATAAGTTGATGCTAATTTACTTCATATTCAGTGCGTTCAGAGTGTGCCACGAGAAATCCGAGATCAGAAACAGATATCTTCTTGCTCCTTAAAATCCGATCGGCGATCGCTAAAGGAAAATATTGGGTAGAGGTTTGCTAAACTGTTTACGGCCATTTTTCTAACCATTGCGTGACGATAGTCCTTCCGACCGCTCAGGCGTCGATCGTTCCGAACTGGGTGTGTGGCCTTGCGAAACCAGCCAATGTGAAGTTTCCGACGACTGCGATCCTGAGACGGGTGCTCGACTTCTGAGAGTGGCCCATTGCGATCCTGTTGACGACTGGGAGCTCGAAACGGATGTTTGGGTTTGTGAACCAGGCCATAGTGATGACGATGATATTTCAGGCTCTGGTGCGGGTGCTCGCGCCTGTGAACCGAGCCACTGCGATGCTGGTGACGACTGAGACTGTAGCACTTGAGGACGAATAGGTTGAGATCCCAAATCACAAACGGGGCTATATAAGCTTATCGAAAGAAAACGGCAGCATAGGCTGTCTAAGAGAAACTTCTCTGAAAATAAGGATTACTTCAACTTTGAAAACCATCACAGCATTCAGTACAATATGAAGTATCGGATGCGAATAACCGATTAAAAACCAAACTGTACAATGGAAAAGTGGAACAATAACAGTTATTAATGGCAGTATAATGACACATGGCACCATACGCAGAACGAGACGGTTGCCTAATGGCTAGAAAATCAAAATGCGGGAAATGAATAGGCTGTTATCGAAAGTGATTAGTAACGCTGAGGAGATGATTTTGCTAGAATTGTACATAGTCAAAGAGCTGCCCGTGATTTTCTTTGAAGTAAGTGTTATTTCTGCGTGACAAATTTACAGCCTGATGAGCTTGTGTCCTAGCAGGGTGCTCAGAATGCGAAATCGCATCAGTGAGATGGTCGAATGGATCAACAGTACGAAAACGATCGAGGAGAACAAAGCACTCAAGATTATCTTCGCTGTAGGCAAATAGAACAACCGAGCCAAAAATAGCTTCTCCATCCACGTCTAGGTAGACTAAATCAGAAAGCGTGTCTTTCCTTCTTTTCCAGTAGTAGCACGAGGCGAAAGCCGTTTTATTGGTGCACAACCGCGAGCTGAAAGAAGACTTCAAAATTGACCTCATTAGCAAAAACGGAGAAAAAGTGCGGCGTAGCACCTTAACTTAAAATGCCCGAGTAATTCCTGTAGTTTGGCCGCGTGGTGCTGGGTCAACTCTTCCGGACGGATAGTTGAACATCGTGGGATGTACAAGCTATCATTGAGACAAAACGATTCGGGTAATCTAAACAAATTAGTAGTAGTCGTATACGTGCCCGCTTTCCATTCAATTTGTGAATAAATCGCACCTGCCACTTTCACCATTAGAAAGTGTGGCGCGCAACTGCAAAAGAGCCGGATTGTTTGTGAGCCGGCTTTTCCACTTCAAGGCGTTGGCTTAGCTCCTGACGTAACAGAAAACTAAATAGCAGATCTCACTTCCGGTGGTTATTAATGGAAGGACCTTCTTACTTTCTTATCAACATTTCCTCGCAGTTCGTGGCACATTGCACGTGGCTTATTTGCATCTGCCTATGCATTCGCTCAAATGGAGCCGCGGACTACTGGTATGGGGTGCCAACCTCCTCAATATCTTGCATGACAGCATGATCCAAGAGGCACTGGAAAAAGCTCTTAAACGAAAGAGCTCCAAAATGTAACAAGACCGTCTCACATGGAGCTTCAGGGTGAAAAACTCTTCATTTATCCTGACCAGAGCGATTTCAAGGTGACAGCCATTTGTTGGATCCTTAAAAGACTCGCCGCATCGAGCTCCTTCTGTTTTTTTCAAGAAGTCGGATGAAGGACCAGTACATTAGCAGGAGGGCACATCCGCACGGATCACATAGGCAATGAGCAGCTATCAGCGGAAACATCACAAACATCGTCTAAAGCTTGTGAATTACAGGCGGGAACTTCAAACAATGAACAGCGAGATCCTGACAGCGTCTTTTTCCGACCCAGTGCATCGTTTCAAATCTTGAACTCCCAGTACGAATTTGCTTGAGTAAGTGTAATTTCTTGTGGATTCCAAAGCACGTGACAACAAATCGAGTGCACTTGGATCTAAGTCGATTTCAGGGATACGATTGCGGTCACGAAAAACTTCTGAAACGGCTGGCATAGAAGTTTGGAAAAACAACTCTTTCGTGATAGCTGTTTAGCACCTCGAAATAGGTCGCACGTAATCCCCTTCTGACACTGCGTGTAAGGCGTCCACCCTGCATCTTTCCATCGTTACTATATCCATCATCTGCGTGATACCTGCAGAGATCGATACAATACGACATGACATCATGAAAATCAATTACATCCATCCACCCAGTACCTAACAATCCATTTTGGCCACTTTCTGCATCATGAAGGATGCTATCGTGCGAGCGTCTTTCCCACAATGAAGGTAGGGCGACGTACCAAGAAAATAAACGCCCATGACGTTCACCACGAGCGGTGCAAAGATGACACCCCTGATAGGAACTCCAACGGGGACTTGAAAATATCCCGCAAGCCCTGAATATAGTATATGAACTATAGAAAACGGTGTATTGATCGGAATTTTACGCACTTCAAAATCTATGACACAATTTCGAATGATGGGGAAGCATTTCCAAATAACGTTGTCTTCTCCACAAATATCTATACCGTCTCGCCGCATCATCCGAAGCTCGTATTTCATGCTGTAATAATATTTTGTATTGATTTTTTGCCTCACAGACCGCTAGCCTTCAATATGTACATAGAAAACAGCTCTTTAAGCAGCGGCTCAGTTACAGTTTTCCTCAAAAAGATCAATCCAGCTAGCAACATGTTTGTTGCCATATTTTTGATGGAATGAGGAAGCCCTTCTACCCGAAGGTAAATGGGCCACGCTTTGCTTCTGGAAGCAGAAACGATTAATTAAGGAAGCCACATTTACATGTTTTTTTCGGGCAACACACTGACCTTGTGAGCTTTTTGAATACCACTCCATCAAAGTTAATAGTTAGCACAACTATTATACGGTTGCATGCGAACCCTGATGTGACTCAATATCTGCAGCATATGCGGGAAAATCCGACACGTTTCGACGTCTATGGTCATTGACCCTCTGCGAACAATAAATTTGTTCTACTATGGATCGAGTAATAAGGGTTTTATGACATTCAAGTCATACTAACCGCATGTAACCTCCTATGCACATCCACAAGTAATCTGCAAGAAGCCGTCTGAGAACGGACTGTAATTGGGGTATAATGCTCACACAGTGAATTGATATCCGCTGCAGACTTACACTTCTTTCGGCACAACCCTGAAAGAAGCTTCGCATGGCTCTCATCCAGCCCGCGCAAGCTACTGTAGTTAGTACATACCTTGCAGTCGGCACGTTGTGTTCAAACAACGAGCATATGCGTCCGGCAAGTTTTGTCACATTCGCAACAATAGTAGAGCTTTCGGTAATTGTATGCTCTCCAAATCGAGTTCTCCAACCGCTCCACTTCTTTCCACATCTAAAGCGCTTTGATGTTACATCTGGCTCGCCTTCTGCGTCCAGTCTCCGACGCGCAGACTTGAGGCGGTAATATTTCCAGTATGGCACCCAACGAACTAGATGTGCTTCTCATAAGTCTTTCCTCCTGTAAGCAGCGAGTGGGATGCAGATAGCTTGCCAGCTGAACGTTTTCCCCAAACTGTTCGGTCTCAAAGTGTCTTCGAAGCAAAACTGAAATTTCTTAGGGCTCTGGGTGGTAAATCATGGGGTAGCAGCAGGAAAGCTGTCCTTAGGACCAACTAAGCTGCTGTTCTCCAGCCCGCCCTAGAATACGCTGCACTGGTTAGGCAGCATATTGCATCTGCATCTCCTGGACTAGACTGCAACGAGTGCGCAATACCGCTCTTCGTATCGCAATCGGATGAGCTAGGAATTCTTCGGTCGAGCATTTGCATGCTGACCTACTAATCAATATTATTGACCACCCCAACTACCCGTCTTGGAGGGGCTTAACCCCTGACAGAGAGAGAGAGAGAGAGAGAGAGAGAGAGCCATCAAAAAGCCTCTGTCCGATGCTCATAACAAAGTCAAATAACAAAATCGTCCAACCTGTTCGTGCCAGGAATGTGAATGTTACGCTGCTCCTATTTTACTTTCGAGAGCAAGGTAGACAACCTACAAAACACAACCAGAAAAAGATGGCAAACGAGTTCTGACATTATCCAATTATATAGGCATGGGAGAGGCTTCAAGTCCCCGTTACAGTTCACCAAAATGATTGCACTGGTCCGCCGGCTTACCCCGGCCGTCGATTGTCATTCACACAGTATAACTCACTATCCCAAAAGAAATCCGCCCTGTTTCAAGAAAGAAAGATGTAAACAATGCAACCAGCATCAATCCAAGTCAGAAAATCCAATCAGAAAGCAATCAATGGGAAAGACCAGAGCGGGCTATACATTAATGAAACCGGCAAAGAAGTTAAACGGAATCACAACAACTTCCAAAACACATAAATTCAACCGAACAACCATTCAAGTAATCAAATATTATCACCCGAAATTGGCAGAATATTCTGAGGGGGAAGACCCCACAACAGACAGTGGGGTTGGCTTTGAGCAGAGGTGGAGGCGGGGCAGGGTCAGAGCTACAGATTGGAACACTACTGAGCCATCCTATTTAAGGGCATACAAAGCAGGGAAGCAGGGTTGACTGTGGTCCTGTATCAGGCTCTCTAACCAGGTCGTTGGGGCAGGATTGGTCCACAATTCCTTTCCTCACAGGGTATGCCCCAACGTGGGGAGGTTTTGCATGAGATCGAAATGGTAGGGACCTGATCGAAAGTACCGCTTCGCAGTTGGGAACATCCGCTGCTGGAGCAAGTAACGTAATGATAATTTTGCTGGGACGGGTGATCACGCCATTACCCGGTTGTACCAGCACAGTTAGGCCGGGATCATACTACCGTCACGGCGATGCGTGAGAACAAGCGATATCGATCAATTGCAGCAATATTGCGCTTTGAGGAATCGATCGTTCTTGTAAGCACAAATGCAAATCATGGAATTGAATGGATGAGAAACTCATACACCAATGGCTGAAACCTTGTTTTATATCACCTTGCTGCAATTTTCAGCAGCTACGCATATCGTCGCGGGTCTATCACAATGCCACCTAAAGGAGGGCGGCGCCGATGCCATCGCCGCGATATGCATAACTGCTCAATATTTTCGATATATGTGATTGAAAACGCGATTTTCGATCAATCATGGTCAAAGATATGATCCCATTTCACTCAAAGGGATGATGTGCTGCTCGTCAAACAATCGATACCCTAAGGGGTCGTTTATACGCCGAGCGGCGCGGCGAAGCGCAATCTTGCAATATCGATCGCCGCGCCGCGTGATCAATATTACAGAAATGCACTGTCGCGCCGCTCGGCGGCGGAGTATAAACGACCCTAAGAAGCGCATTATCGCCGCGATTGATTGATACTGCTCTTTCTCACACATCGCCGCAACGGTAGTATGATGCCGGCGTTATCATCGTGCCCGCTGCAACAGGGGCTGTGCGCAGCAGCGGAGTAGGGTTTGGCTCCCATAAGAGCATTGTCTCTTCTGCAGACTGCTGCAGTGAATAAGTGCCCCATTGCTTGCACCTCGGTGCCGCTCAATAGAACAGAACACTGAGCAACCAAGAAAACACGGGATAAATGAGAAAACAGGGATGTATAATTGAACAAACGAAAAAAATATCAAAATCTCACGGCTCGTCCCAGCGGTCTTCCATTCTGAATCGACAACAAGTCGTCCAACAGGGATTTATTTTCGGAGCCAGTCCGCAGTACTTCAATGCGGCACAGTAGAGAACCCTCTGCGAAAAACCTAAACAATAATATTCAACTAAAATGGTTAAACTTCTCCGGATAGGTTCTGATAGCACCATTTTCGCATTAATAACGATACATTTTCCTCAAACACTCGTCGTTGGGTTGTGGGGATCTTTAGCCGGGATCATAATTCCAGCGACGAGCGACGCGCAGTGCAATGTTCAAAATCAATATCTATCACATTTCTATATGCAACGGTCGCTGGTCGCGACAAGTATGATTCCGGCCTTTCAGTGTGGAGTCGCTGCGAATTCCGCGGCGTCGCTCCCCAGACCAGAAGAAAATGGACCTTGCCATGACTTGCCACCGAACCACGTTTCTGTCTTTGCGTCTCCTACCTCTTCGCTGCCGTTAGTTCCATTGAAAATCGATTGAAAAACAGTGGAATAGGCGAGATAATTGTTTTTACTGAAAGTTACGGGGCAGATACGGGCTGAAAATAAGCGCGACGTCGCTCTAATCGCTACCAGCTCGCGGCGAAGCTCGTGCACTCCGAAATAGCTGCGGTCGCACCCATCGCGCGGCACGGTTTCGCTCGCTAGCGCCCCCAACACTACATTGTCTCCGCGACAGCGACTTTGGCTGCCAAGCCACTCTAAAAGACCATTAACAGACAGTGGTTAATCAGCTGTCTTGGAGCAAAATTTCCGTACCGTCTTGAACACGAAGAGGGGAAGGGGCGAAATCGATATATTGAAAATTTTTTCATGAACACTGGCCATTGGGGCAATCGTTTACAGGCAGCCGCAAAACGGTTAATGTCTCACCGTCGACTGCGTGCCAGCGCCGCGCGACGGTACGCGTCGAAGTTGACGGGTTTGAGCACATCGGTATACACCAGCCGACAGTGTACTTTGGGCGTTACCTGTACATTTCGGTCGTTCACTGAAGAGGAAGAAGCTGACGACGCTGCTATGATTGCTTTATCAGGAAACAACACACACAGCGGTTGTTTCGTAAAGAAAACAAAAGCCTACTTCAACCCAAAAGGTTTTGGAGGAAGTTTCCATTTTTGGTCAAAAATTTACCAGCCCCTCACCAACTTTTCCTTTTTTTAATTTTTTTCGCAAATATTTGACGACCCCCGTTGCAACCAAGGCTGGCAACCCTGCTCACCCTGGTACCGAGTCTGAAAAGAGCAGCTAGGAATTTAGCGAAAAAATCTTTCGCTAGCTTGAATTTAACCCAGAATGTGAAGCGCAAAAAATACCGCGAGCAGCGAAAACACAGCGAAAATAGCGCAAAAAATACTCACAGGGTCACCTCAAGCAACGGTGGGAAAATACCGTAAGGATTACGCGATTTCACCGACAAACATGTCAGCGGATTTGTCGCGATAAAGGACGCTGATAACATAGCCACATTTCATTGAGAGCGCCATACTCAAGTAGCGTGAGATGAAACTCAGTAGAGAACGCCTTGCGGACCACAAAACTATGACTTAGGGCCAAGCTTTCAGATGGTTTGAATCTCAAGGATGCAATGGCAGAAATCACGGCAAATTCGCAACAGAATCCCGGTTGCCAAGTGGAGGTTGTGGTAAGTCGGTAAAATGCGAGCAATGTTTTCATTCTGAGTGCAAACCTGCGCTGAGAATCTGCAATCGCGTCGGCTTCGGTCCAACACCGATGCGGCAGGCTTCCCACAGGTCCTCGGCAGAATCCATTGCCAGCTATTCCAGAAGAAAGAAACGCAATTTCGAAGAAAAAAAATAAAACGCAGGCAAAATATAAGTAGAGATGCAGCTTGAGGATTGAATGTACTCGTGCTTCTGTGGGATGAAATTCCGGTCCGCAATCGCGTCTTGACACACGCTTTGCGGCTGCATCGCTTTCCGTGTCGGAAGACTTCTTTCCAGCGCCGCAGCCGCCGATCTCTTGAGACTCTAGATGGGTTTTGGAAACTAGAAACTGAAAAAATGGAGATGTGTGGTATAAAAAACCCCATCGAGTCGGCTTTGGCGCTGGAACTCGATCGATCTGAGCGTGTGCGGGTCGCAAAGCGTGTCGAGACGTAACAACTGCGGGACCACGGAATTCGGCCCACAAAAGCACAGTAAAGGAAGCTATACCTTGTGTCAGGAGCGAACACATCCTCATGGTTATAATGATGCAAGTGAACACGCTAGTTTACTTGATTTCAACTGAAATGCTGGGATTTGGCGTCGCCGCCCAATCCGCCGCGCGCGGCTGCTGGCACCGACCGCGAATACACAGAACGCACGTGTGAGCAAATGTCCGCTACCCATACATAGCGTTGTCTGGAAGGTACGACAGAAGGATTGACACAATCCAATTTTATTCAGAGCTCCTTCCAGTAGAAAAAAATTTGGCGCTTTTGCTGCCCCAGGAAGCGTTATTTATTATGGTTTTTGTTCTAAAATTGAAACAGGAACCACTTAAAACAGAGAACTTAAGGCCCATGTATACTTCTTGTCGCTGTAATGAGCGACAGGCACGCAATCTAACACAAATCGTGGCGAGACTCGCATCAAAGCAACGGCAACGGTCAGTCATAGGAACAGATGTCGCGTATGTGGGTCGCAGTGACGTGTCGCGGAGTGGCTGACATACTGCACATGTGCCATAGCGTGTCCGCTACACACTGTCGCTGTCCGCTGTGCAGTACACTGCGACAGCGACAGATTCAAAGGACGGGAGGCGGTCGCTGTCATGCTGTGCGCAGAGCGACGCGACCGTGCAGGTCGCAAAAGTATACCAGACCCCTAACAGTGAATCGAATCAGAAGGTGGAATTGGAATAACGGGAGTGTGGTTTTTTCTCTTGACGGGTACTCGAATTCCCAGCGTTCGTGGAGGAACTCAGTTATAGTAAAGGTTTTGATTATAGTTCTCCCTAATGTTTTTTACAAGAGACAAGTAGAGCTTGGGCGTGTACCCCAGAACAGGTTGCGTAATCAACTGTGTAAATGATTTCCAGATCAGAAGTCGTGGTGTGTGCAGGGTTGAGCAGGCACGTTGCGAAAATTTTAGGCGGACCTACGGACCCCTTGATCAACAGCAAGTTTGGAAACAAATTGGAAATTTTTCTACGTTCCCCTCCCGACAAACAGACACTCAAACTCGTAGTCACCTAACCAAATAACCCCCGAGAAGATATTTCTCTCATCTGGAAATCTGATACTTCTGCCCAAACAAAGGTATACTCCACCTTAACGCAGAATTTCGTAACGGCCTCTGCAGACACAGCGCTGTTCTAGCGCTGCCATCATACTATCAGAGGGCCAATATTACTACCTCCATCTCCAGCTTAAACACCAAGTGGTTCGGAGAAGACTCATTTTTCTCCAACAAATTTGCGTGCTTCCTGCCCAAATTAAAATTTTTGCTGCAAAAGATTCTTACAGACCCGCCGTTCACCTCGCGCTTCGGAGTCGTCAACCCTTGCTCAACATCCTTGGGGTAATGTGACGGAATTCACCAGATCGAATGAATTTGGTCCCCAGGCCAATTCCTCGACTTCTGGAAGGACCACACCTGGCAATTCCGCCACATACCAAGACCTCCGATTCTGGAATCACTCAACAACTGATCACGCAACCATTCTCGATAAGGCACTCCCAAACCTTTTCTATATTCAACATCAAGAGCACCTTAACTACAATTAAAACCTTTACTGGCTAAATAAGTTATAACAACATTCCATGTAAATAGGACGGATCCTTCTGTAACCAAAAGCTGATTCTAACAGTGCGTACCGCTATATAGAACGCCTACCCTCGTCTCCCCTGGGCGGAGCTTGTGGGAACAGTTTGCATGCTCCCGTCGCGGCGACGGTGGCTGCGGGATTAGTAGGCCTAGTGCATACTTCCCGCAACGCGCGAAAATGCGTATCATCCATATCATCGATTTTCGGGCGATATGCAATGTGGCAGAGACATTATGTCGGGTGTAGTAAAGAGATACTATATAGTATGATATAGAGTACGTACTTCAAGCGTATTGGGCGGTATTTCCATCACCATGGGCTGCTCCAGCTTCTTCAAAGCGAAATTTCGCTCTTCAGGCTCTTTCGAAGATGATTCGTCTCCAGCAGCGCCAGCGTTGTCCATCCCCCATTCGGATCAGCAGGGGGGCGGCAATCGGTTGTTCGCAAAAAGTGGAGGAAGCAATGCTGAAATTCGACGGTTAAAAAAAGAACGCCCAACTAAATTTGTGATTGGAATAGGAGTGCCTTGTTTTGCTATCGCAACTTTCGCCCGCAAAATCAAGCTTTGTGATATTTGAGATTGAAAATGGGAGCTTCTCCACCCACGCCACCACGAACGGTTCCAAAGCAACTGGTCGGCGCCGCCTAATTTTTCGAACACAAAAAATCTTTACAATTCAACACTGGGTTTTCCCTTCCTTCCAAGGATCAGTGCAGCTTGAGGGCCTAAGTGTGCAGTGAATTCTTCCACACAGACTTGTTTTCTATTATTCAGTGTGATCTCTAGATATCAGAGCTTACGGAAATTGGCGAAGCGGACCAGTTCTCACGTAATCAACCACGGTAAGGCTACAGAGTTAGGGTAGACACAATCTATTGAGCAACAACACCTACCCGATATATCTGCCAATGTGCGTTTCCTACGAGGACGAGGTGGAAACGGAATCATCCTGAAAAGAACTACATTAAGCTTCGCCGCTATATAGGTAAACACAGTAGAATATACAGCGAGTACGGAGCGCACGTTGAAAACTTTTGGTTCACTTCTTGCCCCCGGAGTTTGCGTTGAGCGCTAACTCAGGTGCACACATGACCTGCACGTATCCTCCTGCTTTCTGAGCTAAATTTATTTCCGTTCATTTCGTGCGACGGCGCGCATATGCTGCCATGTCCTCTTTCTCCCCACACTTCACCTCGCCGACTCTATGCATAAAACATACAATTATCTATTGAGTAATGTCACTTGGTCTGGTTTTTGGTTGTCTAACCTCGCTCCGCAGGCACAAGCGCGCTAGGAAACAGGAATAAATTTGGGTCAGAACCGGAGGATACATTTGGAGTTTGCGCCAGCGTGAACTCTTGCCGGCAGTGGGAGTGAACTAAAGGTCTCAAGGCGATGAGTGCGGAATGAATGCTATGGCACGCAGGGGAAGGGGGGTAGGATGTGCCGCGAACACTCTAAAATTTACTCACGCGGTTTGAATATGAACGGAGAATTCGACACATCAACCCAGGGCTTTCCTGACCTTCCAAAATTAGAAGATTCAAACAAGGAGGCTTTTAGGGTCCGGTAGCAAACAGCGATACCGCAATCCCTGCAGCGAAAATCAAATGCGTGGCTGGGCTGTTAACATTGTACAGCCTAGGGCTGGTAAAAAGTAAGCCGGGTGGGCGACTCGCATCGCGCGATTAAAGCACACCAGAGTGAATTTTTCCTAAGCCCTTTTTCACACTTGCCCGACTGACGTCTGGACGACCTCCCCGTTATCGAGATGTGTCATACATCTATCTACCTCTACCCTATTCATCTTATCTATCTTGACTTATCAAACTTGATAACGAGTCGCTCGACACGTCGTCCGGCAAACTGATAGGGGTCTTTAGTCTTTTTTTAAATTTTTTTAGTTTTTAAAGTAGTTCCTAATTTTTTTCCTTTGTGGCAATGTGGGTATGATTTTTCGTTGGAAAACGGCGTTTTGACAAAATGTGCTTACCTTACTTAGTCAGATGAGCTCGTTTGGTTTCACTTTTCTTTCGCCTATCGGGTGCTAAGACTCAAAAAATTCCTTTTTCGTATGACATACTTTCCATCCGATGTTTACTTGCTGATTTTCAAAGGATTACAATGATATTTCGGTGGTTGAATACCCACATCATACCGCGGTCCTTTTCCAGCAATCAAAGAGCTACAGAATTTGTCATCAGCTCCTCGATGAACCGCGTATCGGGCAGGGTCGGCCAAATCTGAATTATCAAACTACGATGGACGTATCGAAGCCCACTAATCTTTTTTTTTTTTTTTGAAAACCACAAACGGGATTTTTTGCATGCCAAATAACCCATTACATGTTCCGTCGAAAATACACATTGCGACCTAACTAGAATTCCGAAATGTGAAATGTTCTGAATTCCTCTAAAGCATAGAGGAGCAGAGCATTCCCAATGCTAACTTACTTATAGGAGGTATTGTTTCTGAAATTCTGGACATCATCTCCCTGATCATCGGTTAATTAGCGTTTGCTTCAAAATTGTGAACTTTCCTCAATTTCGTCTTCTTTCTTCAAGTGGCAATCATGTGTATTGTGCCATCTATTTGTTAATTACATATCTGCGGTTGTTGTATTCCATGGAACGTTTAACGCATTCAAACCGAGTGGCTGGCGCGGCGGTTTAATTCTCAGAGATTGAAATTTAAACCGCCACGCCAGCCGCGGTTTGAATTTACACGTTTTTCTTGAAGACACAGGCCGTGGATCTAACGATCCCGCTGATTATCCGTCCCAGCCTACTGCGCGGCGAGAAAAACTGCTACAGCGCGCGGCAAGACATGCTAAACGCGGCGGTTATCTCGTCGCGCGCCATTTCATAGGGTCGCGCCTATGAACAACAAATTATTCAGCTAAGCCGGTCTCTTTGTTCGCGAGGTGACGATTAGCGAGAAAATACTGCCGTGAATACAATCCGGCAGTATAGTAGTTAACAAATAGATGGCACAATATACATATAATTACCACTTGAATGACGTTTGAAATGAGGAAATTTCAAATATTTGGAGCAAAACACCATTTAGAAAATGATGATCAGGAGGTTAATGTCCAGAATTTCGAAACAATACCTCCTATAAGTAACATTAGAAATAGTCTGCTCCTGGTTATGTTTTTTGGAAGAATTCATAATATTTCACACCTTGAATTCTAGTGGTCGGCAATATTATTTTCTAGACCGAACATGTAATGGGTTATTTGGTATGTTTAACACTCATAAAAATTCCGTTCTTTGATTTTCAAAAAATAGTGGGTTTCGATACCTTCTATCGTAGTCGATGATTCAAATTTGGTCGACCCTGCCAGAGACGGTTCACCGGAGGAGCTGATGACAAGTTTTTAGCTTTGGCTGCTGGAAAGGACCGCGTTATGTGTCGTATTCAATCCACCAAAATATACTACGATTCTTAAAAATCAGCAAGTAAACATTGGATCAGATTGTCCAAAAATCGAATTTTTTCGAGTCTTGGTGCCGAAACGCGGAACAAAAAAAGAAGCCAAACTCGGATCCTCATTCTGGACTGAGTAAGCTTTCATTTGATAAAATGCCGTTTCCAACGAAAAAGTCAAGGCACCCGTTACTGAACTTCCAATATAATGAGGTGTGGCCGGCTCTTTCTTCAGTTGGGCATCATGCTATCTTAAGGATGCTCAGAAAATTGTTTCGGTTATTGCACCCTTTTTTAGCGCTCAACTGAGAGAACTCATATGATCCGGTTCAGAAAAGTCTTCAGAGGTTTCAAGATGGATTTGAAAATGTCATCGAACGAATGATAACCTGGTATTGATTCTGGTTGGAAACAGCGTTGCTGGGACTTGTCTAACGTTGTCATTTCCTATTAAGTTCCTTCAAAAGTTTCTGCATGGCGTAAGCCTCCACAACGATTCGAGCCTATAATTAAGCTTTTTGGATCGAATACGCTAATTTCTACATGGCGTAAACATCAGATTGAGAATAGACCGGGATGTGTATAAGTCAGGAAAATAGAAAATGATATTCAATGGTCCATTAACAGTAAAGGACTTGCACATGAGTGCGCAAAGGAGGTCCCTATACGATACTGTGCCGAAGTGCCCAGCTAATCGAGATTTTCCCCTATTGAGAGATTATCATTCCAGTGTTCTGGTAACTGGAATCTGTCTTTCAAGATCCGGATGCATTTCTAAAACCATCGTTGTGTGATAAATAAAATGAAAGAAACCCAAACCGGCATAATAGAGTTGTCTAGTTCTTGTTTACCACCAAATTGATTCTGCTGGAAATGCTCACTTCGGAAGCCTAACACCTAGGCCTCCACACTCTAATGGCATAATTCAAAGCTCCTCTAGTCAGATGTAGGGAGCTGCTGTCGCGCCCCAGTGAGATGTGTCGACACGCGGCGCAGGCGCAGCGCGCAGTAGGTTGGAACGAATAATGGGGATCGGATCTAACCATACATACGATAGTTTGGTAAAGGTATCACACATTTTTATGAAGCAGCGACAGATCGGTGAGCCTGTGTTTTCACCGATATGACTACATCTGTGGAAGCAATGAAAACAGGTGAAAATGTGAGAGTAGAAATGAAAACTCACTGACCAATTTCAGTTATTATTCTTGAAAACATGAGTGATAACACAATCAGACTAACAGTATGTTAGGAAGAGTCCGCAACCTCACCAGGTCCTACTACTACCATTGCTGTAGACTATATTACCCCATGAACAAAGAAAACCGGCTTAATTCGAACACCTAGCTGTCTGGCTGTCATTAGCGCGACCCAATGAGAGAAATGGCGCGCGCCACGAGTTAACCGCCGCGTTCGGCATGTCTGATGCCGCGCGCGGCAGCCTTCGCCGCAGTAGGCTGACACGGAGATAATCAGGATCCAATGCGGCTCCTACCTATTAATTATTAAGGGTGCAAAACTAGTTCGGGGAGGGGAGGTATTTGAATTCCAGTGAGGAATGGATGATTCTGATTTCAGAAATCGATCTCATTTCAAGAAACTTCTAGAAAATTACGAGTGGTAAGTAACGTTATCATGATATCTGATAACGAAAGAAAATTTCATTTTTTTCGATGAATCTTTTTCATTTCTACGGGTAAATCTTGAGGGGCCTCTCCAAACTAGTTTTGCACCAGAATGAACTAGTTCTGCACCAGCGATGGCAAAGTGAGAAAGTGAATTCAGCGAAATCGGAACAAAAAACGGACAGGAAGGTGTGTGATGGAGGCTGCAGCGGCGTGTTTCTCCCACACAGTCACGTGGGTTTTCTCGTCGTCTGCAACCCTCCTCGCGTAGAGAGTAATCAATCATGCTGCAGTCAATTCGGAACTCCGGCTGATGCGACGGGTTGCCGAACTCACGCGTGCCAACATAAGAGAACGCGCGTGCCACGTAAGAGAACGCGACGAGAAAGGGCTGGCAACAGCACGCGTGCCACGATAAAACAAAGCGTTAGTACGCCAGCACAAGCAGCAGGAGCTATTGGTCGTTGGCAGCATATCCTGCTGTAACCAGCAGCTACGGCAACAGGTAAAGCTGCCGATTCCTCGTGCCCGCGTACTAACGGTATTGATGCCGACGTACTAATGCACCGATAGGCGTGAGATTGTGCGGCGTGACGTCATCGCCAGCCAAACGGCGGAATCCGAGGTTTGGCAGGCGCTGAACGCAGACCGGAATGGCCATGCGGGAACTCTGCCGTTTGCCCCGCACAGGTCGAAATGGGACGGTTCAGTGCGTGTTAGAAACGCCAGTGTCTGAGTACATGTTTTCCTCAGTAACATATCTACATTGAAGGGCACAACTAACTTACTTAAAGGTAGTGTTCAGGATAAATTGTGGATTAGCAGTTTCTTACAGATTATGATAGGTTAAAAGCTTACTGTGACAGCAGCGTCAGGAAAAACTGCAGAAAAAGACGAGAAGGCACTTTTTTACCCTTGTTGACCGGTTGTTTACGTGCCATTCAATGTATGTTACTGAGGAAAACATGTACCTAGGGTTGAAACTTCAGAGGGGAGCCCCCATTCCCCGTTGGGGCGATATGCATACGGCCCCAGCGCTCTTCAGCGCTCCCCAACGCTGATGGGTGCCCTATATCATGAGAGACACCGATATTCATTTCCTGCCTCGTGTTGATTCGATTGTTATTGTTTGACCTGTTGATCAATCACTCGACTCGACTCATTGGCAGCTAATTAACCATGGTTTGTGACAGCCGTAGTGGGTCTAGGGGATATGATAGTATTAGTTTTGAACAAGGTTCAAAGCTTTGTGCTTTATGAATGAAGCTATAAGCATGAAACTTATTACATCTCTTTCGAAGAAGGCGTGAGCAAGCGAGAGCGAGTGTAAGCGCGCACGAGCGCCTAGCAAATCGTGTGCCTTTCATGACAACCGATTTTGCCTCACCGCTCGCTTCCGCAACGTATGGACGCTGCTTGATGGCTAAAGTTCTGGCAGAGCTCAAACATTGGAGGTCGCCACTTTTTGACTACTGAACAAGCCGCGAAAGGGTGTTCGACGGCGCACAAAGCGAGTTTTTGCATAGCTGAACGACTGAAATTGGAACATTATGTGAAAACCAATGCTGACTACATACTGTACTGAAGTTCCTGAGAAGTTATCACTCTTAATGTAGATTCGGGACTTCAAAGTGAGGGTTTCGCTAGATTCTGAGCACAGTGGTGCTGCGAAAACTGGGTTAAGTTTGGTCAAAAAAGGCATCACAGTGATGTCGTGGGCTAGAGAATGAGTAAAGTTATGAATAATCTGATATCACCAATGATGTCGTCCAAAAAGGGTTGAATGTTTTACACGCTGCGGAGAAGAACTTTTTGAAGGCGGAACACAAAAGTTGTCAGCGACATTGAAGATGGCGACTTTCGAGATGGATGCGAAATGGCCTGAAATTCGTATAAGGCGTTCTTCAAAAAGTATTCGGAACCAGTTCCGAGGGATGAAGTTGTTGGGGTGCTCTACGGCTCTGAAGTTTTCGATAATGTTACGAGCAGGTTAAAATGCTGAAATCATGTTTCGATGAGCCTTATGAGCTTACAGAAACTTGCGGTTTAGTTATTGTTAGTTACAAATAGCGCTATTCGGCAGGCAACCTAGTAGACGTCGGAAGCGTGACAAATATTTGCAGAAACAACTAACTGAAAGGCTTTTGCAACCCCTTCCTTTATTGATCAGTTTCATCGTTTTCCACTCTTCACTTTGCTCGTGCGTTACACATCCTTTCTCAAATTTTTTCTTCACTGCTTATCAAATTTCTTGCTACGAACCTGTTATTGTTTGCGCTAATTTCGAGGCGAGGTAGCAAGCACGAGTGAAAAAAATAAAGCAGCGTGTTCAGAAGTCGGATTTTGACGGCTTATGCTACATCCCGTTTATGCTTTTCCCGTTCAGGTGAACGTGAAAAAATGAAAGAAACTCAGGACAAAAAAAGATAGCAAAATAAGAATCCCTTCTGGAACCCGTGCTAAGTACCTAAGACATCGTGCGCTCTCAAAATGACTCAATTCTTAGGCTAAATCTCTAGATAGGGGCTAGCTGAGATCATCAATGTGACTCTAGAAATGCGCTCCCAGAGTGTTATGGCCACCCAAAAATGATTTTGGGATTGATAATCTAGCACATCTGGGTCGATAATCCGTGAGGATGTCTAATAATTTCGAAAAGAATAACAGCAAAATCTCTATTGGAAAATTATTTGGTGGTTTTCTAACTGATGATATTATATTATACTTATGATATAGTTATCAACTGATGATATTGTTTTATATTAGATAGACAAACTGAATATCCTTATCAAAAAAAATTTCGCATGAAGATTAGAGTTGCTACAATACATTTCTTGTACCTTATGGCTATTTTGGGTCTTTCAAAGAAGTTTTCGGGCGATAATTTACGCTTTCATGCTTTGCAAAAAGGTTTCGAGTAGTTTTCCACGACCTTCTCTTCGTGGCGAACTAACGATGTTTCCAAGTGATAAAACAACGACATTAGTAAAAGATCGAAGTTGTTCTTCACTGCCACAAAATCCCCTTTTGGAAGAAGATGATGGAGCAGTCGTAGAATATACGAGGAACAGAGAGCCGTGCTCACAGCTACAGCCAATATTTATTGCCAAAGTAGCCGCGGTACACGTCAGCGGATGGAGAAGATGTGAATCGCATGTTCTACAAAATGCTGCGTAATACCGTAGAAATCACACTTCTAAGCAAACTTCTGCTCTCCTGTGGCTGTGTTAATTCAAATTGGCACAAATGGTTAGCATCTGAATGAAGAATATATGTACGATGAAGCAATAATGTTCCAAGTCACAGTTTATAACAGGTTTTGGTGACTGAGATGGGTTAATCTTTACAAAGTTGATGATAGATTAACTAAGGTTTATTGAAAAATAATTTCCCTATCTATTTAGTTATTTCGACAAGGCGTGATATAGAACTCGATTTCGCCCTTTAAACAGCTCCTTATCACTGCCCGTAAAACTTGTTCTCTGTAGAAATTCGCATTTGAGTAAAAAGTGTGGTAGCAGTAGAGAATAGTTACACTATGTAACACGATTTCTGTTCCTAGCTTCTAGTGTTATATTTCAATTGCTTTTGTATTGAGTATGTAAACTTACTTCATTGAGAACAAGCTTTTGCTTACACTACAATATTAGCACAGAGAAAACACATTTTTTGTGAAAATAAAAAGATTTCTATTATTTTCGGCATTATGAACAGGTAAAAGAAACAAAAATGCACAATTCATCTTAACGATTATTTATTACTTTATCGAAAATAACCGACCCTAAGTTTTTAGTTTTTTGAGAACAAAATCAATACTTTGCAAAATAAATATCGCTGATTAGTGGTTTGTTTTGAGTTTTCAACTAGCCAAATAGGCGTTTCAAGTTTATCACTTGCAGATAAAGTTTTAAGAATCAAAGTTTGTGAAAAAATTGCTATATTTGCTCTATTGAAGGAGATCCCGTGAGTCATGAAACATAATAGTGCGAATAGAAGCCGAATGTTTTCCATTCGAAATTGATTGTTTGACTCTAAAGGGGGACGAGTGATCGACAGATATAATTATTCACTACTGCTGTTACACTCTAGTTATTCAAAAAGCCAACTACTAAAAACAAAAAGTTTTACGGGAAGCAATAAAGAGCCTGGGTCATTAGGAGAGACCGATTATAATATTACGCCTTGCCAAAACAGCGTGAACATAGAAGGTACTTTTCTTCAAAAACCGCAGTGATTTCTGCATCAAGTGCTCACTGTGCTCACCAGCAGGTAGTGATTCAGTCAGGTTTCAGCACTTTTATGCTCCTGTGATCGGTTTTAACCGCTACCAATACATAGATGCACATGCAGGTAGCTAACATGGGTGTAACCCCGCGCCCCGATCGCCCGTTGTCGCAACGCGAACTCCGCGGCGCCGCGACCTAATGGCCGCGGCGGAGGTTCGCGTCGCGATCAGTCCATCGCGGCGGGACACTAATAGTTGGAATCAGCATTTTAGAGGATTACCAGAACAGTTCCGAAAAATGTTGCGAACACATTAGGGCATGAGGCTGCGCAACTTACGATCACGATTTCAACAACTTACGGAAGACTTCGGTAAGTTGTTGAAATCAGTGTTCGCAACATTTCTGAAATCTTCAGAGGGAGAGCGATCTTGGGAGCGCTTCCGTGCAATGTGTGACGAGGAGTGTATTTGCGGGGGCGTATCTTTTTTGTGGAGGGGCGCTGAGGGGGAGTGAGGGCCGTTTTTAGAACTGTTTTTGGGCTAGCTCACGAAATTAGGACGATCGCGATCGGATGCTTGTCACCGCTCGGATGCTCCGTGAGGAGACGAGTTTATTGAATACTTCATAAACCCTAGCAAACATATTTTACAAAAGTTACAATTCTTTGAAGAGTTGGGGTTATGGAGGTCCAGTCATTGTGGGCTCTGAAAGCGCGTATAAAAATGTCCCCACAGAATGAAATGTACAATCCTAGTTAGAATATATTTGAGAGCTTCCTATTTTCTATTTCACACATCCGTCATGGCATGTTTTACACGGGAAAATCCAAAAAAAATAAAAATTGGGCTGAAAATTCGTTTTTTCTAGAATAAAATCTGAAAATTTTCATAAAAGTTCATACTTCTGTATACCGTTCGAATCCCCTCGTTGAGGGAATCCAAAAATATCTTCAAAATTGATTTTGGACCACTCTGCTCGTTATGACAAGCGAGTTATGACAAAGCGGCGCTTTGTGCGCGCAAAAAACTCCGCAAAACGCCGTTTTTGCAGAAAATATGCGCGGTACTGTATGTAGGTGCAGTATCGCATGATTTTCTTTTCCGAATTTATTTCTAAAAATTTCGATGGAGTTTAATTTTTAACAAAATTATACAGCAGTTACGAAGACTTTCGACTGGCGAATAACTGCTACAGGTTTGGAATTTTAATAGCCATATTTTGAAGGAATAGTCCGAATTCGAGATAATACCACAAAATGATAAATAAATTCCATGTTTAAAACTGCACGCTCAAAAAACCAGTTTTCTGTATGTGTAAAAGCAAGGTTTGTCGATCAGGGTGTGTGGCAAAAGAATTTGAAATTTCGGTATACGGCAACGGCAACGGCAAACCCCAAAAATGACGGAGCAAACGGCAACACGGTAAAATCTACTTTGTGCTATAATACACCAACATTAGTTTAGTCATGTGATGTTCCATGCAATATCACCTTATTACTATGTGCCTGGCGTTTCACTTGCCCTTACAGGAAGAAGAAATCCCATATATCGAAGCTACTTGAAAGCGGCAACTGGCGATGAGAAAACGCCAATAGCCACTGTTCTGCATGTGTGATCTGTATAGGAGTCGCTACCAAGTTCAAAAATTCCGTTAGCCTGACCCTCGCCGGAGATAATTCTGTTGATTCCCCTCCCTCGAATCAAAGTTTCCGTACAAAGCAGTGCTAAAGATCCAATGGTTGAGCGTCTTTTCGAGCAGCGCAATTATTCGAATATTATTCGAATTCGACTATTCGGAAAAGGTGAATATTCGAGACATTATTCAAATTCGATTATTCGCAGAGGTGAATATTCGAACGTTATTCGAATTCGAATACCCGAGCTGATTTGACAAAAATATGAAAATCAGCTCTAATGTACAGAAGGAATCGACATACCTTTCAAGACTGAATTCATTTTCTTAACTACTCCATTGTTCCATCTTTCCGAACATAAGAACTAAATTTTCCCCACACCGTCTGATGAGGCTACTAGGGCAGTTCTAACAGGGCGAAACCACATGACAATCGCACTTAGCCACGCCCATTTTTTCATGCCCGCCACGCAATGATAGCACCAACCATAGCTTCGTTGGGTGGAGCCATGTACTACACCAATCTTCACCTCTGGGCAGGTGAAGTGGGGAACCTTCACCATTAGGGAAAACCAGTGACAACCGGTGTTGCCGAAAAAGAATGAAAGTGACCTAACACTCATGCGAGTCATTTTTAAAGATTGAGTGTGTGTCATTGTCATTTCACGAATCCCAGATGGAGGGAGAGTTCCTCAACATTTCTTGGTGGAAGTTGTCATCTCCACCTGCCTTCAATTCTTCTTTTCCCGGACACATTTCGAAACTTCAGCCTCAGTCATGATTCCTCCTGACAAGTAATGTCTTCTTCTCTTCTTTACCCAGTGCAAACTAGGGTTTTTGTCATAGGTTCAAGAAACGGGCGACCGAAGTTGGATTCAAGCACAAATCTGTTGTCGTCAGTGAGGTGGGCCTCTTCCGGACAGTCAGATAAGATGAGCTGTAGTGTGGCCAGGGTTACCACAATCCGGACACTCGTCAGGCTTACTGCTGTCGATCCTATGCAGAGTATGACATCAGCATGGGGAATTCCCGCAGCGCAACATTGCGAGGAACATCTAGACCGCCTACCGAGTTCCATCTCAATTGTTGCTGACTTCAGGTGGTGCGATCCCCAATATGGGGTTGACAGCCACCCTACTCAAGTGATCCCTGACAAGACAGGTGTGCTCCGCGCGTAAAGACGAAGACGATCTAATTGGGAGTCCGTCCCATCTTTAATATGTGCTTTCTCAGGAGCATCCGCAAAGGCCTTTTGATATCTCTCTCTCACACAGGATTCCTTAATCCTTCTTAATGGGTGATCAGGCTGCTTGACGGTATTAATAACCAGTTACTGCGCTTGGAGTTGACGAGTGCTCCTTTAACAGGCAGAATATGGGCCTCAGCATGGAAATGCTCCGCTGGAGTGCTCTTTGCACACCCAGTGGCAATCGAGAAGCAGCATTTTGAACTCGCTGCATCTTTGTCCACGATGAATCCGATACTATGTGTTGCCATACCGGTGCTGCATACTCAAACGCCGGCTGCAAGATTGCCTTGTACGTGGTCAGGATCGTCTCTCGCCTGCTTCCCACGACGTACCTCCCAGAGCTCGTAAGACGCTGAGCAAGCTCTCACTGTAGCCTGTTTCTGCTCCAGTGTTTTCATGGAACCTCAGCAGAAGGATCCAATACTAGACCAAGCAGCTTTGGGGAAACGTGCGGCAGGCAGATAAGCGTCTTCCAGAAGTTCGACGACAGGTGAGAGCACAGTGTTCCTTAGAGTCCGATGGAAGAAAGCACGAACGCAGATGATTTAGCGGCACAGAGATAGTAGGCATCATATCATCGAAAGCTCTTGGGACGACAGGGCGCTGCTGATCTTGCATTTGACTGCTACATTAATGTCTCTGTCCCGGCATTTGAATGGTGATGTCGTCTCGCGTACGCCACGACTTGCATGTCACTTGGGGGGACGGGCAAATCTTCAAGGTAAGGCTGAACAGAACCAAGGCGATATGAGCTCCTCCTTGAGGACACCAGCAGCGATCGGGATGCTGTTAGAGACATGCCATGGCTGTAGCACATCAGCTTGGCGCCCTTTGATGAGTGCGGGTTATCCATCATGTTTCATCCTTAAGACTGGATGGTGGACCTCAAAAGCTTATCCAGACAGTATGCCACGGATTAAGCCGAAATCACAAAGCTTTCTTGAGGTCCGGAGCTACACCAACAGTGCGTTGAGGTTTATAGTAGAGTGAGGACTTTTAAAAGATGACCGTGAACGAATTTCTGAATAAATTCGTTTAATTTTTAAATTTCGAACGAGCGAATTTCAGATAAATTCGTTCAGAACATTGAACAGGCAGTTGAATCAAATTGTTCATTTTTATTCAGAACGAACGAATTTCAGATAGATTCGTTCATTTTTATTCGAACATGAACGAATTTCCGAATAAATTCGCCATTCATTTTTTTATTTCAAGACGAACGAATTTCGAAGATGTTCGTTCATTTTTATTCGAACAGACGTTTGGATGAGTTTGGTTTGAACTTTCATTCGAACAGACAGTTTGAATAAATTTATTATTATATTCAGGCCGACATTTAGAATAAATTCGTTGTTTTTATTCGAACAGACGAATTTCGAATAAATTCGTTCGACACCTTCCGAACAGACGAATTTCGAATAAATTCGTTCATTTTTTATTCGAACGAACGAATTTCGAATAAATTCGTTCATTTTTATTCAAGACGAACGAATTTCGAATAAATTCGTTCATTTTTCATTCGAACGAACGAATTTCGAAAATCGAATTCCGTTGTTTTTATTTCAGACGAACGAATTTCCAGAATGAATTCGTTCATTTTTATTCGAACGAACGAATTTAAATTGAATTCGTTCAGACTTTTTATATTCCCTAGAACGAACGAATATTGTGAAATTCAAGATAATCGAATGACGAATAATTTAAGCATCCATAGCATTGTCGCGCAGCTGCGAAAGAGCAGCTTTATTTCACAAGTGGAATTCTTCTTCTAGAACTGTATTTCCACCTGATTGGAATTAATAAGAGTTGACTAATCTCTAGACCTGTACGAGCTACAACGCAAAGAATGCTGAAATCTAACTTTCCACTCTGTAGCTTGCTTCAAGAGCTTCTTAAGGACCTTACTAACTGCACCTAAAGCCCATGTGAGATTAGTGGAGCCGAAATCCATAGTTATCTCGAGAGATTACTTTCGCCTCTATGGTTTAAAGGCAGTGTTCACGATAAATCTTTTAATTTTGAGATTATTCAGCTACCATCAATTATAACTAGCCCCCTGATGAATCTAAACCAACGTAATGAGAAAAACTACAACAGAAGTACACGAAATTATTAAGTATCACCCCGCCTCTTAAGTATCTGAGTTGTTTGTTGTGACAATGAAATCTTTTGTGGACGCATCTTTTTGCAATTCTTTGCTCTCTAACTCTGTTCTATTCCTTAGAGCCCTAACTAATTTCTGCTTTGCAGGAAATATTCTTCTATTTTCGGTGACCTGGCTTTCCAACGGTGACAACCACCATTAACATGTTTATCCGACCGGACAACTGGTCCATGTTAAAAAGAATAATGTCACTGAAATACGACGTTTCAATGCGTTTCTTGCCATTTCTTCGTAATTTTGGTAACACGGGAGGTAGCTCATTTGTTTATGTGAAAAATTCGCGGATGAAAATCATCGTGAACACTGCCTTTGAATGAGAGGCGCAGAGTTCTGCTGGAGCCAACAGCGGGGTTCGGCTCCACCGACGCAACTGGCTTACTCTGAGAGAATCTTTTGCGCTAATACCGTGATGCTCCCGTGGTTCGCGTTCGTTCCGCGATAGTTATCAATCAGCTCATCCGTTTGCATTCTCGTTCTCCATACCGTGATAATACCGCGATCTCGTTTAGAGGGGTTTGGCGTTAATACCGTGGTGCACTCGCGATGCGCGATGGTACCGTGATCGTCTCCCCCCGCTCTCCCGCGTTTCTCTCATATGTTGTGCATATTTGGCAAAGCAGCGCGAAAATGCGGCAGAGGGCAATACCTTTATAGCTTCGTGATGGTGATCTGATAGGCAGCACTCGCGCTCGGAGTGAAACATCGAGAGGGCGCTGGATGCGGTGCCATCAGAAGGCTGGAAGAATCTGCGCGATCGTCCGCGATAGTTCAAGCTCGGTTTAATCGCTTTGATCCGCGATCGTAACGCGCTGAATACGTCAATGTATCAGACGCGATCCGCCCTCGGGTTAGAAACGTGGTAGGATCTCGCAGTTGCCATTCCGCGTGATAGGCCCAGCCGCTTGACTCTTCGCGATTTTGCTATCGGCGGAGCGATCAGTGAAGGAGCATCGATGAACGAACGCGGTACACTCTCGGTTTGGAGACTGGCCAGAATTTACGATCGTTTGCCCGATAAGCCCCATGCTAGAAGATCCTCATCGGCCCCTACCAGAAACCGGAGATTCTATCACGTGAACGATGTTCGCGGGGATTCTCTCAGAAGTATCGGAACGAGGCAGAAGTTAGGAATCCCGAAATATCATTCGACGCAGAATTTTACGTAGATTTCAAAAACAGCCCTCACCAGGTTGCAAAGAGTTATAGGCGAAAAACCGGAGTGTTTCGGTAAAATGAATTGAGGATGAAGGATCGAGAATAGTTTTCAAACTGGAGAGGCCACTAGAGTTGACGCAGAATTCTATCTCAAACACAAAAAAAGGTTATGGACATGAAAAACTTCGGCAGTGACACCACCCAATCTTGAAGCCAATGACTTGCATGAATGTTGCGGTTGACTTTCATTCATTCTTTTTCGGGGCGCGTACTGGGGGAGATCGAGGTACAGGGCAGGTTTATTGCTCCGTCGGCCAATCTGACAGAGCGTCTCTCCGCCCCATAAGACGATGGAAGTAATTTGGCCAACGGAGGATAAACCCCACCCCAACGTAATCCCATCTCCTCCTGTGCCTCAGGGCGATTTCACCCGGTTGTCACCAGAACTTTCCCAATTTTCCCGATGATGGAGGGTTCCCACTTCTACTGCCCAGAGAGGTGAAGGGTTGGTGGAGTTCGCTGGCTCCACCCAGCAGAGAATATAGTTGGTGTTATCATATGCCCAGCAGCATGGACAAATGGGGTGAATTAGCCCAGAAGGTGCGGTTTGCCATATGGCTCCCCCTCATTAGAGAACCTTCAAGTAGCTTTTTATCATCAGACAGGTGTAGGGAAAAATTTAGTTCTTGCGTTCAGGAAAATGGAACCAGTAGATTAATGAAGAGACTGACATCAGTCTTGAAGGATTATGTCGATTCCTTCATACCTTAAAGTGGAGCTGAGCTTTCAGTATGCTTTGTTAGCCAGCTCCAGGTATTCAGATATTGGAATTTGAGATAACGTTCGAATATTCCACTCTTACGAATAATCCCAGATTCGAATAATATTCAGAATATTGCACCTTTCCCGAATAGTCAGATTCGAATAATATTCGAATATTGACTACCCTCTACGAATAATCGAATTCGAATAATATTCGAATATTCACCTTTCCCGAATAGTCGAATTCGAATAATATTCGAATATTCACCTCTACGAATAATCGAATTCGAATAATATTCCAGATATTTCACCTTTCCCGAATAGTCGAATTCGAATAATATTTTCAGAATATTCCACCTTTGAATAGTCGAATTCGAATGATATTCAGAATATTCACCTTTCCCTACGAATAGTCACAGAATTCGAAGGCCAATATTCGAATATTCACCTTTCCCGAGATAGTCCAGATTCGAGATAATGTTCGAATTTTCACCTTTTGCGAGATAGTCGAATTCGAATAATGTTCAGATTTTCACTTGCTTTTATGAATAGTCAGATTCGAATAATGTTCAGAATTTTTTCACCTTTGCGAATAATTCGAATTCGGATAATGTTTAGGAATATTCACACTTTTCAAGATCATTCCAGATATGTTCGAATAAAAATTCGTTTGAAAAATTCAGATATTTATTCGAACTCAAATCATTCGGTCCTCACTCCCCTAGTTTATAGGCGTTGAAATGCCATCAAGACATAGCTCCACAGAATCTCCCAGCAGCGCCGTGGTGAAGTAGAATGCAATTTGCGGAATCCATGTTGGTGCTGCTGTTTGTTGGCGTATTATGCTCAGCGAAGCTCCTTCACGACCAGTTTCTCAGCAGACCTTGACGAATTGGTGATAACGAAAAGACTGCCATGGGCCTGCTGTCCACTTCGCTGTGGATTGGCGATTTACCAGGCTTGGGCAGCAGGAATGACGCGCCATTTTCGAGTCTTGGGGAATTTGATGCGATGCACGTGCGAAAGGTTATGTGTTAATGACGCGTCAGCCAGGATTGGCATAATCTCACTCGGCAGTTTCTTCAATACCGCTGGACTAATGCCATCCAGCTTCCTGACAGCCTTCCGAGTTGCGCATCTCTTTTACCACCTTTTCAATCTGCTGCAGGCGTCACTGCGCTTCTTCTTCAGAATTCATGGTGGCAACTTACAGAGCTCTCTTACAGATCACTCGTTCCTGTTTCCCCTCTCTCTTGCAGCCTGAGTTATGAAGAAAAAATTCTTTCCGAGAGCAGTTGCAGACTCCTTTCCCGATTTGAAAACTCCATTATCGAACTCCCGATCAGTACTGCAATAGTTGGTGGAGTTAACTCCACTTGCCCGAGATCTTCCTTATGAACTTTCCAAGTTGACGCTCCATCACTCTTGAAATTCGTCTTCTCCGTGAATTTCTCCCAACACTCCTTCTTGTGATTGTCCAGATCTGGCTAAATCTCTCCTGTCCAGCTCAGCAATGGTTGGATCTAGGCTGAGTCTGCGACTCTCATTTGCATCCCTTGTCCATATCTTCTCCAGGATTTCCCACTGGTGACATTGGGAAAAGAAGGTCTTAACTCAGCCCTCCGGAGATGGCAGCTTTCATTGTCACTTGCAGTGATCGCGTCCGTCATGAGTGACGTTCTTTCTGATGCACGTTTCCATTCCACTTGGGTAGAGTCATCCACATGGCAGAAGTGCCACCTCCCTGAACAAGCACTTTTAGTCTGCAAAGGCAAAGATTTAGATAAGACCTTTGACGGATACACTGAATAGGAGCAAGAGAATTAGAGAATCGACACAGGACAAGGACAGAGGATATGATCACTGGACAGAGTTTTGGCACGGTCGACCAGAGCAGGCGCTGGAGAGATTAGAGAGATACAAGAGAGTTTAAAGAGGGAGATGGATAGGCTTAGGTACTCAAAGAGTACCGTCCGATAAGTGAGATGTTGGTATGATGATGAAGATTGCTGTCATAGATAATACAAAGTGGAAACTCCTCCGCCGTGAGCTGACCTTGGAGCATGATAAAGCAGTTAGTAGCCAGGAATATTAGGGTGTTGCGAGCGTTTGGCGGAAGAGAGTCAACTTGGTTTGCCTGAACCATAATAGTATCAGGATGATGAGTACGTGCATTGAAAAAGAGTTCCAGACGAAAGCTTGGCTCCGAAGGCCGTTAGAGGTTGATATATGTACAATAGAGAGGGCGGTTGGTGAATGAAGAATCAGAGTTGCTGCCAAAAGGGCAGAGCACAGAACACAACAGAAGGAAGAGTCGTGATGCCTCTCAACAGAACAGAGACCCGACAGGAGAGAGATGCACCCACCTTTGGCATCCCGAGCACTGGACGCTTGTTTTCCTCCATGTGACATCCTTGCCGCACGTGGCGCATAGAAGTACTTCTAGAGCGGGTCCTGGATTCTCTCGACATGCCCGACCATTTGTAGTAGAATCTTTAGGAAACTGCGACCAGCCAGCACCTCTCCCCATGACATAAAACCACCTCTTCATGGAGGGGTTGACGTCCGGTTTGCACCTGGAGAGGTGGTCTTCTTTCCTCCCACACTGCCACGGCACGAACATTACCGACATCTCTCAGCAGCCTTGCTGTAATGTGCTCTCTGAACATGCAGGGAGCTCAGGTACTGATTGATCTGGACGATTCGGTGTCCAACTGAAGTTATCCTTCCTATATTGGCAGCGTCCATCTGCAACTGTTCTTGATCCATTTGCAGTGTGTTGGTATGATATTTGAACATCTCTTCCCATCTTGCACGCTATACTGTCGCTACAACGTGAAACACAGCTTTCTTGGATTCTTACTCCTCCCAAGCGCTTCTCGAACTCCCTTAGCTCCCCCGTCCACTCTCGTTCGCGATCGCCTTGAGGCTGCGGACGCAACGTCCTCCTCAGACGCTTCTCCTCCACAAGGTTCCTGCCACCGACCGGAGAGTGTCACCCCTTGTTGTATGGTTTCCGTTTTCGATTAAGTCATAATTCAAGTACCACAACTATCAGGATACACTTCCAGGAGAACCACTGTGAGCCTTATATTTCAACGGTAGGAGAACGCTTTACTATAATTTTAACATTTACGTAAATTTAATTACAACAGGTTTCATATTAGGTGGACGGCATTGCAGAATTGTTATGAAAAAATTCTAAAACAGTCAATGCCTACTACCCCGGTCAGAATAATTCGTGGTCTCCCAATTTAAGGCTGGGCATTTGATCCAGTGAACCTTGGGGGGTGCATGTGGATGTGCAGTGCTGAGAAAGGCAAAGGGCGGTGCCTAAACCAGACTCCAAAAAATACAGAAGTGCATGTTCCTTGTCGAGTTTCAGGAAAAAAATACACACTATTCTTCTGAGTTTGTCAATTCTTCTTCCTGATTTTTGAAGTCGAACACTAAAAGAATTCAAATTATTGATAGAGATGCAGGTTGTGTTCGCAATAATTCTGTGGTTGCCGTCGAAGTTTGTTTAGATGAAGGTATAAACACTTACTCTGTTGTATCTTGTAGCAAGTAAGGATTGAGTGTTGTGTCATGTTTCTACTTTGATTTGCAAAACGTTTGTGATGATTGCGCAGGTGGCTACTGATTCCAGAATACAAGATACAAAGACAGCGCTTGGGAAAGCTATGCGTTCAAGTTCAGAAAACAGATAAATGAAATGTATAGCCTATGTGTCGCTCATTCACAATTGGTCTTGAAGCTAGAGCTTATCGGAGCTTATCATGTCAAGAATCTTCTTATCTCTGTTATGCCTTTACTGTGACCGACCGCTCCGCTGCTTACTCTGCCCGGACTCATCTCGAGCAGGCTTCAGGATTTATTTCGCCAGATTTAAAAGTACAGATAGCACAGTCAGCATCACAGCTAAGTGGCAATAGATTTTAGTTGTGAAAATCACTGAAACTTATGAAAGATTGCCAACCTATAAAAGTGGAATATTTTAAGTTCCTATGGAAGAAGCAAAATGACCGATAATCGTCACCTCATTGACAAGTGCCTGTACGCCAAACTTTATATCCACCTTGAATGCTGCTAATCTCTCACTTAGACTAGGTACTGGCCGTGCCGGTATAGTGTTTGTCATGACTACACAGCAGCTACACCGCGCACTGGAGTGGACGCGCACACAATATTAATTAAAAATTTATTTTATTACAAGAGACAGGAATAGGAAAATAGTTGAAACTGAAGAAAATGGAAGAAGGCAGGAATAGGATGCTTTCAATGTATCCATTGCATAGAAGGCCAATGTAAACAAACTAAGATTGGAGTAGGTGAATTTTTTTGGACTTGATAAGGTTCATTCAAGTAAGACCCCTAGTTGATTAAAAACACCAATAAACATAGACTAAGAAGCATTGAGAGAAGAGAAAGAGGAGAATCAGGCAAACATGTTTCAACTTAAGGTCCTTCGAAACACGTCCCGGTTTTGTCCCGGTTTTTCGAGGGTAAAACCGGGACGAGATTTAAGGTCGCTTAAGTCACATTAAAATCGATCATAGCCAATGAAACTGAAATGTTTGCCAGATTCTCTTCTTTCTCACAATATCCTTTTAGCTCTCTTTATCAATGCTAAATTCAGTTAGCTAGGTTCCGTTTGGGAATGAACCCTGTCATTCTAAATATTTTTACACGCTTCAGCTTTGTTCAGCTTGCATTAAATTTCTAAAATAGACCGCATCAGAACTCACCTCTACCATCTTCCATTTCCTTTAGTTCAATCCTTTTCTCCTCCCAGTTCTAATAATAAAATACATTTTTATTATTAATATTGTGTGCGCGATCCAATCCCGCTGTGCCTTTGTAGCCCAACTGCGGCAGGCCGAATCTTCAAGAGATTGCGGCATTCTGGAAGAATAAAACTAAGGTTTCCACTCTTTACGCATCACACATGAATCCTAGCATTGTTTCCGCAGCACAAAATGGTTTGGTTGTCCCCACATCAGACAACCAAACACAGATCAACTAATCCTTCTGTACAGGTTTATAGAGCTTACATTCGACAGGAAGCATTAATTGTATACGCAATCGTAGCCGTTCTGGTGAACGTAATTGTTCAACTGTTTTTATAATAAATTTTATATCTTTTTCATAACTTACCGTCTTGCTAACAAGTTTTCCTCATGGGATTATTTTGAAGTTTCCAATTTTTACTACTTTTTTGTTGACATTTTCCGGAATTTTCTCTAGTCATTGCTTTTTGATTCTTATTTATCAAAATCAGGAGAGTCAAAATCATGGCTGTTGTGCTCGCTTTGCAGAAAATAGCCGATTTCGGCACTTTCCCATAAGAGTGCATATTCAGAATCGCTTCATGCCGGGACGTGTGCTGAGCCCTGCTCCCGGGTGGGCTCAGACCCCCTCTCCCTCCACACCATTGCGCAGCTCAGAAGCCCCCGGTGTGGATATCCACACCCGCTTGCCGGAGCTCCTGCTGAAGGAGCTGGGCTTTATGCGTTATTGCCAGACACCTTGCCCAGTTGGATTCAACTCTTGAGCTTCTTTACATATGGTTTGTACTCTTATCTCAGGTACAGCACTTGTTGGAATTCTTATCATGCTATCTTGCCAGAAGCGGAGTGGTGGTTCTGCATCAGCTTCCACCATTGCGTTTTCTCAGAAACAACCGTTCAACCTTTTATGATAAAGCTATCATAGCAGCGGCGCGGCTACCCCTCAACCAATGGCGATTGACGATACGCTTGTCTTGGCCTAAGTGACTTCAAAAGTATTATGCAATTTCAAAGAAAAGGAACCGCTTGAACTGCATGGTAATCTCCCGCCCTGATCGATGTTCGAAGGTGGAGTTTCGCTCATTTTTATAGAAGAAAGTTGGTATGGTAAACTATAAGAGCTGCTGATGTAGGTATGCGGTCCCCGAAACCCTGGTCAACATGACTACTAGATTTGCATACGCACGCACTTTGGCTGCTTTTCCAAGCAGAGCTATTACTACCTGTACACTGGACACTGATATATTTACATAACTAAATGGAATTCTGTACTTGTGATGAAATAAAAAATCGTCGGGAAGGAAAATCCTAGGAGAGTATAAAATAGCGTAGGTCAGGATCTGCCCAAAGCATGACTAGTACCTGGTTAAGTATACTCTTCTGGCTCAATAGTAAAAATGCTCAGTATCCCGCTTACGCGAGCCTGGGGTTTAAAAAAAAAAGTTATGAGCATTTTTTGCCAAGCCTGGCGAACGAAAGGCAACTGAGAATTTACCCATCAGGTATTTTTTGGAGTTTCGAAAACTTTCTCTCAGATTTACAGCTCAAAAAAGGAGTTGTATGTGGGGAGTAATCTAGGGTGGGTGAACACGAATCTGGAGGTCCATTTGTATCAGAAATTTTGAGGTTTGCTGGTAGGTTACGAGGTAGGTAACATGTCATTTAAGAGGTCAAAAACCCACCTTAGTATTTTTGAAAATCGACAAACTGGACGTTAGAATTCGTATTCTCCACCCCGATTAACCCCCGTATCAAATGTAAGTTTGAGTAAAATCTGAGATTTTGCACCAAACTACCGTATACCCACCGTAATCTGCAAAAAATCGATAAACGGACTCCAGATTCGTGTTTAGCACTCCCAAATAACCCTCAGCAAATGATTTTGAGACATATCTATCGTGGGAAAACCAGGAAATCTCGAAAATGGCGTTTTTCCTCGAAATTTTCCTCCCGGTTAGAGAAGCTTCAAACAGAAATGAGCCGAAAACTTTTGAAAATCTGACTAATAAATCACCGAATCGTGATCAGCGCCCCAAATACCCCGGAGAATTTTAAGTCTAAATCTGGAACATTTTTTCTGGAAACGCTTCCAGAACCCTCAATTCAAAGTAGAAATAAGCGCCCAGCCGAAAATCCCAGTACAAGTCCAGAAACGCACCTGTCAGTCTGGACAAAGTACGGAAAATGTGCCGTTCACTACCAAAATTTGCTCAGGGTGGTAGTTTTGGGTGCTGAACCACATTTATGAGGTGTCCGTTTCCGGATTACTTTCCGAAGAATAACGCGCCCCCTTTTTGGAAGGGTACAAAAGCACAAATTGAGCTTTTTCAAACGCTTGTAACTTCCCTAGAACCTGCGGCTCGCGACGCGGATACTGCGCGAGTTTTACTATTGAGCCACAAGATGATGCTAACGACGCTAGTCGTTTTCACAGAATCAGACCTACAGCTTTGTACTACTTCCGCTTGTTGATTGACGGTGAAAAGGGTACAGAATATCTGTGAAAGGCCTGATTGTTTCCGTCTGCTTTCCCGGTCGATCCAACAAGCACGAGGAAGCCCGCTACAGCAGCCTGCGTCCCGCTTTCTTGATACTATTGCTCCCGCCAAATCTACTAAGAACATACCGAGCCGATACCTTCCTACCACCGAGACAGTAGGTCCGCGGCGCTGGAACGAAAGATCAGGCACACCGCGAACCCCTAACACTTAAAGGTCCATGGCAGAGAGGACAGCAGGTTTGCTCAGAAGAATCCGGATGACGGTTCCCAGGAGTCAGGCAGAACCCCAACCTTCATCTCATCGCTTTTACCTGGCAGAGTGTGTGTTACCATTACACCACCGACCTACCTGCTCTGCAGCTTTCCCACGCGCTAGTTGACGGGGATTAAAAGGCATGAAACATCAGCCGAAAACATCACAGCTCGTTCTTCAAAAACGCCTCAGCGCAATGGGTTTCCAATGTCCGATGCGCTTGCCAGATCCCATACCCGTTGTACAGGTGATTGTCTGTCTACAGATCTTGCTGTCAACTAGCTGGAGAAACTGCAGAGAGCGGGTGTAGGTGGTATAATGGTGTAAGGAGAGCCACTCTTATCTTCATATACTGGATTGTTTTACACCCAATCCATTTTGCGGTTGCGTAATGGTCGCCTGCAAATTTCTCACTTCTTTTAGCGAGATTCTTACAGAATACCACCACCATAGCAAACCCCTTTTGTAGGGAAGTAAAACAGTTAGAAATAACCTTACTAACGAAATCGTGCAACAAACAATTCAGCAGAAAGCTGAAACTGAACAATATTCATGGAAATGTACGAAAATCACAGTCATCGGAACTAGAATAGAGCGGGACTAATAACTTTGGCTTTTTCGAAGGCCTTGATAGAAATACAGAATTAAAACCAAGAAGTACAACCCAGTTGAAAATACATCGCAAAGAGTTCAAGAATCAGACCAATTCCCAGCTTTAATCTATGGCTAATTCTTGATCGATTCCTAGATAACAGTCAGACATTACGAAGACACTTAAATGGCATCTTCCTCTGAAAAAAAGGAGGAATGGAAAAATGAAGGATCGCATGTGGAATCACAAAGTAAGTGAATCTACACTCTTATCCGAGTCACAGGAAGTCAATGCGCACCACACGGTTTCCCTGAACTCCGTTCACATGGCTCAATGATACCATCCTATCAGTATCCTTTTCTCCCAACACAACTATCCAACCAGCCGTTTTTTCCTTCCCGACCAATGCGATTAAATATGCATCCGTATTAAACTGAAAATAGCACCTGCTGAACGGTAAACTGACTCACAAGTACCAATTGTCAGTACCAACGCCGACTCTAGAAAAGAGCGGAGGTAGCTGCACTGGCTTTTCGCTGCCACAAGACAAATTGAGCTGGGCAAGGTAATGTTTGTAATTTGCTTTCGGGCGGCAACAGTCCACTCAAATCAGCTTCCCAGTCACAATTAAGCATTTTACATATTTTGGCCTCCAAAAGACCGCAGGTCCAGAGAGCCCATCGGTGAGGATACCGCCGACTGTGAGTCCTGAAGTTTTGTATTGTGTCCGGAAAATGAAGAATGGAAATGCAGGTGGGAAGATGACAACACCTCACTGCTGGAATGCTTTGAAAGCTCTTCTTCTGTCTGGGATTCGTCAAATGACAGCCACCATCCGTGCCATATGAATGAGTGGAAGGATATCTGATTCGTGGAGACATGCGAGTCATCAGTACCTTTCTTCAAAAGAAGTTATCCGTCACGCGGACCTACTAAGAACTACAGAGGAATCTCTACTGCAAGTTATGTACAAGGTTTTATGAAGTATTATCCTTCAGCGACATAGCCTCGCAAACAAAAACTACCAAAAGAGCAAGTCGGTTTTCCACCTGGTAGATTCCAGACTACATCGACAAAGTGTTTCGTTGTGAGAAGAGTGATGAGAGATCGTGGCAGCGGTTTTCGAAGCCGCGCTAGAGTTCAATTTCCTGGACTTCAGGAGCTGCAGCTTTACGACTCTCCTCATCGTGACAGTCGATTGCACTCTTAACGCTTCACACGCGAGCCGATGCCGAGTCCCGGAAAAGTATGTTTGACTAACGCATGAGCCACGAAATAACAGCAACAGATTTCGTACACCTGTTAGATTCACTTCAGAATTCGAGGGTGGAAACAGGGCGTAAGGCAAAGGCCGTAGCAGAAACGCATTTGCTATTCCAAGCTTCGCCGGTGATGACATTACGCGTAGAGTTGCCAGAACAGTTTCCTGCTGGACGTGATCCTAACACCATCACAATGCTGTTTGTAGATCTACCCCCATCGCCGAAGGAAGTCAGATTGCGTGTTTACTTATCCGCTATTTCGCCTATCATGATGCATGGATCAGGGAGACATGGGTAGCACCGAAGACGCAGATGGAAAGAGTTGGATAACACGGAGATGAAGTTTTTCTTACAACGAGCGTTTGCTTAAATGTTTCTGGCCTTGGTATGCCACAACGAACACGTTTACAACGAAATCGACGCGGCACGCATCAATGCGTGGCACGAGGGTGGGGCCAGCATCTCCCAGCTTACTTTCCTCAGAAAGTGGCAACGGAATGTCGGCACTTTGACTGATTCGGGCATATACTGAGGAAAGAACGCCAGATCTTGCCTTCTATAACAAGGTCTAAGAACGCTTTCCAAACCCTAATCTCGAAACAGCCACCTGGATAAAGGCGCTCGGCATCGAAAGACAGTTCAGAAGCGCGACGTTTCGTTTCGCGTTATAAGAAAATGGAGATAAGTGACAGCAGCTGGATGGAATGTGTTCAAATTGGTGGCTGAAGACCGTGACAAATGGACACAGCTGACTACTCAGGAACTCAGGGCTCGCGACCGCGCGCCACATGCTGTTTCAGGTCCTGCTCGCCACCCCGCTAACCTCTCATTTTGAAGTGCTCTACGCCGCCCCGCAGCCCCCTCGCCTCCGCTCGCCACCTGCTATTGGCTACAGCTGGTCGCGAAGCGCGAGTAAAAATGGTATAGCGGGTCGCGAGCTCTTTTACTGCGAGCCAGTCGACTGCATTGTTTTCAAACATCACAGTTGGCGATCCTCTTGCATCGACTTCATTTTCTTTTACCCTCTACCCTCTGCTTCAAGATCGTCTTGTTTTTTATACCTCTGCTTTAATTGCTTTCGTTATTTAGAAGAACTGTAAAGTTTCATAGCTATTTGAACTTCTGGCAAAACGCCGAAAATCTGAATTTGTACCATCTAGGCAACTAAATATGTTTTTTTGTTCAGATTAAAATTGACTTCAACAAATTCCTCGATACAATTTCACATTTCGGCCAGTATTCAGTATGCCCTGCTGATCATATAATATAAATTACCTACTGTTCAATGTGATAACTGTGGCCCGTTAGCCAGACCGTTTTTGCGACCTCTTCATTCGGAGAGGCAGCACATGTTTAATGCCTTAGATGTACCCACGAGTACCAGATAGGTGTTAATGACTCGCCCTAGGACAATCACGCCTCCATTATCAACATCCTCACGTCGACGTGTCACTCGATACGCCTCAGATCATATGTGATGACTTCTCCGTCAAATGTTTTTTTTTGAAAATTTCTGTCAACCCCAGCTACTCTACGTGAGTAGTCCCGTGAGTCCGTGAGTGACCCTATCCCTATTTTCGCTATTCAGATATTTTCCATTTAGATATTTGCAATTATACAAATTCTCCAAAATTGAATAAAAACTTTTAGAACACTTCAAATTAAATCTTTTTAATGAGGAAAAATCAAAAAAAGTTCATTGCTTATTCCTGATTTTCGAATAACTCGTGAGCTAAAAATGTTGAATGTATTTGATGAAAATCAATAAATGTAAATTTATCAGAATGGACGGGCGAGTACTTGAAATTTTTTGAACGGTCTTCAAATTATGTGTGGAACATCATAATTAATTTTGTTTCGCTCACTGAATAATTTTTTCCAGGTGAAAAAATCGTGCTTATGGAGGTGAGATGCTATTTTTGATTGTTTGCGATTCTCTTCCTCGGGCTTATATTAGACGACAAGCAGCTGATTTAAGTTTTCCTTGAAGCTCTAAATTTTTTTAGAGATGCTGGTTAATAGAGATCGCAGAAGAACTGCGTATTTGGAGCGTCTGAGGAATGGACGGAGGAAATGGAAGTCAGCCCTCGACTGATTCGTGAGTCATTTTGAAAAAGGCCAATTTTCACGTTTTTTACACAGGGCTTGTCTTCAATGCACCACGATGTTTTAGAGAACCATAATCCGCAGATTTCTGTAGATAACTTTTCAATAAAAAAATTGCAAAGTGCCTCAGAGATTTCCATATTCCTAGAGGGGGCATATTTATATTTGCGAAAGGAAAAGGGGTTTACAAGGGGAAATTTAGGACGCCCAGAAAAAACTGTTTCAAAGTTCGCCCTTTTTTTGGGTGCTGATCACAAATCTCAGGTCCATTTGTCATTTTGTTTCGAAAGAAATTTTTTTCTGAACGGCTAAAATGTCCATGTCGGTTCCCTCAACTTATCGCTAGCACCAAAAGGCATTGTTTACGAATTCACTCAGGTAATTAGAAATTTCGTGCACGGATTCTTAATGTACAGGCCATAAAACGGCCAATGTCTCACCGTCGACTGCGTACCAGCGCTGCGCGACCGCACGTGCGTCGGAAGCAGACGAGTTTGGCCGCCGCGCGTTGCACGTTTTCGACGCCGCGCCTCGCTCGAAACGTCGCGGCAGCGGCCGAAGCGTCACGCGGCGGCGAAACATCACGCGCGGCGGCCAAAACTCGTCGCGCGGCGGCCAAGACCCGTCTGCTTCCGACGCGCGTGCGGTCGCGCAGCGCAGTGGTACGCAGTCGACGGTGAGACATTGGCCGTTTATGGCCTGTACTGTCCCATACCTACAACAGCGAAAACGTTGACCTCCAAATCATCGTGGCGCGGGTGAAACAGTCCTAAATTTTATTTTTTCAATTACGTCGCTAAACCAGTAATACAGTATCATTTCAGGAGAGATATTCGCAGCCTATAAATTCCACGAGGATCGTACAATTTCCAATGGATACCAATTAACGTAAATGCGCTGCTATTACTTATTTGTACAACTTAATTCCACAAAAATCATTTTTTTCAGCGACATGGCACACCGAAGAGCAGTCAATGTGAAGGAGTAGAGGAGCTATATTGGCAGAGCCGTGAGCCAATGATGCTAGTGGATTCTGCAAATATTTTTTTCATTTCCTGTATAATAAATTGCCACGTTGCGAATTGCTTCCCATAAAATAGTTCATTACAGTGATGTTATTTACAAAAAAAATTACAACTTAATGCGATAATCATATTGGGATAAGTAGAATTGGAATATTTATATATTGATAATTAAAACAAGGTCGGAAAATACTTGGTTTTATCCTAGGCGGGGGGCACTCAGGCCTCGAGCGAAAATGAACCAATGATTATTCAATTTTTTTTTTAGTTTCCATAATAACTGATTGATACTGATATCAGGTAAATCCCTTTGCCTCCTTTTTATAGATTAATCTCGAGTGCCTCCTGTCTGGGATAGAGCCAAATGCTTATTGTACATGGGATCGTGCTTCAGTTACTACATGCCATGATATATATTAATATAGTTGTGACCATACGTGGGGGTGTGTATACAAGTCTGTTGGTACCTGCTCGTTGGTGCCCCTGCTTCTACTGAACCCAGCAGACGTTTGAGTGTACACAGGGAACGTTCGAGCGATATAGCGTGCACAACTATATCGCGAAAGTATCCCGCACATTGCATAAAGGTGTCGCCGTCCGGCACACTAAGGCCTCTGGTCCATAACACCTTAGGATCCGTACCTAGGGAGTCATGGAGTCTTTGGCCACAAGCCACAACTTCGCCACCCTGAACTGTCGATCGCTGTCGAGTGATATCCAAAAAACTGCGCTATCCAGACTTCTGAGCTATTTCCATGCACCGTTTGCTGCTTTGCAGGAAACCCGCCTCAAGGATAGACCCGTCATCAGCATCGGAGAGTACACCATCTACTGCGGTAACGCTGACGATAGGAGAGTGGGAGGCTGTGCAATAGCTGTAAGGAAGGATTTCAATGGTATGGTCAAGGAGTTCGGCTCAGCGTCGCGCCGGAATGCATTCGTGCGACTGCGGGATCACAGAGGATTCAATCTGTGGATAATGAGTGCTCATGCGCCCACTGAAACCGCCGAAGACAATTCGAAGGATGCCTTTTATGAGGAACTCAATACGTTGCTGGCCAGGATACCTTGTCAACATGCTGTTGTCGTGGGGATTGACGCAAATGCGAAGATGGGACTTGATCAGGAATCCGAAGTACTCGGTAAATGGTTCTACCCAGTGGAGCAAACATCGGACAATGGCTACCGCCTTGTCGACTTTGTGAACGCAGTGGTCTGATTATTGCATCGACATTCCAAGAGGAATCATCGCCGCCATCAGCTTACGTGGCAGGGACCAACCCGGCTATCTCCAGAAGAGCAGCGGAAGCGGAAGATGACAACTTTGAAACTACAGCTTGACTATGTCCTGACGAGGAATATTCCAGTATCGGACATTCGAAGATCTAGAGCTGTGTGGGATGTCGCATTTCGATTCGGATCACCGTCCTGTTCTGTTGAACTTCACTGCGAGGATTCATAAGAGGAAGCGAGGGCTCAGCCTCTCCAGAGGATTGACATGACAAGTCTCAGAGATGAAGAGTGCAGAAGGAATTTCCGACAACGCGTTTCTATTCACATCGGAGTACGGACTAAGAAGAAACTTTGCGACGCGGATTCTTTTGTCAAGTGCATCCAGGACGCTTCGAAAGAGGCACTCCCGGTTGTACAGCCTAAGAAGAAGTTCGCCTACGTCTCAGAAGAAACAACATCTACCTACAACAGAGTATGTGCTCTCCGAACTGCAGGAAACTTCGTGGAGGAGAAGCGTCTGAGGAGGAAGTTGCGTCGGCAGCTTCAAAGTGACCGCGAACGAGAGTGGACGTGTAGAGCTAAGGAGTTCGAGAAGGCTTGGGAGGAGAAGAATCCGAAGAAAGCCTACACGTTGCTGCGACAGTATAGCGGGAAGATGAAGAGATGTTCTCCTGTCTTGAACACTACCAATGGAGTTGCAGTTGGTGATGCGACGCTGCCAATATGGAAGGATTACTTCAGTTCACTACTGAATCGTCCAGCGCCATCAGTACCTGAGCTCCCGCATGTTCAGAGAGCACATTACGATGTCAGTGAGGAACCGCCGACTGAGTCTGAAGTTTTGGATTGTGTCCGGAAAATGAAGAATGGAAAGGCAGGTGGAGATGACAACATCACTGCTGAAATGCTGAAAGCTCTTCCTCCGTCTGGGATTCGTGAAATGACCAGCACCATCCGTGCCATATGGATGAGCGAAAGGATACCCGATTCGTAGGGCATGCGATCATCGTACCTCTTCACAAGAAGCTATCCGTCACGGATCCTAAGAACTACAGAGGAATCTCTCTACTTCGTGTCATGTACAAGGTTTTAGAACGTATCATTCTCGAGCGACTTATTAAACATCGTGAAGGAACGACCAGAGATGAGCAAGCCGGTTTTCGACCTGAAAGATCGACCATCGACCAAGTGTTCGTAGTGAGAAGAAAGTAATTGAATCGTGGCAGCGGTTTTCGAAGCCATTACAGCTTGCTTTTTGGACTTTAAAGCCGCGTTCGACTCTCCTCATCGTGATCGATTGCTCAATGCTCTGCGAGCAGATGGAGTCCCGGAAAAGTATGTTCGGTTAATCGAGGACATGAACAAAGGAACAACAGCAGCAGTTCGTACACCTGTCGGATTTACGTCAGCTTTCGAGGTGAAAACAGGAGTAAGGCAAGGAGCCGTTGCAGGACCTTTTCTTTTCAACTTCGCCGTTGATGACATCATGCGTAGAGTTGCAGAACAGTTTCCTGCGGATGTGATCCTAACACCATCAGGACGCTCTCTTGTCGACCTGGAGTACGCCGACGACATTGTGTTATTCGCTGAAAACAACGCAAAACTGCAAAGGATTGTGAACCTCGTTTCGAAGTATGCCGCAGCCTATGGACTTCGTCTTCGTCCCGACAAATGCAAGCAGATGTGGGTCTCTCAGAGGCCTTCAACTGGAGTTTGTGTGGACGGACAACGTATCGAACTGGTGGACGATTTCTGTTATTTGGGCTGTTTGCTGAAGAACGATGGTAGTTATGCAGCGGATATTCGACAACGATGTGCAAAAGCTACGTCTGCATTCAATTCTCTAACCAAGTGTTTGTGGTCTACCACCATCGCGAAGGAAGTCAAGTTGCGCGTCTACCTATCCGCTATTCGCCCTATCATGATGTACGGATCGGAGACGTGGGCAGCACCGAAAACGCAGATGCAAAGGTTGGATTGCACGGAGAGGAAGCTTTTTAGGCGCTTGCTTGGATATTTCTGGCCGCGTGTATGCCATAACGAAGACCTTTACAAGGAAATCGACGCAGTACATCAACGCTTGACACGAGGGAGGTGCCAGCATCTCCTAACGCCATCTCAAGCAGCAATGAAAAGTCGACTTCGACTGCTCGGGCATATACTAAGAAGAACGCCGGATCGTCTCGTACAACACGCTTTAAAAATGCTTCCAAATCCTGTCTGGAAACGGCCACCTGGGCGTAGGCGAAAGTTCTGGACGGATGTGGTTAAAGAGGATTTAAAGTCACTCGGCATCGAAAGACAGTTCAGGCGCGATGTTTCGTTTCGCAGGAAATGGAATAGTGACAGCTGGATGGAATGTGTTCAAATTGTGGCTGAAGACCGTGAAAAATGGACACGGCTGACTACTAGGACGGCACACCTCGGTGAAGATGCGGAATGACCGCGTCAGGCGAAAGCCAACCGATTAAGTCAAGTAAGTCATATTTGTGACCAATGAGACTGATGTGAATTCGGCATGTGAAACCATGATTTTGAACATTGTATTGATTGAACGCCCGCCTGTGACATTAAATGCTGAGTGAATTTATTTCGATTGCCGGAATATAATATAACAATAAATACATTTTAACCAATTGTAGATCATAAATCTATTACTGAAAGATAAGGGATAGAGGTGGGGGCATAGATTCGATGGAGTATGAGAATTTAATGTTCGGGGTGTGAGCTAGTGTTAAGTTATCACGCAACAGTGCGCGTCACCCGCTACCATTCTGTCAGCGACCAGGAGAAGGTGAGCGGGTGAGTGTGATGTGGCGAGCGCGCCGCCGAATTAGCGGTGGCGAGCGGCGAGCCCCTGCCGTCGAGTGCTCGCCACCCGCTATAATTTCGCTTGCTGCCCGCGAAAAGGGTTGCTCGCCACCGGACTTTCGCTTCGCGGGTGGCGAGCTCCAACCTTCTGAGTACTAGGACGATACAACTCGGTGAAGATGCGGACTGACCGCGTCAGGCGGAAGTCAGCCGATTAAATCAAGTAAGTCAAGTGGCAGGGTGGGCGTACAATTTTGACAACACGACATTTTGTTTGAAAAAGTATAGAAATGAAACCGTTCAAATAATAGTGCTTTAGGATTGTTTCGGCATGGTTCGCACGATGTTGCAGGCTTAAGGGCGTAGAACTTTCAAATAATCAGAAAAACTGCGAAATTGGGGGTAGGCGTGAAGTTATGACGCTCACTGCAAAGGTGAACGTTAAAATTAAGGCAGGTGAACTTCAGGGCAAGAAAGTTGTTCAGTACGCAATCCTGGACGCCGCTACTGGCGCAAACAGGGTTCGGCGTGAGGTGTGATGTATCAGAGGGGGGGGGTCGGATACGTCGACGTCCGGTGGGGGGGGGTCGGACCTTCGACGAATCAAGAAGCAAGAAGGCCTTCTATCAGGGGTGGAGAGGGTGTCGAAAGCCATACCATTGATATATGATCTTCTTCTTCTTCTGCAGCCTCGAAGTGGTTTTTGTCATAGGTTGAGGAACTGGGCGGCCTTGACAGGATTCGTCCAAAGGTCCATTGTGATTAAGGAGGTAGGTCTCTTCGGGCACATGAACAAGTGCGCCGTGTCGTGTCCGGGAGCACCACAGTTCGTGCATGCGTCTGGTCGGCTGATGTCGATCTTGTTGACGTAAGACATGAGCAGTATAGAGTGACCACAGCGCAGCGAGGCAAAGAGCACATCTGGCTCGTCTGCCGAGTTGACTCGGACTCGCAAACCCGGAGGCAGCACTGCTCCTAAGATAGGAGTTCACAGCCGCCTTCGTTAGATATCCTCGAGACAAACTGGGTGTGCTCCTCACGCAGAAGACGAAGCCTTTCAATGTTGGAGTCGGCCCAACTCTGTGCATTAACTTTACGAGGAGCATCGGCGAACGGCGTCCTAATCGACCTCTCTCTTATGGGCTTCATGATTCTCTTTGTTGGATGATTCGGCTGTCTCAGAACATTAATATACATCTGCTGTGCCTGGAGGTCACAATGCTCCTTGACCGGCAATATGCAGGCCTCCAGGTGAAGATGTTCTATTAGGAGCTCCTTGCACAACCGGTAGTAATTCTAAGCGCAGCATTCTGTACACGCTGCAGCTTATTCCAGGAGCTGTCAGACACCAGGTGCAGCCACACTGGTCCGCATATTCCAGAGCCGGCTGAAGTAACGCTCTGTAGGTTCTCAATATTGTCTCTCGGCTGCTTCCCCATGATGTTCCTCCGAGAGCTCTCAAGATATTAAGCCTAGCCTTGACGACTGTTTGTTTCTGTTCCGCGTTTTTGTGGAACTTCAGTGACGGATCTCAAGAATAAGGCCAAGCAGCTTGGGAATTTGGCTGCTGGTAACAGGTCACCATCCCATTTGACATCTGGATGGGCACTGTGTTCCTTGGTGTTTGTTGTGAACACTGAAACAGAGGATTTTGCAGCAGAGACTGTGAGCATCATTTTATCGAGGAAGAGCTTCAACTCGACGAGATAGGCGCTTTATCTTGTTAGCGGCTATCTGCGAGTCACGATCCTGGCACATGATGGTGATGTCGTCGGCATACATAACAATCTTTACATCATTGGGAGGCACCGGAATGTCCTCAAGATACAGGCTAAATAGGGCAGGGCACAACACTCCGCCTTGTGGAACACCGTCTGCTATTGGAATGTTATCGGATACGTGATTCTGAACAGAACCTTAGCCCGGCGGCCTTTCGTGAAAGCTGCAATCCATCGCTTCTGCCATGATGGTAGCGACGACTTGAGCAGTTTCTCGGACAGCAGTCCCAAGTTAACAGAGTCAAACGCTTTGCTCAGGTCGAGGGCGACGGCCACCGTTCTCAGGGGCTTTCTCATGTTGAACCCTTCGACCGCAAAGCTCACGATCTCCAATAGAGCAGTAGTAGTAGAGTGAAGTTTCCTGAACCCATGCTGATGCTGCTGTCGCTCATTTTGATCAGCCAGGTCCGTCAAGATGAACTTTTCAGCTAATTTAGCGACGGGCGATAACAGGCTTATTGGTAGAAAGCCTTTCGCTGTGCTTTGGGACTTGCCTGGCTTTGGCAACAGTATCACATTGGCTGTCTTCCAAGCTTGGGGTAGAGTGCAGGTCCGGAAAGAAGTGTTAATGATATCTGGAAGCATCGGTAGAAGTTCCGTGGGAAGCTTCCTCAGGATGGCTGGGGAGATACCGTCAGGTCCGATAGCCTTCGAATTCCGCATTTCTTTGATAGCCTTCTCTACTTGTGTGAGAGTAAAGGCCTCAGAAGCGTTCATGAACGGCAACCGGCTCAGCTCTCTAACCGTGACTCTGTTTTGAACGCCTCGCTTGGTGCGTGTGATGAAGAAGTTCTTGCCGAGTGCGTAAGCAGCCGCTTTCCCTGATTTGAAGACGTTTTCCTAGAACTCAATAGCGGAGCTCATCGGGGGAGCGGAAGTTCCGTCCGCCTTGAAATTCAGCTTTTCAGTGAACTCCCAGCATTCCCTCTTGTTCTTATCCAGATCCTGCTTGATCTCATTATCCAGCACAGCAATCTCAGGGTCTAGATGGTCTGCGGCTCTCTTCTCATCTCTGGTTCTTATCTTCTGCAGTATTTCCCTGCTGACATTTGGAAAAAAAGGTCTTGACACGACCCTCAGGAATTGCTGCTTTCATGGCCTTGCGGATGGCACTTGTTATATGGCCCTCTTTCTGATGAACATCACTATTCCATGGGTAGTCGACCGCATGGCGGAGTGCAACATCTCTGAACAGGGTCCAGTCTGGTAGGCCTAAATTAAGATAAGTACGATGACGAAAACCAGAGTAAGGGGCAAGAAAATCAGAGAGAACAATCTAGGCAAAGAGGGGAATGTGATCACTGGAGAGAGCTGTGGATGTGGACCACGTGCAAGCATTAGAAAGATTGGATGACACAAGAGAGATATCTGGGCTAGAAGGTCGGCCGTTGGCAGGGAGACGAGTGGGCTGGTCATCATTGAGGATAACCAGGTCACACTCCTCAGCCCACTTCTTCGACATCTTCCCTCTGGCGTCAGAATCAAGAGCGGAACAGAACGTGTGAGCATTGAAGTCACCAGCAAAAGACAGCTGAAGGGGAGAGTGAGCAGTCGAACAACTGCTTAAGGAGGGGAATAGGATTACAGGAGGGGGGACAAGATGATATAGGAGGAATATAGATGTTAAATAGAGATAAAGGGGTTTTGAGGGGGAGGTGGACAGGAATGTACTCGAGAGTACCGTCCTTAGGAGTATTAGGGATATTATGAGAAGGTATGTGCAGATTGCACGAAAGTAGACACTCCGCCCCAAGAGCAGACCTTGGCATGTTATAGGCGGTGTATCCCGGAATGTTAGGCTGGGGTAAGTGGTAGAAGGAGAGAGCTTGGTTTCTTGAACCATGATAACATCCGGGTGATGAGAACGTGCGAATAGAGAGAGTTCAGATAACTTTGTTGCGAAGGCCGTTGAGATTAATGTGAACAATGGAGAGGGGGTGGTTGGTAATTGAGGAATCAGAGTTGCTGGGGCAGAGCATGGATCACAACGAAAGGATGAGTCATAATGCCTCACAGAACTGAGGACCGAACAGGAGAAGTGCATACACTTTTGGCATCCGAAGCACTGGACGCTGGTATGTCTCCAGTTAACATCCTTGCCGCACGTGGCGCATAGGTACTTCTGCGCTGGACCTGGATTCCTCTCGACGCCGGCCCTTTGTAGTAAAATCCTCAGGAGAGCTGCGGCCGACCAGCACCTCTCCCATGACAAAAACCCTCTTCTCGGAGGGGTTGACGTCGGTTTGCACGGAGGCGATCTTCTTTCCTCCACACTGCCACGGCACGAACGTACGACATCTCGGCAGCTGATATATGATATAACGGTAATCTCAGACGGCAAAATGTGATCACAGTAAGAGGTCAAAATAATAGTGGAGATGAGAGAGCAAAATGAGACAAAGCAAAAAAGAAACTGAATAGTGAGAAACAACTGCGAAAAAAATGAGGCAGGATATGAAACGGGGATGTAAAAGTAAGGCAGAAACTCACAAGAAGAGGTGACAATTAGCTGGTGCAGAAAGCATGCAAGAGAATAGACGACAGTAGCATGGCCATCGTTAGCCAATCAGCGCCCCGCGGCTGGAAGGGGCGACACCATGCAATGAAGGAGAACCGCTCGTGCGGCCCCACATGATCGTTACTCCTCTATTGCATTCCGCTGTCCCTCCCAGCGGGGGGACTCTAATTGGCCCCTTAAGGGCTCTGACATGGAGGAGTCTTGGCCAGGTAAAGTGTGTCACCAAAAATGCTCCTGGATATGTCAGCAGCAGCGGTGTTGCGTGATCGCTGTCATCGAGGTTATTACAAGCGGACTACCATGTCAACGAAATGACACAGATGTTCTGGAATTTCTGTAATCCAAGATGCATTTTTAGGCGATTTAGAATTCACAGGCTCGATCCCGCTAAGGGTCGAAAATTTCGCAATTCTGGGAAACGATGGATAGTCGACTGTTTGAGAAGAGAATTGTTCACTGCTGTATCTCTTGCAATTTAATCCACGAAATTGACTCGTTAAGCAATTTCCAAGAATCGAAATCGGCTGAAGCATAAGATTTTTTACGCCCTGAGGGCCCATAGGTTCAGTTTCGAGCATGAAAAACCACATTTAGTAAATGATCTGTCAGGATGTGAAAACGCATCCAAAATTTCATGGACGCAGCTTTAAGCCGAACACCGCAACATAGGTTGGGGTCCATGAAAAACCGATTGCTGTGAAATATTCACAAGTGTCTATTGAAATTCAAATTAGGGAGTTCCGCGTTGCTGTGTGCGGGAAACCTAGTCACGGACAAAAGCTATCGATTTAGTTTTTTTGGTAGGTTCAAAACGGTCTTTGAAATCCCATTTTTAGGTGTAATACAATCGATTGTATCACACCTGAAAGTGGGTTTTCAAAGATCGTTTTAAACTGGTCGAAAGAACTAAATCGATTACTTGGGTCCGTGACTAAGTTTTTCGCACGTTTTAGCAACCCGAAACTCCCTCAGTTAAATTTCGATAAATGTAAATATTTCATAGCAATCGATTTTTTCATGGACCCCCCCCCTATGTAGCGCTGTTCGGCCTAAAGCCGCACCCATCAAATTTTGGTTGCGTTTTCACATCCGTACAGTCAACAACTGAATGAGGCTTTCATGCCCGAAACTGCACCTATGTGCCATCAGGGCATAAAAACAGGCTCCGCCCACTTTATGTAGCGCTATCACACCTCGCGCAGTAGCCTGGGCGCAAAGCTCGCCTCCAGGATCCAACGCGTGGACGGACGAACTCGATATCGTGTACGCCCGAATACCTGCACTCACCCGATTCGGTCCGAGCATGTCAACGTGAAACTGCAGTTTATAGTGCGCGTTGTGCTCTAACGTCAGCCATTCTTCACCGACTCGTAGTTCCTTCGCACCTTTGGTCAAGCGAATTCCACTGACGGAGAAAAGAGGCCACCGACACAGAGCTCGTGACACCTTAAAATATAGCAAATCCGACTTTGATCCCTCTGACGGCCCTTGCCAGAAACAGGCACACTAGAAGGAAACGTTTTTCGTTATTAATCCACAGAAGCACATACCTCCCTAATTTCCTCATCTTCTAATGTTGTATTCTCAAACAACATTTTCCTCGCTCGCTGCTCCACCGCATCTGTACCAGACGCGTTTTCCACACCAAACTGATGTTGTAGCAGAGGAATAGTGGAGCGCTCCTCAAAATCGTAGCCATCACTAATATCTCGTTGAAATATTCGAGAACTCCGTGGGTAACTAGTGAGGTATGACCTAACAAATGAGCTGTTGGAGAAGTAAGGCTGGCAGTCCTTACTCCTTATAGAGCTCACTTGCTGAGGTCACATCTCTCACAGGTTAGCTCCGATTTCTGGTATTTACAGTTCAAACAATTTCAACTACTTTTTTTGAGGAAGCGTATTACGGGAAACCGACCCCTACGGGGGAACGACTAGAAAATCGCGAAAACCCCGCTTATTTTCGTTTTGTTTAATGTGTGGAAAAAGTATGCACACAAGTATACTCCGAATAACAAGAAATTTCTATCCTATCCTTTTAGAACCCGTTATGCGAGTGAGGGATGATAGCTTCGGCGAAGTTTCACCGAGCAGCTGAGGAGAGCAACGCTGGTGCTTCAGCAGTGCAAAGTGATAAGGCGCTCCCCGGGAAGAGACAACGCAGGTTCAATCCCGCCCGGAGCCAAGCGTTTTGCGATCAACTCAGCTCCTTGTAACAATATACTTCGAAAACTTACCCTATTTTCTCGGCATCGTAAATGTTCAGGCGTGGCAAACACAAAAGTGGATGGTCATCGTGCCAGCGAGCTGAGTGACACATTTGCTGTAAAATATTTATCCGCAACACCGTTGACAGCCATCCATGCAGCTGACACACGTCACGCATCGCCTGAAAACCTCATTTATGGAAAGGAAATTGGAGAGATTACCTAGAATTGAATATACGAATTTAATGAATTTTGAACGAGACCTGAAGGATGCGCACACACTGATCGAGTACACTTCTGAGATCCGTCCGGTAGTCCGTTGGAATGTCGGTACGAGAAAAATGTGCCTGAAACATCGGCTGATCCACCAAGAGCAAAATCGGGCGAGATATGCTTTGTAGTCGTTAAAACAGCTTTTGGGGGCACTGGCTAAACGATTCGGCATTGCTGAACTCCCAGGCTTCTCTACTCATGATCAGCCGAGAAAATACGTTGAAATCCGAACTGCGCTACACTTGAAAGAATGAATTTTTCTCCATACCTGGAACAAAAGATGCGTCTTAGTATGGGAAGAATCCATCACGCTGGTCGAAAACCTTATTCGCAATTTGCGCTGCAGATCCCTATAAAGAATTAAGGATGAATGCAACAAAACCCACAGCGAATACAGAATTACTACTGACAGAAGCGGAAACCTACGTATTTATGAGGTCCTCGTTATGACGAACAGGGATCTCACTATACTCAGGCACGTGCTGGAAAAAATATTCCAGATAGTCTAAAAATAAAATAATACGAATGGTACTTACAGATAAGGTCTTGAGCAGGTCTTCGATAGAGTCATCAGGGCTTAGCTGCCCTAAGAGGAACTTCATTGTTTCATGACGAAGATAGTAAATACTTGCGATTCGGCCATACGGTGAACAACGCAAACTTCCCGTCTCCTAACCATAGAAAGAGGTTATAACAAAGCTCAGGAAAACTCAGCACAGTTGACCAAAACGTAGAAATATTACCTTGTCAACAATAAGACACTTGGAATCCACCAAATCAGCAACGCATCCATCAACTACCCCAACCAGGAACTTAATCAGCGATTCCTCCGATAAATCCTCGAGACCATAGTAACTGTTAGAAAAACTTTGAAACACTGGACATATTAAATTCCTACCCACTAAGATTCTACAAAAAAAGCAACTCATATCCGACAATATAGAATTTTATAAGCTTACTTTGGATTAGCGAACAATCGCCTATACAGATACGTGCCAGCGATGTACTCCATGATGCCCTGTCTACTCGTAATAGTCCCAGCGTTAATCTCAGCATTCGCATGGTTGGCGAGAACGGGAAGAAGGCTAAAACCAAGGACAGAAGACTCTAATCATTCGATAAACACGACACATCGCACTTCCTATAATTGATACTTCCAGAGTATTTGAAACTCTGCCTCTTAGCGAACCCTCTTTTCTGAGAACGTTGAAGAAGAGAGTTCTAGAAGGCTCAATTACAGGAAATTCTGTAGGTAGAGAGAGGCCAGCCCCACATACTGTTATTGAATGTTCACCTCGACTCGACCGGAAAAGGGTCATATAAGAACCGTTTGTAGAATGTTTTCTTCACGTCTTGTACGTAAATAACTGCTACTGCACTCGAGTCGAATTGTGGCCTGCCAGCACGTCCCATCATTTGCAGTACATCTGGAAACGATCCTCAAAGCCCAATCTTTTGCAGGGTTCCGATTGAATGGACGTACCTGTGACGGGGTAATCCACATATTTACACGTTTTTCCATCATAATACTCTGTACCCTTGACGATTACCAGGTGCGCCGGCATGTTGATACCCCAAGCCAATGTAGCGGTAGCAATCAGAACTTGAATCTTTTTCTCCAGGAAAAGCTGGAAATGAGGAGAATTCGGAACTATGTAATCCAAAGACATTGCTGAGTATGTCTCGTCTAGTGTTCCACAACAATGTCGCCCATATGGCCAATCCTGCGGCCATGAGGAGGGCAACGATTGTCATTCATCGATGAATGCGACTGACACCGCCATGGCCGTGCACCCAGAGAAACAGAAGCAGGGTAAGGCATGACGCTGTGATCGGTCTGCAAAAAGGTGCGGCCCCTACCATCACCTTGGAAATTAGCGCCCCCCCCCCTTCCTCCCCCTTGGAAATTTGCGCAGGTGGATCGTAAGGGTGATCTTCAGACCTATGAAAAATTCAGTGAAATTTGATTATATTCCTGACGGATTACTATTATTTCTACACATCGAGCTAATTTTGAATGTGTTTTCGAAACCTAATTTTATTCTCGTTACTTTTTGCAAATTGTTGTACAACTGAATAGCAACTATTTTTTCATAAAGGTTCTGACCAACGAGGTGAGAGTTTTCAAGGTGCTTTATTCAACAGCTTGACATCACTACCTGACGACCAAAAAATGGATCCGTAGGCAGTCTTGAAGAATTTCTGGTGAACAAGGTGAGAGTTTTCAAGGTGTTTGAGGACAAAGCAGTGAAGCTACCCCTCAAACTTGTACTGCCGTCATTGCGTCAAAAAAAACGAGCGTCATTCCTTGTGTTTTTTGCATTAGGTGTTTTTCGCTCAATGTTCGCATTATGCTCAACAGCAACATGGAAGGGGGAGAGACGGGCGGCTGTGGTAGCCGGACTATCGCAATACACCTGGACCGAATTCAGATATGTCACAAGATGCCTGCTAGCATCTCCATGACATATATGACCTCGCCCGGGCTGTATTGCCGCGAGATCGTCCAGGAGAGCTGGGTCTGTGAAGCTCCGAGAGAGGAAGTAGGTTAACAAATGATCAGCGTGTGCGTGTCAGATAAGACATCAGCCTGCTGGCCGTTAGACGGTTTCCGTTTCTTATTCAACAGCTTGACATCACTGCCATGATCAAAAAAAGATCCGTAGGCAGTCTTGTAGAATTTAGGGCAGAACTAAGCTCAATAGCTCATTCTGTGAACGAAAAGCCTAGCAAGGGAAGTGCCACTGGACGATCTAGCTGTCTGTAATGAAGTATATAACCACTGATAAACTTGCAATGTTATCAAATCCAAGTTTCTGGCTACGAAATCATCCACTCAAACGAGCTTACGGAGGATTTTCTTAGGCGGGTCCAGGTCAATAGTTGATAACCGAAATACTTCGCATAATCTCAAAAATGGCATTTTCGTGCTTTAATAGGAACTGGATGACCTACTTATACTGAGTAAGTTTTACCTAACACTCGATTTAGATGGCATGTTAATGCCAATTTCCGTGCGATTAGGAGTTTGCCCCACGAGAAGTTCCTCAAACTTTCAAAATTCTTCGATTATCCGGAATATCCCAATCATTTTGCGGAAACTTCAATTTTTGAGAACCTAATGCTTCTGAGTTGGTAGCAAGCTAGCATCGTGTCAATGCTACAATACTGCTCAATTGATAGACTTTGAACACCAAGCTGGAATTCATAAAAAAATCTTGTTTCAGTAATTATCCGAACTTTTTTCGGATAACATGTACAGTCAAGTCACTACTTACTAGGGATCAGGCAACATTTACGGCGTTCAGAGAAAACGCAAGCTCAAATTCTCAAAATCCGTTCAGAATTTTTTCTGCGGGTTATTCGAGGTCCTGAACACAGATTTCGCATCCATTCGTCGATTTTCAGAAAACTTATATACTACTGTTTCACAACCTTCCAACGAAGATAAACATTCGCAGCAAATTACGACTTTTGATGAATTCCAAAACGCTACGACGGATTTGCCTGGAAATCTCTATATGGAAACTGTTTTGGGAGCTCAATACGAATCTGAGACCCGTTTGATGATTTTCAATTGATTACGGCAGGATACTTCTAGTACACGGTAGTTTGAAAAAAGTCTCAGATGTAGCTGAGAACATTTTTCTGAGGGTCTACCGGGATGCTGAACACGAATTTGAGGTCCACTTGAAGGCAGCTTACACGCTCGTAAACTTATTTTGGGACAACTACGCAAATAGAATCGTAGTGCTCAGAACACAACGCCTGCGCATTTTGAAGTGTTAAAAACGACCCACAATGCCGCTACACGAAAAAGAAGTTGGCCCCGCTCCTGTATCTGCTCACCCCTCAAATTTGCGTCCTCCTCAAAAACAAGCAAGCTGGGCCGTTTCCACCGTCGTCCAGAAGTACGTGCTTTAAGCATTGTACTTACTGTACCACCCACAAACGTTGCTGATGGTGGAAGTGGCCCAGCACCCCTGTTGGAGGACGCAAATACAGGAAGGCGGGACAAGTTTCTTACCCGTGTAGCGGCATCATGGGTCGTTTTGGACGCTTCAAATGCGTAGGCGTTGTGCTCTGAGCCATACGATTCTATTTCCGTAGTTATCTCAAACACGTTTACAAGCGTGTATGCTGCCTTAAAGGCAGTGTTTACGATAAATTTCACTTCCGATATCTCCACGGTTTACGAAATGTCTGGTGCCCTATATAGCAATGCATGCTTAAAAAGGACACGAAAGACGCGCACTGAGCCAAAATAAATAACGCTTTGAGCTCCCTTGTTTACGTTCATTTTTGAGCGTGGAGGAATTGACCGCTAGAAGTATGATACCTATCAGTGCAATGAAGCGATCAGCTCACTTATCAGCACTTCCTTGACTTGATCGTTCCTGTAATCTGAGTCTTCATGTGTTCCTTTCGAGGGGCGTGTCTGGGGCACCAAAACGCTTGTTTGCAGCCGTTATTTTGCCGCTCCTGGCTCGTTTTCGACCGTTCCTTCAACACTGTGAGCCTAGGGTCCTTCTCGCCTATCAATTCACTGTGGAAAGTAAACGAGGATGATCATCGTGAACGCTGCCTTTAAATGAGTTTCAGATTACTAAGGCAGGTTACGCCAGCTGAACAGCATAATATCTACCGTAACCTACAGTAAGCCTCAAAATACCGAGAAACGAACCTCAGATTCGTGCTTAGGATCCCGAATGTCCCCCAGGAAAGTCTTCGGTCAAATCTGAATTTTTTCTGAGCACCCAGCGCGTCAGAAGGCTATTTTTCACCTGTTGGTAATCTCCCACAACAGCTGACGGTTTCAGACTTGATACATTCTACGAACGATTGTGGGACATCATCCACAACGGAGTCCTCCGACAAGATTGTTGTCGAAGACCCTGGACAAAAAGCTGGAAAAAGCTACCGAAGAGAGATGCCGAATCAAAAAGCTCGAGATAGGCGATCGAAATGGTAACTTTCAGACGATTCTCGGCGCCGAACCCAGAGATCGCTCGGACAGCAACATCAACATGTAAAGGAACGGCAGTAACATAGCCGCTCGGATAGGATCACCCAACGGCATCAATAATGCAGGCAACAACCAGAAAATAGTCGAGAGGAAATGATGCTCTATTCCCATCTCCGTGGTTCAGCAATTTAATTATTGCAAATTGGGCTCATATAAACAACAATTGATAGTTTTTTATCTTTATGAAGAAATCTGCAATAAAAATGAAATTCTCCTCACTATTCGCCAGACAGTCCTAAGATATATGGCAAGTTTAACATGAAAAAAGCTGTAACTACCTGCTCCACTAACGCTCTCTCATGAGACGACAGACCGGCATGATGCATCCCTATACCAAAACGGTAGCGTAAGCTTGAGATTTTCGTCCTTCACATGTTGCAGCAGCACCTCGAGCTGAAACAAAGGAGAGTCAGTTCGAAGAGAATCCTTCACATTTTTAGCATTTATATGAGCATTAGCAGTACACACCATACAACTGTTGTGCAAACGTGCTCGTTTCCGAATAATAGTAGCATTCATTGGTAGATTAAAGCGATAAGTACTTTGTGTGTTCACCTTGGTTCGAAATCACCAGGGTGATGCGATATGGCATCAACACGACCAAGACCTATACAATGCGCGACAAAACTTCATGCCCACCCTAAATTTTGGGGCTATCGGCATATCTCGAGTGTTTCTCGTTCTGAAACTTGCACCATCGTTCTCAGCATGTAGGAAACCTCCACATAACTTTCAAGTTGAACTGGTTGAATTTTTCTTTGACTATTTTAGAAGAGAATGCAAAGCGTCAAAACTTTATGGCCGCCCTGGTAATGTAACCTGTCACAACTGAATTCAAAACTTGATAGCTGTTTGGTAAATTGTGGGTCAAACTTGGTAGTAAACAGCGTCTTAACGAACTTTTCCTGTCATGAGAAGTGAGCCTCCTCACTTAGCTTCCAATACATCGCAGAGTTTCGCCACTTTGCCGCGATTTTTCCCAGTCGCTTGCACAGCCTAGATGTGAAGAGCGTGTAAAATCTCATAACTATTCCGAATCATCTCGATGACTCGCATACGATGACGATATGTTGATTTAAATATGTCCTAGGCCCAATACCCACTTTGAAAGAGTAAAGCCCTAGCAAGCACGCACAAGGCAGGGTAGGCATAAAGTTTCGACGTGGTGTATCTCCTTCTGAAATGATGAAAAAGATAGGCTAAATGTTCAAGTTGGCTAGAACCAAAAGTACTGTCCTTATTGGAGCGAAAATTTATCCTCGATGCGACCACATATTTTCCATAGCGCTTAAAAATTCGAATACCTCCGTCATATCAATATGAAGCCACTGTCGAGGATCACTTTCTGCCACTAGATGACTTATAAACGCCATTGCGGTAATGCGAGTTTGTCTTCTCGAAGCAACAAATACTAACACTGGTTTCAGTGGAGAGTACGAGATGATGGCTGAAAAGGAAGGATCATGATGGAATGGATGACGCATTTGAGGATAACACAATCTACGGCACCTTTGAAAGCCGGCTTGTTCATCAACGCCATCCTGGGGCAGTAGTGTTGGCCAGGAAATCCTTGGATGTGAACGTCAATTGGCACCGGCCGCACTGATGGTCAGGAAATTGAAAAGCCCATCCTGGAGCGAAAGCAAGCCACTATTGGGAAAACCATTTGAGGAAAAAAATGATGTGACATCGTTACTAAAACAGCCCACATCTCTGATTCCCAGCCATTCAGCGACATCTCCAGCATTCGCGAGTGCAGTGGAAAGGCCAGGCAGGCGAGCGGGAGATTCGCGCACACAAGATCTTCTAGTCAGAAGTTTCAGCCTAAACCAATGAAACAACTGAACTACAAGAACATGGAAGACTGTTTCAAAGGTAGGCATTTCAAGGGGAAAGACGAACCTGGTAATAATCGCCTCCAACACAGCTCCACGATCAACCCCCAGAAGATGAATTTCATCGATAATAATTAGGTTCACCTGCCTCACGTACTCCCGCGTTGCCCAACTTCTATAAAATTCTAGACTATTTTAAAATTGATCTGGGAGCAAGATGCTCAGAAAGTATTTTATTCGTTTTCTACAAACTATTGGGCACTAGTTCTGCATTAACTGATGCAGTCAAAATAGAATGTACCATCGTCACTTTACGAGTAAAACAATTAAGCATAACTTCACCAGCAGGAATCCCTAACTCTGACCTAGTTATTCCATCCCATTTCTCAGGTGTAGTTATCATAATGGGAGCGGCATTGAGAGTGCTGACATCCGGAGTGAAGTCACCGGACACCTCAACAACCCTGTAAGTTGTAATGGATGATACACAAGGACTTGAAAATGGTGAAACATGAAATCTAACTTGTATCCCATCTTCTTCTCGAATTTTTCCCTCCAATCGCAGACGCGTTCTCTCACTAATGCCTTCAACGGAGCAATGTAGACGCACTGAAAGCTCTGCTTAGAGAACGCTAGCTTCATAGAAAGGCGACAAAATACTAGACCAAACCTCTTTGCCAGGACTCCCCTTGTAGAAGTCGGAAAATGGCCAACTCAGCACAAAGAGTCTTTCCCGAACCGGTTGGGGCACCAATTAAAACATTTTCGTCCGATTGGTAAAGACAATGAAACAACTTAAAATCGCTGTATTTAAAAAACTAGTGAGGCCGATAAGGGGGTGGCCTTACCTGTGTTTGAATTGGATTGAAATAAGCAAAATTATAGATACTTTCAAACTTTTCGTTCCGTAATATCTTCAACGGTAGAGGGTCAAGAGGTAGAAGATCTGAAATAAACGATATTTCTCCACGCCTCGAGATTCTAGTCCCCGAATTTTTTATTGACGGCATTCTGTGAAGAACCTCTTATGAAGCCCACCAAAATGATGGTTTGAATGATACACCGAGAAGCTAAATGACTACGAACAATACTTTACTCCATGCTTTCAATCCCTCAATTGACTATGTCACTCTTCTCAAAGCATAAAAAGGCCACTCGAAAATCATTCCGAAGCTTTTATTTTTTTCATTAATACAGCGCCAGAAAGAATTTAGGATTTTTTTTTTCGAGATCTTTGTTGAAATTCCGTTTGTACCTAAGCTCTGGTACATCCCTAGTGACCTGTTGATTTCGATTATCACCAGCAGCGGAGCGGTGTGCCTCGGTGAAATATAATTAAAGTGTGCCCGAATGAGAATGGCGACCCACGCGGTCGGCGTGCTTGGCAGTCAGCCGTCGCATGTGTCGCCCTCGGACGAGTGTTAGGCGTCGTTTATACTTCCGCCGCTGAGCGGCGCGGCGAAGTGCAATCCTGTAGTGTCGATCGTGGCGGGCCGCGTGATCAATATTACAGAAATGCACTGTGCCGCGCCGCTCGGCGGCGGGAGTATAGACCACCCCTTAGATTTCAACGACGGCCGTCCCCTCTCCCACTGATTGGTCGGCGCAGTGCTTGCTGCCAGCCGGTGCCGGCCTCGTTCGTTGTCGATGGCGGTGGGGCCTTTTCGCATGCTCGACCGAGAGCGGCGAACGCGACGGCCGCCTGCCAAGCACGCGGGCCGCGTGGGCAGCCATTCTCATTCGGAAGCACCTTAGTGATAAGGAGGTTTCGACGAAAAAGCCACCGCTCCGCGCTGTGATAACCGAAAACACGAGTTCACTTGGAATGAAACAGAGTCTACCAACCAAAACAGTTATGTGAAAGTTCGTCTCACGAACTATCGAACGATGGTTTACACAACTAATTACTGAGGTACTCGTAGTTGTGTTTCTCCAGACCGCTGCTGTTTGTGCTTATCCCCGCCAAGCCTTTCGGGTGAAACAGTAGGAGTATCGGAGAAAACCAGGCATTAAGGGCAACGTCCGAGTAAAAAACCACATTTGAGTTTTTCTTCTCAATCCAATCTTTTGACCTAGTGGAGATAGTTGGCAAAGCTTGAGACCTCAGTGTTGTATTCATTCAACGCTCTAGCCTTGTGAAAAGTGCTCCGTGGTCTGAAGAGGCGTTTTCCGGTGGATCATCTAGCACGAGCAACAAAAGCGCCACGACAGGCCCCAACGGGATGTTGATCGAATCCACAGCGCAGGAGCAGTTCGGCTGCCACAGGTGACGCCAATCCAAAATTCTATATTCCTTGTTTTGAAAGATTCTCACATTCAAACGTGTGTGTTGAGAGCTTCTTGTTTTTTTTTCAGAATTTTCGACAACAGAAAGGCGAAAAGAATTATGCAACCTAATAAGTTAAGGTATGAGACGCTCCCCGATTTTTGGCAGGGGGTTGAAATCCCTGGGTGGGCAGAATTCTTACGTTGGTGCAAATGGTCTAAGAAGCAACAACACCTTTAAACGATTTAGAAATTCTGAAGTGGGGAACAATTTGACTTCGCTCTTAATTTGGTGTGGGGATGAGTTGCCCGTCAACGGGCTGAACCGATTCAGACGTTCAAATCTCCGGCGTTTGTGTATTGCACAAGATACATAATGAAGGATGCGAAAAAAGGAAGTTGGATGCTGCGGGATTTTTTGAACGAGTTTCTCTCCGAAACTTGAGTATTTGTGTGGCCTCTTTGCTAAATATCACAATTTAGTAAGCCTACCTGCGCAAAATAGTTGTAAAAAAAATTGAATACGATTTTTTGCGTGTACGCTGCCTTTAAAGGCACACTACACCCTCAGATTAGAATTTTGAGATTTTCATGTAATTGTGTAAAAGACCCCTCCTGTATAACACGCCCCAACCGCCAAATTTCATTTCCTCCAAATAAGACCCGACCCCCTTTGCTCACCACCACGGCCCCCCCCCCCCCTATCAGACTTTCGAACTCGATAGCGGCTCGATGGATGGATAAATTCAAACAAGTCGTCGTTCTTCAGTCCATTACCGGACTGCCTCCTTATCCTGGCTTTCTCTCACGCAACGATTGCGTATGAAGAGAAATACAGGCCTGAGACAACTCGTCCACCAATTTTTCACCCTCAAAATCTAGACATCTTTGAAGAGCCATAACTCTGTTCAAAGGGGTCTTGGACGATTTCTGAGATACCACTGTGATCAGCGTGTGACTCTCTCCCAAGATAAGCATGAATTCTAAAAATTGATTTTTGGGTGTCCTTTGCCCCGAAAGCACCGAAGAGCGATGTCTCGGGATAAACGGCCGACATTTCGGGTCATCGAATTCTGCCTTTATACAGCAGCGGTCTGGCGAAACACAACTACGAGGGTCTGAGTACCAGCGTGTCGGAACTTTTGACGCCCTAGTATACTCGTTAGCATATGTCCTGACCAGGGCTGGGCACACGTCCCGGCTTGGCGAATCTGAATATGCACCCCCCTTAGCTCGGTAATTTTTAGGCACCCCCTTATGGGAAATCGAAATTGGCTGTTTTCCGAATAGTTGGACAGCCATGATCTTGACCTCCTGATTTTGATGAACAAGAATATAAAAAAAGCACTGAATAGAGAATATTCCGAAAATGGCAACAAAAAAGGTAGTGTAATTTCTGAACTTCAAAACAACCCCATGAGGAAAATTTGTAAGTAAGACGGTAAGTTATGACAAAAGATAAAACATTTTTCAATACAAAACAATTGAACAATTACCAACAACAGAACTACTACTACTGCAATAATTAATGTTTCCTGTCGAATATTTTCATAAACCTATGAAGGATTAGTTAATCTGTGTTTGATTGTTCTGATGTGGAAATCAGGACTATTTTGTGTTGTGGAACAATGTTAGGATTCATGTGATTCGTAGGGAGTAGAAAACCCGAGTTTTACCCTCATAGAATGCCGCGATCCCTTAAAAATCGGCTTGCCGTGCGATACGGTGTTTGTACGCAGCTACACAGCGCACACGGGAATGGACGCGCACACAATATTAATAAAAAATGTATTTTATTACAGAACGGGGAGGAGAAAAGGATTGAAACTAAAGGAAATGGAAGATGGTGAAGGTAGTCCATTCTGGATGTACCTGTTTTAGAAATTTAATGTAAATAAACAAAGTTAGAGCGGGTGAAAATCTTTAGCAGTGACAAGTTTCATTCAAACGAACCTAGTTGATCAAAACTAGCATTAAACTGAGAGCAAAGGTTATTGTTAGAAAGGGGAGAATCTGGCAAACATTTTACTTTCATTAGGATTAATTTTTAATGTCATTTAAGGACTTTAAATCTCGTCCCGGTTTTACCCGAAAACCGGGACAAAAACCGGGACGAGGTTTAAGGTTCTTATATCACATCAAATATCAAATTTATTGAAACCAAGGTGTTCGCCAGATTCTCCTCTTTCTTTCAATGCTCTTACTTTTATGTTCAATGCTGTTTTCATTTAACTAGGTTCATTTGAATGAACCTTGTCGAATCCAAAAACTCACCCTGCTCCAACTTAGTTTATTTACATTAGATTTCTATAATGGTTACATTGAAAGTATCGTACCTCTGCCTTCTTCCATTTACTCCAGTTTCAGCCCTTTCTCCTTCCCGTTCTGTAATAAATTACATTTTTAAATTAATATTGTGTGCGCGTCCACTCCAGTGTGCGCTGTGTTGCTGCGGACAAGCACCAGATCGCACGGCGAGCCGAATTTCAAGGGTTTGCGGCACTCCAGATGGCTACAACTCGGGTTTTTATAATTCCAAAGCCCTATTCAGTGCTCTTGTGCTCTGCAGGGTACTGATAGCAGTTTTTTTACCATGAGGAGAGACATGGTACTTCTCAAGGAGGACACGATCATTAACTTCTCTCACAAGACCTTGCAAAGTCCTCAATTTTCACGATCGGCTCTCTTCATAAGTCACATTCTCATGAGCTAAAATTAGTTGGCTAGTCGTGATACTAAATGTGCTACCTGTGATTTCAATCTGTACTAATACAGCAGTTCGCTGATTCTTTTTTGAACGTGAACGATAGCGCTTCTGAGCGCTCTCTTTGTATGTTCGCCTCGAATCGGTTACCACCCGTGTAGTAATAAATGAACGTCGCACCAGAGAAACATGACGTCACACCAATACTTACTTGCTACTAGATAACGGAGTAGTGTTTATTTCTTTATCAAAGTAATGAAACAAATTATAGATAATACTTAATTCATAGACGCAACCTGCATATCTATCCATAATTTGAATTCTGTTAGTGTTCTTTTTCAAAAAGCGGAGATGAAGAGTTGACAAATCAAAAGAAAAGCGTGTACTATTTTTTTCCCTGAAATTCGGCAGAACAGGCACTTTGTTTTTATCTGGGTGTTCGGTTTAGGCACCCCCCTTTGCCCTCTCCGCAGCGTCCAATATGCACCCCTCTAAGGTCAACCGGGACGCGTGCCCAGCCCTAGTCCTGACCACGGAAATCGGTATAAATACTAGACAAATTCACCTGTATGAGCCTTGTAGGATTTGGGCAGTATGCAGTTGTGCATAGAAAGTGCCACAACCGTGTCGTCAACAAGAAAATAATCGCTTGCAACACGAAGTTGGAAAACATTTGTAAGTTGATGATCACGAATGGGAATAGTGAATACCAAGTGCTGTGGTTCCCGCAACTTCACCTGAAAATCATACTTCTACTCCAGTCTCTATATTTCTCGAAGCACTTTACCTTCTTCTTGTTAATGGCTATTTGTTCTTGATGAACTATAAGATTCTCATCAATATTCTCCAGTGTGAGCCAAAAAGACTGCGCCCCTGTCTTCCCTAGAAATCGATCATTCCAGAAAAAGGCGGGAGTGATGATGGCCGACACTTGCATTATTGTGCTTAAAAAGACATTTCACAGACAGGTTTTTCAAAGAAAGCTCATCATCTTACTATGTGATGGGTTTGAGGACAGCCTCGACCTCCACTCTTGGAAGCATACGAATTGTCTGATGAAGTTTATCTCCATCGCAGCTGAACATGAATCCTACAAAAATGTAGATTCCAGGTTAGTGTCACCGTCATAAATCAGTACAAATGGGTACACCAAACTGACAACAAGATGGAATGAGTCACCTAGTTCCTTAGCGGAGAGATCGAGCAGCTGAGACTCCGTGAGCTTCCGCCGTTCCACTTTTTCAATAAGATCCACCCGCAGAAAATCGCCAAGTTGCCTAAATTTGGAACAATGAAGACGATCTCGAAGTACAGCAAAACTATGAAGTATTAAAATGTCACCTCAAACTGCTTTGGTTCAGCCCACACCCGTTTTTCGATACATTTTGACATAGTGAGAAAAGCATTTGCTGCCTGAGCCCATCCTTTGCGCAGAACAATTTCAAATATGGCTCGACACAACCGACCAGCGTTTTGTTGCACGTACAGGGCTTCAGAAGATAGCGAAAAACTGCGGATGAAAGTCCGTGAAATGAGACTCTGGAACCATCAAATCATATATATATATATATATATATATATATATATATATATATATATATATATATATATATATATATATATATATATATATATATATATATATATATATATATATATATATATATATATATATATATATATATATATATATATATATATATATATATATATATATATATATATATATATATATATATATATATATATATATATATATATATATATAAAGACTAAAATTCTATAACAATGTCACAGCTTTAAGAATGTCGTGACAATACCTCACCTGCAGCAAAACATTCACTTTTCCAGCCACACTTGCCAATCCACCACCACGTATGGGTAATACGCAACCACAGCTAATTAATTCCTCAAGGTCAATACATTCCTCTTCGCGGATCTGAAAAGAGCAGAACTGTATGAAATTTCATTTTCGCCTCTTAAACTTCCCTTATTACATCTGTCTTGGTGTGTCTTGTGTACTACACAAACAAAGGAAAACCGAACGTTTGGCATGGTTTAGCCCCTCTAACCTCTTGGGTTGATTATTTCTTTATGCCTTTCCATTGTCAAAAATTCTATAAAACCAAGAAGCTTTCAATACACACGTTTGAACTCGAGGATCTCTCGAAATACAAGCTACAAAACGGAAAAATTCACATAGTTCCTACGCTTGCTGGTGCGTAGCGGAGGGCAGACGGAGGCTGCAGCATCGTGAGCGTCGCTCGCGCATCGAATGATGAGAAATACGACGTTTTATAGAGGGTACAAAATTTTGGATTTCCCCGAGCGCTTCTGCTCCTCGTACTATATGGTCGACCGTGAAAACGCCCTTTTAGACCACGAAGCAGTTTTCAAGGGGCAGTCTAACTACTGTGAATTCACAGCATTAACGTCCCAAGCTTTGCTAACTATCTCCACTTGGTTCAAACAGTGGACCGAGGAGGAAACCAGAGTGAGGTTTTCTGAGCGGACGCTGCCCTTAAAGTCTCGTTGCTCCCGAGATGTCGTACGTTCGTGCCGTGGCAGTGTGGAGGAAAGAAGACCACCTCCGTGCAAAACCGACGTCTATCCCTCCGCGGAGAGGTTGTTGTTAAGAGAGAGGGCTGGCTGGCTGCAAGCTCTCCTGAAGATTCTTCTACAGATGGCCGGCGTCGAAAGGAATCCAGGACCTGCTCAGAAGAAGAAGTACCCATGTGCCACATGCGACAGAGATGTCACTTGGAATCGAACCAGCGTCCAATGATTTGGATGTCAAAGGTGGGTGCACTTCTCTTGTTCGGTCTTAGTTCTGTGAGGCACCACGATTCTTCCTTTCGTTGTATTGTGTGCCCCCCCTCCAGTAGCTCTAATTCCTCGTCAACTAACCGCCCCTATCTATTGTACACATCAATCTCAACGGCCTTCGTGCCAAGCTTTCTGAATTATCTCTCTTTGCTCGTACTCATCACCCGGATGTTATCATGGTTTAGGAAACCAAACTCTCTCCCTCTGCTACCTCTCGACATCCAAACATCCCGGGCTATACTGCATATCATTCTCCTAGGTCATCTTTAGGGGGAGGAGTCCCTGAGTTTTTTTGTCCTCTCTTCCCTCTCACATCATTCAAAACACTCCAGTGGATGGCACTCTCGAGTACATCCCCATCAATCTACCTCTAAAAAGCCCACTTTCTCTTTTCGATATATACATTCCTCCCTCCACATCCTGTCCATCCACTTACGAACCTGTCCCACTTCTCAAGCAGCTGTATGACTGCTCTCTATCTCCCTCAATTGTCTTTGCGGGTGACTTAAATGCTCACACGTTCTGCTCGTCGCTTGATTCTGATGCTAGAGGAAATGACGTCGAAGAATGGGCGGAGGAGTGCAATTTGGTTATCCTAAACGATGACTAGCCCACTCGTCTCCCTGCCTACGGCCGATCTTCCAGCCCAGATATCTCCCTTGTCTCTTCTAATCTCTCTAATGCCTGCTCTTGGTCTACATCCACAACTCTTTCCAGTGATCACATTCCGGTCTTTGTCGATATCGATCTCTCTAACTCTCTTGCTTCCTATACAGGTGTTCGTCATCGTTCTTATCTCAATTTAGGCCTTGCAAATTGGAGCCTGTTCAGGGAGGTTGCACTCCGCCAAGCGGCCGAATATCCGTGGAATGGCAATGTACACCAAAAGGAGCGCCACCTCTCTGATGCCATCCGGAAGGCGATGAAAGCTGCGATTCCTGAAGGTCATGTCAAGACCTTCGTTCCCAATGTCACCAGGGAGACACTGCAGAAGATAAGGGCAAGGGACGCAAAGAGAGCTGCTGATCATCTTGACCCAGACATTGCCGAGCTGGATAATGAGATCAGGATGGACCTTGATAGGCACGAGAAAGAATCTTGGGAAAAGTTCACTGAGAAGATGAACTTCAGGAGTAATGCTGCAGCAACGTGGAAAGCTTTGAGAAGGATCTTCGGAAAGTACACCTCCGCGAACAATTCCACGATTGAATTCGACGGCGGAGTCTTCAAGTCAGGGAAAGAGGCCGCAAATGCTCTTGGGAAGCATTTTTTCATCACTAGAACAAAAGAGAGAAGCAGAGTAGAATAACTGTACGGGAACTCTGTAAATTGCCACTCATGGCTGAAGATGATGCAGCCACGCCCGCACAGGTCGAGAAGGTGATCAAGGAAATGAGTAACTCGAAGGCAGTAGGGCCAGATGGTTTGAGCCCAGCAGTTCTAAATAGACTGTCAAGTGAACTCGTACCCCTGCTCGCTGACGTCATTAATACATCGTTTCGCACATGTACATTAACTCAAGATTGGAAAGTAGCACGCGTCATCCCATTGCCGAAGACGGGTAAATCACCATCCACGGCAAAAGGATACAGGCCAATTAGTCTTCTCTCACCTATTTCCGAGGGTGTGTATACAAGTCTGTTGGTACCTGCTCGTTGGTGCCCCTGCTTCTACTGAACCCAGCAGACGTTTGAGTGTACACAGGGAACGTTCGAGCGATATAGCGTGCACAACTATATCGCGAAAGTATCCCGCACATTGCATAAAGGTGTCGCCGTCCGGCACACTAAGGCCTCTGGTCCATAACACCTTAGGATCCGTACCTAGGGAGTCATGGAGTCTCTTTGGCCACAAGCCACAATTTCGCCACCCTGAACTGTCGATCGCTGTCGAGTGATATCCAAAAACTGCGCTATCCAGACTTCTGAGCTATTTCCATGCACCGTTTGCTGCTTTGCAGGAAACCCGTCTCAGAGATAGACCCGTCATCAGCGTCGGAGAGTACACCATCTACTGCGGTAACGCTGACGATAGGAGAGTGGGAGGCTGTGCAATAGCTGTAAGGAAGGATTTCAATGGTATGGTCAAGGAGTTCGGCTCAACGTCGTGTCGGAATGCATTCGTACGACTGCGGGATCACAGAGGATTCAATCTGTGGATAGTGAGTGCTCATGCGCCCACTGAAACCGCCGAAGACAATTCGAAGGATGCGTTTTATGAGGAACTCAATACGTTGCTGGCCAGGATACCTTGTCAACATGCTGTTGTCGTGGGGATTGACGCAAATGCGAAGATGGGACTTGATCAGAATCCGAAGTACTCGGTAAATGGTTCTACCCAGTGGAGCAAACATCGGACAATGGCTACCGCCTTGTCGACTTTTGTGAACGCAGTGGTCTGATTATTGCATCGACATTCAAGAGGAATCATCGCCGCCATCAGCTTACGTGGCAGGGACCAACCCGGCTATCTCCAGAAGAGCAGCGGAAGCGGAAGATGACAACTTTGAAACTACAGCTTGACTATGTCCTGACGAGGAATATTCCAGTATCGGACATTCGAAGATCTAGAGCTGTGTGGGATGTCGCATTCGATTCGGATCACCGTCCTGTTCTGTTGAACTTCACTGCGAGGATTCATAAGAGGAAGCGAGGGCTCAGCCTCTCCAGAGGATTGACATGACAAGTCTCAGAGATGAAGAGTGCAGAAGGAATTTCCGACAACGCGTTTCTATTCACATCGGAGTACGGACTAAGAAGAAACTTTGCGACGCGGATTCTTTTGTCAAGTGCATCCAGGACGCTTCGAAAGAGGCACTCCCGGTTGTACAGCCTAAGAAGAAGTTCGCCTACGTCTCAGAAGAAACAACATCTACCTACAACAGAGTATGTGCTCTCCGAACTGCAGGAAACTTCGTGGAGGAGAAGCGTCTGAGGAGGAAGTTGCGTCGGCAGCTTCAAAGTGACCGCGAACGAGAGTGGACGTGTAGAGCTAAGGAGTTCGAGAAGGCTTGGGAGGAGAAGAATCCGAAGAAAGCCTACACGTTGCTGCGACAGTATAGCGGGAAGATGAAGAGATGTTCTCCTGTCTTGAACACTACCAATGGAGTTGCAGTTGGTGATGCGACGCTGCCAATATGGAAGGATTACTTCAGTTCACTACTGAATCGTCCAGCGCCATCAGTACCTGAGCTCCCGCATGTTCAGAGAGCACATTACGATGTCAGTGAGCAACCGCCGACTGAGTCTGGAAGTTTTGGATTGTGTCCGGAAAATGAAGAATGGAAAGGCAGGTGGAGATGACAACATCACTGCTGAAATGCTGGAAAGCTCTTCCTCCGTCTGGGATTCGTGAAATGACCAACACCATCCGTGCCATATGGATGAACGAAAGGATACCCGATTCGTGGAGACATGCGATCATCGTACCTCTTCACAAGAAGCTATCCGTCACGGATCCTAAGAACTACAGAGGAATCTCTCTACTTCGTGTCATGTACAAGGTTTTAGAACGTATCATTCTCGAGCGACTTATCAAACATCGTGAAGGAACGACCAGAGATGAGCAAGCCGGTTTTCGACCAGGAAGATCGACCATCGACCAAGTGTTCGTCGTGAGAAGAGTAATTGAATCGTGGCAGCGGTTTTCGAAGCCATTACAGCTTGCTTTTTTGGACTTTGAAGCCGCGTTCGACTCTCCTCATCGTGATCGATTGCTCAATGCTCTGCGAGCAGATGGAGTCCCGGAGAAGTATGTTCGGTTAATCGAGGACATGAACAAAGGAACAACAGCAGCAGTTCGTACACCTGTCGGATTTACGTCAGCTTTCGGGGTGAAAACAGGAGTAAGGCAAGGAGCCGTTGCAGGACCTTTTTCTTTTCAACTTCGCCGTTGATGACATCATGCGTAGAGTTGCAGGACAGTTTCCTGCGGATGTGATCCTAACACCATCAGGACGCTCCCTTGTCGACCTGGAGTACGCCGACGACATTGTGTTATTCGCTGAAAACAACGCAAAACTGCAAAGGATTGTGAACCTCGTTTCGAAGTATGCCGCAGCCTATGGACTTCGTCTTCGTCCCGACAAATGCAAGCAGATGTGGGTCTCTCAGAGGCCTTCAACTGGAGTTTGTGTGGACGGACAACGTATCGAACTGGTGGACGATTTCTGTTATTTGGGCTGTTTGCTGAAGAACGATGGTAGTTATGCAGCGGATATTCGACAGCGATGTGCGAAAGCTACGTCTGCATTCAATTCTCTAACCAAGTGTTTGTGGTCTACCACCATCGCGAAGGAAGTCAAGTTGCGCGTCTACCTATCCGCTATTCGCCCTATCATGATGTACGGATCGGAGACGTGGGCAGCACCGAAAACGCAGATGGAAAGGTTGGATTGCACGGAGAGGAAGCTTTTTAGGCGTTTGCTTGGATATTTCTGGCCGCGTGTATGCCATAACGAAGACCTTTACAAGGAAATCGACGCAGTACATCAACGCTCGACACGAGGGAGGTGCCAGCATCTCCTAACGCCATGTCAAGCAGCAATGGAAAGTCGACTTCGACTGCTCGGGCATATACTAAGAAGGACTTCGGATCGTCTCGTACAACACGCTTTAAAAATGCTTCCAAATCCTGTCTGGAAACGGCCACCTGGGCGTAGGCGAAAGTTCTGGACGGATGTGGTTAAAGAGGATTTAAAGTCACTCGGCATCGAAAGACAGTTCAGGCGCGATGTTTCGTTTCGCAGGAAATGGAATAGTGACAGCTGGATGGAATGTGTTCAAATTGTGGCTGAAGACCGTGAAAATGGACACGGCTGACTACTAGACGGCACACCTCGGTGAAGATGCGGAATGACCGCGTCAGGCGAAAGCCAACCGATTAAGTCAAGTAAGTCAAGTCACCTATTTCCAGAGTTGCGGAAAAATTGGCTGTGGAGGAGCTTGCCGAACATAATAGCAAACAAAAGCATCAACATGGTTTCCGTAAGCTACATTCCACCACTACGGCCCTGCTGGAAATTGTGAGCTATGTTTTGGACCGCTTCAATGCCAACAAACCTCAGCGAACAGTAGGTGTAGCCCTCGACCTAACGAAGGCTTCTGACACTGAAAACTTGGGCATTTTGTCGGAGAGCCTGTTGAGGTCTACCATTCCGCCCTGGCAGAAGCGGTGGATAGCCGCATTCACCAAAGGACGTCGGGCAAATGTGCTATTTCAAAGACACGTCTCCAATAGCATCCCCATTGCCGCCGGCGTACCTCAAGGAGGAGTTCTATCGCCTGCTCTTTTTAGTCTGTATATTGAAGATCTACCCGTTCCATCCCAAGATATCAAGGTCGTTGCATATGCGGATGATATTACTATAAAATGCCGGGATCGCGACATAAATGTAGCTGCCAGTAAGATCAATGACTACTTGATCGAGTTGAAATGTTTTCTCGATAGCAAAATGCTCACGGTCTCTGCCGCTAAATTATTCGTCACCGTCTTTTCCACTGATCCTGCGGAGCACAGAGCTCATCCCATGGTGAAATGAGACGAAACTCGCTTGCCCGCCGCCCGATTCCCTAAGCTGCTCGGACTCGTGTTGGATCCTTCGTTGAAGTTTCATAAGATCACTGAGCAGAAGCAAGCTACGGTGAAAACAAGACTCAACGTCCTACGTGCTCTCGATGGAACGTCCTGGGGGTGCAGTAAAGAAACGATCCTAACCACGTACAAGGCCATCGTACAGCCTGGCCTGGAGTGTGCTGCACACTCCAGGGCGGGCTGTACGATGGCCTTGTACGTGGACCAACTTCTCCTATTCAATAAAAGGAAAGGTCCTCGATGAAGTTGATGAAATGAGGGATCTTGGTTTTACCATCACGAAAGACCTTAGTTTCGATACTCATTGCGAGAGAGTGGCGATTAAAGCCACTAGAGTGATGTTTAATGTGTTTAGAGCTTTGAGCACTCGTGACACCCAAGTTTTCTTACAGGCATATAAAACCTATGTACGGCCAATCCTGGAATACGGAACCGTAATCTTCAATCCACAAAAAGTCAAAATTATAAGTAAACTTGAAAGCGTCCAGAACAGTTTCACGAGAAAACTATTAATCAGGGCTACGGGCTTTTTGTATGATGGGATTCCCAGCAGTAAAGTGAGGAATTTTAATTTCAAACTCCACAGCCTGGCTGACAGAAGACGCAAATTCGACCTGTTGATGGTTTATAAGATCCTACATGGGTTAACCGGGCTCAAACCAAATACGCTATTTGGCAGGCGAATCTGTAACAAGAGGATTCTTCTAAGCTAGCTATCCAGAAGAGCCCGGAAAGGTATTCGGCAATTCTTCTTCGTTAACAGGGCAGGAACTGAATTTGAGAAACTAAGCAAGAAGTTGACCATCCCTACAAAATTTAATTCTTTTAAATACATGCTGGACAAGTACCTTAACTTATGAGGTGATTCCCTTTTTTGTTTTGTCTTCCTCAGTGTTGTCAATCTGTATCTGTCAGGCGTTTTATGTGTGCTTATCTCAGATTTTTTTCTCTCTTTAGTTTTGTAAATTCACATGGGTATCCATGTAATAAATATAATTAATATATATATATATATATATATATATATATATATATATATATATATATATATATATATATATACTTATATATATATATATATATATATATATATATATATATATATATATATATATATATATATATATATATATATATATATATATATATATATACATACATCTTAGTCCAAGCTTCAGCGCATCCAAAATGGAGCACTGCGAATCAAAACAGGCTGTTCTAAAAACTCTCCAGTAGAGCACCTTTACGCCGAAGCTCGCATCCTGCCAAGTAAGGACCATTGCCAACTCCACGCACAACAGCTTTACATAAACATTCTGAAGCAGCTGAATCATCCGTCGCGAAGAGTATTAGACCCCGTGAAAGAGAGAGGTATAAGAAAGCCGTTTGCTGATGCTCCCACGAAAATCAATATACAGAGATGGACTAACGCACAACAAGAACGCTCCCGCCTCTTACTTGCGGAGCATACCCAATTCGTCAAAGATCACTTGTGCAAGGCCGCCGTAAACTCCAATCTGGGAGTCGTGCCGCCTGAAGTCAGCGAAACCGAGATGGAGCAGGGCAGGCGTGCCAGGTGCACCCTTGCCTCAGTGCGCTGTGGGCACTCCCCCATGCTCATGTCTTATTTATATAAGATCGATAGCAGCAGGCCTGACGAGTGCCCGGATTGTGGTAATCAAGGGCATACTGCTGCGCACCTTTTCAACTGCCCGATGAGACCGACATCGTTAACGACAATGTATTTTTGGACGAATTCTACGCTTGTGGCTCAGCACCTCAATCTATGACAGGACCCCCTCTGTGACTGTAGAAGAAAAAGAAGAAGAAAGTCTCGTTCTTTTCCCGCCGTTTTATTTATTTATTTATGCTACATAAGGTAGGCATGATATACAGGCGAAGAGCAAAGACAAACACTGAAAACCAAAGTGAAATTTCACCAACACACTAGAATATTTGAAACCTTGCGTTTAAATGATAGAAAAGAATTGGGGACAGTTTGGAAATTGAGTTTCAGAGAGGCAAACGCCGACCCAGCTCTACAGGTAAAGCTGCTCAACCTAATACTAGTTTTTGGTACACCATAAGAGATTTTCTCCGAACTACTCCCGTGTTCTTGATGTCATGAAGCCAAAAATTTCGATTTGTCGCTTCTCACCATTCCACTCGCAATTTTAAAAACCATGCACACATCATTCGCTTACGTCTAGACTCCAGCGAATGCAACGATAGTTCCTGATTCCGCCTAATGGGCCCTGGTACTCTAGTGTATGAGAACCCATATCGTCTCAAGAAAACTTTACGAGTAAAATTATCTTGTACTTTTTCCAAAAGACGAATAGCTTTCTTCTTGCATGGACAGAATACTGAAGTACCTGATTCCATTATAGGCCTAACATAAACTTTATATGCATGCGCCAACAGGTTTTTTCACAAGTCGATAAGCCTTTAAAATATGGAAGGTGCGTACAAAAGCTTTGTTAGAAATGGCTCGAAAATGGGCAGAGAAGTCAAGCTGACTATCATACTGAAAACCAAGATCCCTAACATTCGAAACAGTTGTTAAAGAGTGACCATCAAGCATGTAGGTGAAGGGGAGACTGGAAGTTCCTAACCGCAAGTGGACCGTTTTCCCACGAGCCAGCGGTAAACTCCAAACTTTCGAACATTCCTGTACCCTATCGAGAGCGGCTTGCAACTTCTCAACATCCCCAGCCGACTGAACTTTGGGCCCTCCTAAACAGGCAGCAGCGACCGTTTATCCACACCGTTCATCGCGCTGAATACTCAAGAAGTTGGCACGTTGAAACATGAAGAAACTTGTAGAACATCTCCACTGGCAAAACAGTGTGGTGGGACACGTATGGATAAACGGTCGCTGCTGCCTGTTTAGGTTTTCTCCTGAACTTTTCTATAAATTTTCACGTCGTCGGCAAATTGTTTACAAACTACTTCAGTACTTTCCAAGAACATGGGAAGCTCTGCGATATAGATAGCGAACAGAATTGGCGATAGAACGCCTCCCTGAGGGACTCCACTACTAACCAAACGTCTAGATGAAAAGCTAGAGCCCACTTTAACTTGGAAGGTACGATCACTGAGATAGTTTTTTATCCAACTACACACCAATGGATGGAATTTTAGCTCCTCAAGTTTGAGCATGAGCTTGTAGTGGTCAACCCTGTTGAAGGCTTTCGAGAAATCCAAATAAATCATATCACACGCTGTCCTCGTCTCTAAGTACTCACTCCAATCATTAATACACTCCAGCAAATTCGTTTCGACCGACCTCCCCGCAACAAAACCATGTTGATTATCGGGAATGATTGAGTTCTTCTCCAAATGTTCTACAATGTGTTTTTTGAGGACCTTTTCGAATGTTCTGCAAAAAATCGAGGTGATACTCACTGGCCTATAGCTTTCCACTAGTTGAGAAGGTTCTTTTTTCAACAAAGGAGTCACAAACGATTGTTTCCACCTTTGTGGAACTTCCGAATACCAAATGGATTGATTGAAAAGATATGCCGGAGGACCTGCAATTACGTGTGAAATGTTTTTGGCAAAACTGCAGGAATGAAATCAGGTGTCGTGGACATGGATATCGGCAACTTGGACAGGATGTCAAAAATTATATCATTCTCAAAAAACGGAAAACTATTCATGGGGGTTTCGACTACGGGACAAAAAGAAGGAGAAGAACAGCTGACCTCCCGATAAACCTCACAAAATTTGTCCGTTAACAGATTTGCTTTGTCAGTCTCCATAATTGCGACAGTATCACCTTTCCTTAAGCATGGGATTCTATTCGATTTTCCACGTTTTTTATTCAAAAATTTATAAAAGCCTTGCTGATTGCTACTATTAATTGCCCTCTTCTCCAAATTTCTGTTATATTTTAGAAGGCGACTTTCAAATCTTGAAGAAAAGCAGCGGAACATTTCCCAGTCTGAAGGTGACTGGGAGTTCGAGTCTACTGCGAAAAGATAACTCCTATGCTCAAGCATATTTTGCAAATAAGAGGGAAGCACGGAGCGTGTTGCACATACAATACCCACCCTAATTCTTGTAAAAAAGACGCAGAAGACGCGGAAGCGCGTCTTTTTCGTCTTTTCGTCATAACTTCATTGCTAGCGGACTAAAGTGTATAGAAAGTTATATCAATCGACTCAAGACGTCGAGACGAACACAATGATCTGATTTTCAATGTTCGAGTGATAAATTTGTCATCCTTCATTTGCTGAAGTACCTAAGGCGAGCCATAAACGGGCGAGTCTTCGCTAATTGCGCTGAGTTAGTAACGAGCAGTGTACTGTATGGCGCCGTTTACGCACCAAAGCCAAGCCTGATATATAGCGGAATCTTACAAGAATTCAAATAGAACCATCTCTAACTCAAAACAATTCTATAGAAAACTCCATTCAGAGTACTTCAAAGCAATGGAATACTCATCTAATTTTCTCAGAGAAGTCACGAAAGTCGTATCTTTTGCGACTTCTAATTGATTGCAGTTTTTGGAAAATCTGAATCCGTTTTAAATTCTGAAAAATCTGAATTCGATTAAAGTTTATTTCTGATATTGAAATCTAGAGCATTTTCCAAATACCGAAAATTTCAAATTTATTTCAATTTTTTAAAAATTCTAATTTATTGAAAAACCAAACTCATTATGGAAATCTCTAATTTATGAAATAACGGAAAATTCTAAATCACTTCAATTTTAAAAAAATCTGAATTTAATCCAAATTGTAAATAATCTGAAATCATTTCAAATTATTTCTGATATTCAACACCCGAATTTTTTTTCAAGTTTTAGAAATTCGGAATGTATTTCAAATTGTGAATTTTCGAATTGTTGTTTCTGAGAATTTCTAATTTATTCCAACTCTTGAATAATATGAATTTAGTTCAGGTGATGAAAAATCTGAATTTCACTCAAGTTGATTTCTGATTTTGGAATACCAAATTTTCATAAGTTATAAAGAAATCCTAAGTTACTCCAAGTTTAAATTTTTTTGTTTTATTTCAGTCTTCGGAAAACCTAAACTTAGTTCATTTTGAAATTTTTTATCTGACTCGAATTTTTGAGTTTCACTCAAGTTTAGGACTCAATTAATATTTTGAAAGTTGAAACTTCTGTGCCAATTTCAAGTATTTACTTTTCTTATTAATAATCCAGGCATTTTGACGCAACACACAGCCCGATTGATATGAAATCTGCAGACAGGGAGTGTCTGCAGATCTGATAAAGATCAATTAGAGGTTTCCCTGAGAGCCTGCACTTCACACCTAGAAAGCCACCCTGATCAAGAGTATTAATTTGAATGCAGGTCAGTGTAGGAGGAACGCCGGAGTGCATCATTCACTAGAGCTTGCATTTAGCTTGGTCTGAATCCCGAACTGCCTCGTTCTATACTCCCGAAGTGTTGGTTACTATCACAGCAATACACACATTCTCCCATGGAATTGCTTCTGACCAATGCTTCTCCCAAGATGCACTGATTTGATAATTCATTTAGAGTTTTCATGTTTCCATGTACTTGTGAAACCTTTTTCCTGATCAGCAATGTAAATTTATATGTTCCTTTTACAAAGGACAATCCAAATGCCCAGGGTGGGGTTATTATCTTTTTCTATCTCTCTATCTCAAATTTTATGAAAGCGAAGATTTGCTATGATGTTGATGCTTTTTGTGAAAAAATCAAGAAAACTCGAGTTCGAATTTGTTTCGAATTCTTTAACAAAGCTACGATTTATTTTCAGATTTTACTGTGATTTAATTTTTGGAAAATTTGAATAAATTCTGAGTTACCTTATAATTTTATTTCATTTTAAGGAATATGTTTGATTTAATTCAAATTTGAGAATTATTTATTTGATTACAATTTTCGAATTTCAAATTGAAATTTCAAACCTAATTCAAATTTTGATAATGGAGGCTTTATTGATAAGCCTCAGTATATTATTTAGTTCAGTCTAGAGTGATTTCAGCATAAGTTTCAACTAATACAGGAATTTATTGCCCACCAATTCTACCGTGGATCCTGGGCCCCTCAAATGTCAAATGTGGTGGAATCGGTGGCCCGCGGTACTCCTCAGCTGAAAGGGCACCTCGCCACCCACAGCACCACATCTATCTACTGTACTGAGGCTTATCAGACAAAGCATCCATTATCGTAAAATTTGAATTAGGTTTGAAATTTCATTGAAATTCGAAAATTGTAATCAAATAAATAATTCTCAAGAATTTGAATTAAATAAACTTGATTTTCCTTAAAATGAGAATAAATTATAAGGTAACTCGAATTTTTATTCAAATTTTTCCAAAAATTTGAAATCACAGTAAAACTGAAGATAAATTGGCTTTGAGTTAAAAATTGAAACAAATTCGAACTCGAGTTTTCTTGATTTTTTTCACAAAAAGCATCAACATCATAAATCTCCGCTTTCATAAAATTGGAGATGAAGAGATAGAAAAGATACACGCCACCCTGCATTTTGATTGTCATTTGTAAAGAAAGGAACATATAAATTTACATTGCTGATCAGGAAAAGGTTTCATAAGTACATGGAAACATGAGAACTCTAATGAATTATCGAAATCAGTGCATCTGGGAGAAGCATTGGTCAGAAGCCCAGATTCCATGGGGAGGAATGCGTATTGTTGTGATAGTGAACCAACACTTCGGGAGTATAGAACGAGCAGGTTCGGACCGAAGCTTTAAATGCGAAATGCTCTCTAGTGAATGATGCGCCCCATGCGTTCCTCCTACACCTGACCTGCCATTCAAATTAGCTTCACTTGATGGGGTGGCTTTCTTAGGTAGGTGAAGTAGGCCTCAGGAAAACCTCTAATTGACGCTTATCGAGATCTGTAGACATACCCTGCCTGCAGTTCATATCGACCTCGAGGCTGTGTGTTGCGTCAAAATGCCTGATTATTACAAGAAAAGTAAATACTTGAAATTCGCGGCAAGCTCAACTTTCAAAATATTAATTGAGTCCAAAAACTCTGAGTGAAACTCAAAAATTCGCTGAGTCCGATAAAAAGGGCTTTCAAAATTGAACTGGAAGTTTAGATTTTCCGGAGATCGAAATAAAATAAAAAAATTTAAACTTGGAGTAACTTAGGATTTCTTTTTTATAACTTATGAAAATTTGGTATTCCAAAATCGAGAAATCAACTTGAGTGAAATTCAGATTTTTCATCACACTGAACTAAATTCATATTATTCAAGAGTTGGAATAAATTAGAAATTCTCAGGAAACAAAACAATTCGAAAATTCACAATTTGAAGATAAATTCCGAATTTCTAAAACTTGAAAAAAAATTCGGGTGTTGAATATCGAAATAATTTGAAATGATTTTCAGATTTATTTTTACAATTTAGATTAAATTCAGATTTTTTAAATTGAAGTGATTTAGAATTTTTCCGTTATTTCATGGAATTAGAAGATTTCGATAATGATTTAGGGTTTTTCAATAAATTAGAAATTTTAAAAATTGAAATAAATTTGAAATTTTCGGTACTGTGGAAAATGCTCTAGATTTCAATATCAGAAATAAACTTTAATCGAATTAGGATTTTTCAGAATTTAAAACGGATTCTGATTTTCCAAAAACTACAATCCAATTAGAAGTCGTGCCCAAAAGATACGACTTTTAATGACTTCTCTGAGAAAATTAGGCGAGTATTCCATTGCTTTGAAAGTACTCTGAATGGAGGTTTCTATGGTAAGTCGTTTTGAATTAGGAGATGGTTCTATTTGAATTTTAACTTGTAAGATTCCGATATATATCAGAGCTTGGCTTTGGTGCGTAAACTGGCATGCCATACAGTACACTGCTCGTTGCCAATGCTCAGCGCAATTAGCTTGAAGACTCGCCCGTTTATGGCTCAACTAGCGCCTTAGGTAAAGCTTCAGCTGGAAATGAAGGATTGACAGATTTATCAATTCTCGAAGACATTGAAAATCAGATCATTGTGTTCAAATCTCGACGTCTTGAGTCGATTGATACTAACTTTCTGCTACACGCTTTAGTCCGCTAGCAATGAAGTTATGATCGAAAGACGAAAGAGACGCGCTTCCGCGCCTATCTACGTCTTTACAAGGTAAATTAGGTGGGTATATGCACACGTTTCAGCGGCACAAAGAGATCTAAAGCATTTACATTTAAAATTCGCAAAAACGAGTTAGTATTTTTTTGCGTCAAATGAGCTCCCACTCTCGCATAAAGAAAGTCTCTCCATTCCCAACAGTAGAAGGTAGATTGCAGATGCCAAGGCTGTCATAATTAGCATCGAGGCGAAATCCCGAGCCAATCTAAAGTGAGGTGACATATATTCAGCCATTCTCTAGAACGAAACTGTCACTGTTATGGTCACTAGTACCCAACAGGAGGTCCAACTTCTTCAAATTTCCTACAAGAGTGTTATCATTAGATAGGACAAGATCGAGGCAGTTGACTCCCTAGTTGGCTCTTTCAACCAGTTGGCTGGAAGTCGTGTAGAGAAGATATCATAGTAACAAAGCCAGAAATACTCGGCGGTATAGAGTCTCTCTAAGTCATTCCAGTCTATTTCCGGGTAATTAAAGTCACCTACAATTACTGATGGGTACCCACAACAGACAATGCCACAGATAGTTTTAGAAAGAAGTTCATTGGAAGAAGCTGCACAAGACGGAGCTCTATAGACAGCAGTCACTCTAACTCTTTTGGTAATCGGAATTAATATCGAAGGCTAAAATCTCGAAGGCATCAGGAATAGACTCAGACACCACCTCAGCCAAGACAAAAAGTGTTCCTTAAAAGACAAATTATGCCACACCCTTAGTTTTCTTTTTCCTATCACAACGCAAAGCTTGATATTCACTGGATAATTTACATAGCATCGACGAAAGAGAGTGATATTGTATTGTCATGATACAAATTTCAGTTTCAATACTCCGGGCGAAAAGCACTTAGCACGGCCACTACCTTAGGTAAAGACCTAAAGTAGCAGCGACAATGAGAAATCTTGGTTTTGAGTTAACAGGATTGCAGCTTAGAAGCACCCGAGAGAGCTTAGTCTCAATCATTTCTGGAGTTTACCACGAAGCCCATCCACACTTTCGCGCAGCGTGTGCTACGTTTGAGAACAATCTCCACATTTCGACCGCGATAGGAAAACGCAAACAACCACCTACTCTCACCTTCAGCTGACTATTAAACTCTGTCGCCATGGATTATTAGAGCAGCTACCATGTCATCGGGCATAAATATGAGTTCAACGATACAGGGAGACCTAGGAAAGCATATAATATTTTTCATCACTTTGTATCTTGAAAAGACGACTGTTTAATTACCGGTTTCGTTCAACATCTCCAATCGTTTCATATTTGATGTAAAAATTTGACGAAATCCTTCCGGAGATCAGTCGCGTGCATGAATGCGTTTCTCAAACAGAAACAAATGAGCCCGGGTTACAAGGTCGGAAAAGAAGTCATTCCATATGTGAATAAATGAAGACGAGCTTACACGCTGTCGAATCGAATCATTTGATTTTTGGTCAAGATTTGACGGCAACGTCCGTCACCATACGAGTGAGATGATGTCGCAAATCTGGATCCTGCAAGGGCAGTGAGTATACAAGCGATCAAAAATCTATTTAAATTACCTTTTGCGGTAACTGGCTTTACATGCATCTCCGCTAATCAAAACTTGATGAAACTTTCATACGTTACAGGGCATAACAAGCTGAAAGCTTTGCGCAATGTACAGTTTTTTATATGGAATATATTTATCTATAATGTCGTGGTAGTATTTCAAATTAGTACTAATTCTTCCCAAAATATGGCTATTGGAAATCCCAAAGCCGTAGCCCTTATTTGCTACTAAAAGACCTTGCTGAACCGTCGTATAATCGTTGGAGAAAATAATTTCTTACAAGATTTCCTGAAGACCGAGAATTAAATATAATGGGGCATGTTTTTGGAGTTTCGGTCCTATATAGAATTTCATTTGCCATAAAACCATTCCAAAACGTGTACGTATGTGCTTCGGCCAAGCTTAACTGGTAAACGAATTTCGCTCCTTTTCATTCACGTCGAAGTGAGATATGTACTTAATTCGCAGCACCAAATTACATATTTCCAATTCTGATTCATTTCCAGGGAAAAGTATGCTAGAATTTGTCTTCTCACAATGTTAGGTTAACAGTTCAGAGCGTCTTCGAATCGAAAACGGTGCAACGGATTTGAAATTTCAATAGCTATCGTCAATCTCTGGATGGGAGGAAGTCGAGACGCTGCTATGATTACTCTAGCAGAAAAGTCGAAAGCGATTGTTTTTGAGAAAACACAATGGATAAGAATGGAGAAAACAACAGCTTCTCGCTTCCAAGATAGCGTTATTATTATTAGCTGCAACGAGGCTTTCTAAAGATATGATACAAAACCATATGTTTGGGAAATGGGCCTGATTTGAAATATTATAAGACAAGAAATACAAATAAATTCCTTATATTTAATAACCGCGCATTCAAAACTCAGCTTGGTACGAGTAAAGCATCGTTTGTGATGCCCTACAATAGGGCTGTGCGTTGGCAACGCATCGTGTCAACGCATTAACGCGGTTTTTTCTCGAAAATTAACGATTAACGCTCAACGGAAAAGTCTTGAAATAAGTTAATTTACAGTTCGTTAATTGTTGTAGAATTATGGCACCAGGGTACTGCACGAGGTGGTGGTTAGCCAAGTATGCTCATACCACACTTCAATGCCAACTTTCGCTCAGAGCCCCACCCCCCAGGAGGGTGAGTAGGTCGAGTTTTGACTGTGTTCTACCCCTACCCACCCAGGAGCTCATGTGTTCAAAGAGTGCTTATCTAGCAGGTTTGCCTCTAATCTTTAAATGCAGTAACACTACTCTTAAGTCGTATTAAAATGGTGAAGCCAGTGCTATTATGAAAAAATGCGGATGTTTCCGAGGACGAGAGCACGGAACAGCGCCCATTCATGTACTGCGCTTCTCTGGGCCAAATTCCTGGTCCGCAATTGCGTCTTCGACACGCTTTGCAATCGAACGCTCCAGAGTCGGAAGAGTTTCCAGCGCCGCAGCCGCTGATCTGCTGACACTATGTGGATTTTGGGAAACTTGAAACCAGCAGCAGTTGGAGAAAACTGTATAAAAACCACATCGAGTCGGCTTTTCTTGACCTGGAAACTCGACCGACCCGAACGCGTGCGACAGCAAAGCGTGTCAAGAAGCAATTGGTGACCGGAAGTCGGCCCAGAGAAGCACACAGTAGAGAGGGGCTGAAAGTGCAAAAGTGTGCGTATAGTATAGTCCAGCTAATTTCGTACATCTGCTCATCATTAGAGAAGCGGTCGGCAGAAGATCAATTAGCATGAAATCCGACGCAAATGCTCTCGCCACCGGTTGAGCGAGAGCGGTTGTGGTGCCATGAGTTTCAAGTACATCGATCTACGACCGACCGGTTTCACGTGGTATGCGCGAAGCGCGCATCTGATTTGCAAAAGATTTGCTTCTGCGCACAACCCTCATTCCAGATCCCGGTCTGGGAGGAATCTTGAGACAAGGGACTCACAAAGGGGATGGAGCAGAGGTTCCTAACGCTGCCCGAATTTGAGAGGCAAACCGTCCTGTGGTCTCTCTGAGATATTAAAAATCGTGCGCGTGTGTGTGTGTGTGTGTGTGTGTGTGTAAATAGTGTGTGCGTGAGTTGTGTGTGTGTGTGTGTGCGTGTGTGTGTGTGTGCGTGTGTGTGTGTGTGTGTGTGTGTGTGTGTGTGTGTGTGTGTGTGTGTGCGTGTATGTGTGTGTGTGTGTGTGTGTGTGTGTGTGTGTGCGTAAGTGTGTGTGTGTGTGTGTGTAAGAGCGTGTGTGTGTGTGTGTGTGCGTGTGTGCGTGTGTGTGCGTGTGTGTGTGCGTGTGCGTGTGTGTGTGTATGTGCGTGTGCGTGTGCGTGTGCGTGTGTATGTGTGTGTGTGTGTGTGTGTGTGTGTGTGTGTGTGTGTGTCTGAATGAGACTTAGTGATAAGAAGTTTATTGGTCTTTCAACAGAAGTGGGAGGATAACGTGATAACACTTAATAGAGTTCGAGAGAAGTTGTGCCTCAGGTCCATCAGGGACCATGCATACCATGAGGAACACAAATTTAAGTGCACCAAGCGCGCCGGTAAAAGTGGGCGGGGCCCAACTGGGAGTGCGTAGAGCGCCGTAAAATGGACGGGACCCAAATGTGAGTGCATAGAGCGCCGGTAAAACTGTGGACGGACCCAACTGGGAGTGTCAGGGCGCCGGAAAAAAGTGGTGGGGACCCCGCGAGTAGGAGTGCGTGCACAGCGCGCCGGTAAAAGTGCGGGCGGGACTCAAGGCGGAGGCGTGTAAGGCTCCGGAAAAAGTAGAGTGCACAGCGCGCCGGTAAAAGTGGGCGGGACCCAACTGGAAGTCCACAGAGCGCCGGGAACCGTGGACGGGACCCAGCAGGAGTGCACAGCGCGCCGGTAGCGGGCGGGACCAACAAGAGTGAACAGCGCGCTGGTGATAGCAGGCGGGACCCAAAGTATGAGTGCACAGCGCGCCGGTAAAGTGGGCGGGACCCAACTGGGCAGTGGAATAGGCGCCGGGAAAATGGTGGGACCCAAGGCGAGAGTGCACAGCGCGCCGGTAAAGTGGGCGGGACTCCACAAGTGCGAGTGAACAGCGCGTTGGTGACAGTGGCGGGACCCGGGCCATGAGCGCACAGCGCGCCGGTAAAGTGGTGACCCAACCGCGTTTAGGCGCTGGAAAAAGTGGTGGGGACTCAAGCAGGAGTGCACAGCGCGCCGGTAAAAGTGGGCGGGACCCAACTGGGAGTGCTCAGGGCGCCGGAAAAGCGTGGTCGGGACCCCAGTAGGAGTGCACAGCGCGCCGGTAAAAGTGCGGGCGGGACCCAAGTGGGAGTGCGTAAGGCGCCGGGAAAAATGGTGGACTCAAGTAGAGTGCACAGCGCAGGTAAAAGTGGCGGGATCAAGTAGAGTGCACAGCGCGTCGCAGGTAAAAAGTGGCGGGACCCAACTGGAAGTCCACAGAGCGCCGGGAACTGTGGACGGGACCCAAGTAGGAGTGCAACAGCGCGCCGGTAAAAAGTGGGCGGACCCCACAAGGAGTGAACAGCGCGCTGGTGATAGTAGGCGGACCCAAATATGAGTGCATTAACAGCGCGCCGGTAGGAAGTGGGCGGGACCCAACTGGGAGTGCTCAGGGCGCCGGGAAAAATGGTGGGGACCTGCAGAGTGCCCTTCATTTCCGGGATAAGTGAGCAGATCTCTGACAAAGTGTCTAAACAAAGCTGGTCTCGAAAGTTCGTTTATCGTTGATATCCCCCAAATGACCTAGAAATCCGCCTTATACGAAACCGTCTATATGAATCGCATTTGCATAACCCCAATTGTGTAGTCTGTCGCGTCGGTAAAAGCGGGCGGACCAAGGATTGCAACTGCGCATGCTGGCTCCGCAGATCTGCGTGACCCAACATGACGGCGAGCAATACATTGAGAGACATCGCGGCCGCTCCATGTAAAAGTGGGCAGGACTCAACTGGGAGTGCGTAGGGCGCCGGAAAATGGTGGGACCTGCGGAGAGTGCCAGCGCGCATCAATAAACTTAAAGTCACCGTGTTAACGCCCACCACAGCGACGACTGGTGCGATAGTGGGCAAGGCTGAGATTCACATGTGGAGAAAGTGACACACCCGCGCGAAAGACCTCTGTGATAGCATTTTTGGATCCGCTTGGACGATCCGTAAAATCAATCGGAAGTGCACAATGCCTATATAGCCGGAGAACCAAGTGGGCGGGACCCACCATTGACTCGCAGTGCCTGTATGCCGCGGAAACAGTAGCGGGACCTCATCACTGTTCCGCTTCAACAATTCTGTTCTATGTTGTGATTCTTAGCGTGCTTCTGACAAGGTACGGTTATCTCCGGTTTCTTCACTTTTGACGACGTTTGGGAAATAGAGGTGTAGTCGAATTGCAGCGCGTTGGCTCTGACATTTGACGGCGGGAAGCGCATTTCTGATTGCTTTTTCAAGGAGTCGCTACAGCGATTCCCGCCGGTGAACGTGCGGGCGGGACCCAAGTATGAGTGCACAGCTGCCGGTGCAAACCTCGTGGGCGGGAGTTCAAACTGAAAATCACGAGTGTTTCATCATGGCGCCGGTTAACAGAGTGGTGGGGACCATGCAAGTAGGAGTGCACAGCGCGCCGGTAAAAGTGGGCGGGACGCGAACTGGAAGTCCTCAGAGCGCCGGAAAATGCGGTCGATTGACCCAAGTAGGAGTGCACAGCGCGCCGGTAAAAGTGGGCGGACCCAACTGGGAGTGCTCAGGGCGCTGGAAAAGTGGTCGGGACCCAAGTAGGAGTGCACAGGCGCGCCGGTAAAGTGGGCGGGACCCAACTGGGAGTGCTCAGGGCGCCGGAAAAATGGTGGGGACCCACGTAGGAGTGCACAGCGCGCAGGTAAAAGATGGGCGGAACCTCAAGTAGAAGTGCACAGCGCGCCGGTAAAAGTGGGCGGGACCAAACTGGAAGTCCACTGGTGAGCGCCGGGGAATCAGTGGACGGTACCCAAGTGAGAGTGCACAGCGCGCCGGTAAAAGTGGGCGGAATCCAAGTGGGAGGCGCGTAGGGCTCCGGAAAAATGGTGGGACCCGGGTAGGAGTGCACAGCGCGCCGGTAAAAGTGGGCGGGACGTGCAACTGGGAGTGCTCAGGGCGCCGGGAAAAGTGGTCGGGACCCAAGTAGGAGTGCACAGCGCGCCGGTAAAAGTGGGCGGGACGCAACTGGGAGTGCTCAGGGCGCCGGAAAAAGTGTGGTCGGGACCCATGTAGGAGTGCACAGCGCGCCGGTAAAAGTGGGCGGGACCCAACTGGGAGTGCTCAGGGCGCCGGAAAATGGTGGGGACTCCGGCGAAGTAGAGTGCACAGCGCGCCGGTAAAGTGGGCGGAACTCAACTGGGCGAGTGCACAGCGCGCTGGTGATAGTGGGCGGACCCAAATATGAGTGCACAGCGCGCTCCGGTAAAAGTGGGCGGACCCAACTGGGAGTGCCCAGGGCGCCGGGAAAATGGTGGACGGACCCAAGCTAGGAGTGCACAGCGCCGGTGTGCGGGCGGGACCTCACAAGGAGGAACAGCGCGCCGGTAAAAGTGGGCGGGACCCAACTGGGAGTGCTCTAGCGCGCCGGCAAAATGGTGGGGACCCAACCGAGTGCACAGGGCGCCGGGAAAATGGTGGGGACCCAAGCAGGAGTGCGCACATGCGCGCCGGTAAAAGTGGGCGGGACCCCATTGCAAGGAGTGAACAGCGCGCTGGTGATAGTGGGCGGGACCCAACATGAGTGAACAGCGCGCTGGTGATAGTGGGCGGACCCAAATATGAGTGCACAGCGCGCCGGTAAAAGTGGGCGGGACTCCAACTAGAGTGCTCAGCGCGCCGGGAAAATGGGCGGGACCCAAGTAGCGAGGCACAAAGCGCGCGGTTGGTGATGCGCGCGGACCCCACAAAGCGAGTGAACAGCGCGCTGGTGATAGTGGGCGGGACCCAAATATGAGTGCACAGCGCGCCGGTAAAAGTGGGCGGGACCCAATCTGGGAGCGTGCTTAGGGCGCCGGAAAATGGTGGGGACCCAAGTAGGAGTGCACAGCGCGCCGGTAAAAGTGGGCGGACCCACGCCGCGAATCGCCAGTGATAGTGGCGGACGCGGAACAGGAAGTCCACAGAGCGCCGGGAACCAGGTGGGACGGGACCCAAGTAGGAGCGCACAGCGCGCCGGTAAAAGTGGGCGGGACCCCAACAGGCGAGTGAACAGCGCGCTGGAGATAGTGCGGCTGGGACCCAACTGATGAGTGCCAGAGCGCCGGTAAAAGTGGGCGGGACCCAACTAGAGTGCTCAGGGCGCCGGTAAAAATGGTGGGGACCTCACGTGTAGGCGAGTGCACAGCGCGCCGGCAGATAGTGGGGCGGACCCAAATATGAGTGCTCAGGGCGCCGGTAAAATGGGCGGGACCCCGCAGGGATGGTTCACAGCGCCGGAGGTAAAAGTGCGGGGCGGGACCCACGTAGGAGTGCACAGCGCGCCGGTAAAAGTGGGCGGACCAAACTGGAAGTCCACAGAGCGCCGGGAACTGTGGACGGTACCCAAGCAGAGTGCACAGCGCCGGTAAAAGTGGGCGGAATCCAGAGTGGGAGTGCGTAGGGCTCCGAAAAATGGTGGGGACCCACAGCAGGAGTGCGCACAGCGCGCCGGTAAAGTGGGCGGGACGCAACTGGGAGTGCTCAGGGCGCCGGAAAAAGTGCGGTCGGGACCCAAGTAGAGCGCACAGCGCGCCGGTAAAAGTGGGCGGGACGCAAATGGGAAAGTGCTCAGGGCGCCGGAAAAAGTGGTCGGGACCCATGTAGGAGTGCACAGCGCGCCGGTAAAAGTGGGCGGGACCCAACTGGGAGCAGCTCAGGCGCCGGAAAAATGGTGGTGACCCAAGCAGAGTGCACAGCGCGCCGGTAAAAGTGGGCGGAACTCAAGTAGGAGTGCACAGCGCGCTGGCGTGATAGTGGGCGGGACCCAAATATGAAGTGCACAGCGCTCCGGTAAAAGTGGGCGGACCAACTGGGAGTGCTCAGGCGCCGGGAAAATGGTGGGGACCCAAGTAGGAGTGCACAGCGCGCCGGTGCAAGTGCGGGCGGACCTCACAAGGAGTGAACAGCGCGTTGGTGATAGTGGGCGGGACCCAAATATGAGTGCACAGCGCGCCGGTAAAGTGGGCGGGACCCAACTTGGAGTGCATAGGCGCCGGAAAATGGTGGGGACCCAAGTAGGAGTGCACAGCGCGCCGGTAAAAGTGGCCTGACGCAACTGGAAGTCCACAGAGCGCCGGGAACCGTGGACGGGACCCAAGTAGGCGAGTGCACAGCGGCGCCGGTGAAAGTGGGCGGACCTCGGCCAAGGAGTGAACAGCGCGCTGGTGATAGTGGCTCCGGGACCCATGGCAGAGTTCACAGCGCCGGTAAAAGTGCGGGCGGGACCCAACTGGGGAGTGCTCAGGGGCGCCGGAAAATGGTGGGGACCCAAGTAGGAGGCACAGCGCGCCTGGGTAAAAGTGGGCGGGATCCGCAAGTGGGAGTGCGTAGGCTCCGGAAAAATGGTGGGGACCCAAGTAGGAGTGCACAGCGCGCCGGTAAAAAGTAGGCGGGACGCAACTGGGAGTGCTCAGGGCGCTGGAGATAGTGGTCGGGACCCAAGTAGCAGTGCACAGCGCGTCGGTAAAAGTGGGCGGGACGCAACCGGGAGTGCTCAGGGCGCTGGGAAAAGTGGTCGGGACCCATGTAGGAGTGCACAGCGCGTCGGTAAAAGTGGGCGGGACTCAACTGGAAGTGCTGAACAGCGCGTCGGAAAATGGTGGGGACCCAAGTAGGAGTGCACAGCGCGCAGGTAAAAGTGGGCGGGACTCTGGCGCAGGAGTGCACAGGGCGCAGGTAAAATGGTGGCGGACCCAACTGGCTCACAGAGCGCCGTGGGGAACCGTGGACGACCTGCAGGAGTGCACAGCGCGCCGGTAAAAGTGGGCGGGACCCCACAAGGAGTGAACGTAGCGCGCTGGTGATAGTAGGCGGGACCCAAACATGAGTGCACAGCGCGCCGGTAAAAGTGGGCGGTGAATCCAACCGGGAGTGGACAGGGCGCCGGGAAAAATGGTGGGGACCCAAGTAGAGTGCACAGCGTCGGTAAAAGTGGTGGAACCAAGGAGTGAACAGCGTTGGCAGCGCGGGCGGACCCAACATGAGTGCACAGCGCGCCGGTAAAAGTGGGCGGGACCCAACCGGGAGCGCTTAGGGCGCCGGGAAAAACTGGGACGGGACCCAAGCAGGAGCGCACAGCGCGTCGGTAAAAGTGGCGGACCCATTGGCGAGCGAACAGCGCGCTGGTGACAGTGGGCGGGACCCCATTACGCGAGTGAACAGCGCGCTGGTGATAGTGTGGCGGGACCCAACATGAGTGCACAGCGTTTGGTGAAAGTGGGCGGGACCCAACTGGGAGTGCTCAGGGCGCCGGGAAAATGGTGGGGACCTGCTAGGAGTGCACAGCGCGTCGGTAAAAGTGGCGGGACCTGGCTGGCGAGTGAACAGCGCGCTGGTGATAGTGGGCGGACCCAAACATGAGTGCACAGCGCGCCGGTAAAAGTGGGCGGGACCCAACCGGGAGCGTTTAGGGCGCCGGAAAATGGTGGGGACCCAAGTAGGAGTGCACAGCGCGCCGGTAAAAGTGGTCGGGACGTGCAACTGGAAGTCCACAGAGCGCCGGAAACCGTGGACGGGACCCGCGGAGTGCACAGCGCGTCGGTAAAAAGTGGGCGGGACCCCACTGCGAGTGAACAGCGCGCTGGAGATAGTGGTCGGGACCCAAATATGGCGCACAGTGCACGGTAAAAGTGGGCGGGACCCAACTGGGAGTGCTCAGGGCGCCGGAAAAATGGCAGGGGACCCACGTAGGAGTGCACAGCGCGCCGGTAAAAGTGGGCGGGACCAGAAACTGGAAGCGTCCACGAGCGCCGGGAACTGTGCAGGACGGTACCCAAGCAGGAGTGCACAGCGCGCCGGCAAAGCGGGCGGAATCCAAGGGGAGTGCGCGTAGGCCTTCCGGAAAATGGTGGGGACCTACAGGAGTGCACAGCGCGCCGGTAAAAGCGGGCGGGACGCAACTGGGAGTGCTCAGGCGCCGGAAAAAGTGGTCGGGACCCGGGCGTAGGAGTGCACAGCGCGCCGGTAAAAGCGGGCGGGACGCAACTGGGAGTGCTCAGGGCGCCGGAAAAAGTGGTCGGGACCCATGTAGTGGAGTGCACAGCGCGCCGGTAAAAGCGGGCGGGACCCAACTGGGGAGTGCCCAGGGCGCCGGAAAAATGGTGGGGACCCGGGCAGGAGCGCACAGCGCGCCGGTAAAAGTGGGCGGGACCCAACTGGGAGTGCTCAGGGCGCCGGAAAAAGTGGACGGGACCCAAGTAGGAGCGCACAGCGCGCTGGTGAAAGTAGGCGGGACCCAACTGGGAGTGCGTAGAGCGCGCCGGTAAAAGTGGGCGGGACTCAAGTATGAGCGCACAGCGCTCCGGTAAAAGTGGGCGGGACCCAACTGGAGTGCCCAGGGCGCCGGGAAAATGGTGGGGGACCCTGGCAGGAGTGCGCACAGCGCGCCGGCAAAGCGGGCGGGACCCACACGCGAGTGAACAGCGCGCTGGTGATAGTGGGCGGGACCCAAATATGAGTGCACAGCGCGCTTGGTAAAAGCGGGCGGAACCCAACTTGACCGTTTAGGGCGCCGGAAAAATGGTGGGGACCCGCGTAGAGTGTGCACAGCGCGCCGGTAAAAGTGGCCGGGACGCAACCGGAGTCCACAGAGCGCCGGGAACCGTGGACGGGACCTAAGTAGGAGTGCACAGCGCGCCGGTGAAAGTGGGCGGGACCCCACTGGGCGAGTGAACAGCGCGCTTGCGATAGTGGTCGGGACCCATGCAGGAGTTCACAGCGCGCCGGTAAAAGTGGGCGGGACCCAACTGGGAGTGCTCAGGGCGCCGGAAAAAATGGTGGGGACCCGCGTAGGAGTGCACAGCGCGCCGGTAAAAGTGGGCGGGATCCGGCTGGGAGTGCGTAGAGCTCCGGAAAAATGGTGGACCCGGCAGGAGTGCACAGCGCGCCGGTAAAAGTGGGCGCGACGCAACTGGGAGTGCTCTAGGCGCCGGAAAAGGGTCGGGACTCAAGTAGCAGTGCACAGCGCGCCGGTAAAAGTGCGGGCGGGACGCAACTGGGAGTGCTCAGGGCGCCGGGAAAAAGCGGTCGGGACCCATGTAGGGATGCGTGCACAGCGCGCCGGTAAAAGTGGGCGGGACCCAACTGGGAGTGCTCAGGGCGCCGGAAAACAGGACCTCCGGCAGGAGTGCACAGCGCGCAAAGCGGGCGGGACTCAAAGTAGGAGTGCACAGCGCGCAGGTAAAAGTGGGCGGGACCCAACTGGAAGCCTACAGAGCGCCGGGAAAACCGTGGAGACCCGCGAGTGCGCACAGCGCGCCGGTAAAAGTGGGCGGACCTCACAACTGGAGTGAACAGGGCGCTGGTGATAGTAGGCGGACCCAAATATGAGTGCACAGCGCGCCGGTAAAGTGGGCGGGACCCAACTGGGAGTGACAGGGCGCCGGGAAAATGGTGGGGACCTGGCAGGAGTGCAACAGCGCGCCGGTAAAAGTGGGCGGGACCCCACAAGGAGTGAACAGCTGCTGGTGATAGTGGGCGGGACCCAAACATGAGTGCAACAGCGCGCCGGTAAAAGTGGGCGGGACCTAACTGGGAGTGCGCTAGGGCGCCGGAAAAATGGTGGGGACTCAAGTAGGAGTGCACAGCGCGCCGGTAAAAGTGCGGGCGGGACCCAACTGGGAGTGCCTTAGGGCGCCGGGAAAAGTGGCAGGGGACCCGCAGGAGTGCACAGCGCGCCGGTAAAAGTGGGCGGGACCCCACAAGGAGTGAACAGCGCGCTGGAAAGATAGTGGGCAGGACCCAAATATGAGTGCACAGCGCACCGGTAAAGTAAGCGGGACCCAACCGGGAGTGCTCAGGGCGCCGGGAAAATGGTGGTGACCCAAAGCAGGAGCGCACAGCGCGCCGGTAAAAGTGGGCGGGACCCAACTGGGAGTGCTCAGAGCGCCGGAAAATGGTGGACGGCACCCAAGCGGAGTGCACAGCGCGTCAGTAAAAAGTGGTGGGGACCCAAGTAGAGTGCACAGGGCGCCGGTAAAAGTGGCGGGACCCATTGGGCGAGGAATAGCACAGTGCGCCGGTAAAAGTAGGCGGGACCTCACGGCGAGTGAACAGCGCGCTGGTGATAAATGGCGGGACCCAAACATGAGTGCACAGCGCGCCGGTAAAAGTGGGCGGTGGACCCAACTGGGAGTGCTCTAGGCGCCGGGAAAATGGTGGGGACCCTAGCAGGAGTGCACAGCGCGTCGATAAAAGGTGGAAGGGACGCAACTGCGAGTGAACAGCGCGCTGGAGATAGTGGGCGGGACCCAACATGAGTGCACAGCGGCGCCGGTAAAAGTGGCGGGACCCAACTGGGAGTGCTTAGGCGCCGGAAAATGGTGGGGACCCGCAGGAGGCACAGCGCGCCGGTAAAAGCGGGCGGGACCTTAACCGGGAGTGCTTAGCGCGCCGGAAAATGGTGGACGGGACCGGCGAGTAGTGCACAGCGCGCCGGTAAAAGTGGCCGGGACGCAACTGGAAGTGCGTCAGAGCGCCGGGAACTGGTGGACGGACCCGGCGAGGAGTGCACAGCGCGCCGGTAAAAGCGGGCGGGACCCCACAGCGCGAGTGAACAGCGCGCTGGAGATAGTGGGCAGGACCCAAAATATGAGTGCACAGCGCACCGGTAAAAGTGCGGGCGGGACCCAACCGAGTGCCTCAGGGTGCCGGGAAAAATGGTGGGGACCCTGGCAGGAGTGCGCACAGCGCGCCGGTAAAAGTGGGCGGATCCAGGAGTGCGTAGGGTCGAAAACAAGGGGACCTGGCAGAGTGCACAGCGCGCTGGCAGGCGGGCGGACGCAACTCGAGTGCTCAGGGCGCAGGAAAAGTGGTCGGGACCCGCAAGTAGGAGTGCACAGCGCGCCGGTAAAAGTGGGCGGGATCAAATCAGAGCGCTCAGGGCGCCGCCGGAAAAAGTGGTCGGGACCCAAGTAGGAGCGCACAGCGCGCAGCAGCAAAGTGGACGGGACCCAACTCAGAGTGCTCAGGCGCCGGAAAAATGGCGGGACCTAAGTAGGAGTGCACAGCGCGCCGGTAAAAGCGGGTGACCGCGAGATGCACAGCGCGCAGGGTAAAAGCGGCGGGACTCAACCGGAAGCCCACAGAGCGCCGGGAACCGTGGATGACCTGCGTAGATGCGCACAGCGCGTCGGTAAAAGTGGGCGGGACCCCACAAGGAGTGAACAGGGCGCTGGTGACAGTAGGCGGGACCCAAACATGAGCGCACAGCGCGCCGGTAAAAGTGGGTGGGAATCAACCGGGAGTGGACAGGGCGCCGGGAAAATGGTGGGGACCCAAGGCGAGAGCGCACAGCGCGCCGGTAAAAGTGGGCGGGACCCCACAAGGAGTGAAGGCGCTGGTGATAGTGGGCGGGACCCAAATATGAGTGCACAGCGCGCCGGTAAAAGTAAGGACCCAACTGGGAGTGCGTAGGGCGCCGGAAAAATGGTAGGGACCCAAGTAGAGAGTGCACAGCGCGCCGGTAAAAGCGAGCAGACGCAACTGGGAGTGCTCAGGGCGCCGGAAAAAGTAAGCCCGACCCATGTAGGAGTGCACAGCGCGCCGGTAAAAAGCGGCGTGGACCCAACTGGAAGTGCTCAGGGCGCCGGTAAAAATGGCGGGACCCAAGTAGGAGTGCACAGCGCGCCGGTAAATCTGGGCGGGACCCAACTGGAGTGCACAGCGCGCAGGTAAAAGTGGGCGGGACTCAACCGTAGGAGTGCACAGCGCGCAGGTAAAAGTGGGCAGGGACCTGAACTGGAAGCCCACAGAGCGCCGGGAACCGTGGACGGGACTCAAGTAGGAGTGCACAGCGCGCCGGTAAAGTGCGCGGGACACCGCCGCGAGTGAACAGCGCGGCTGGTGATAGTAGGCGGGACCCAACAGTGAGTGCACAGCGCGCCGGCAAAGTGGGCGGGACCCAACTGGGAGTCGGACAGGTCGGGAAAATGGTGGGGACCCAAGTAGAGTGCACAGCGCGCTGGTAAAAGTGGGCGGACAACTGGGAGTGCCTCAGGGCGCCGGAAAAATGGTCGGGACCCAAGTAGGAGTGCACAGCGCCGGTAAAAGTGGGCGGGACTGTGTTTTCTTGATCTTATCTCTGAAGGAAACCATCGCTAAAATGAAATGAAATAATCTAACTGTTTTGCTTCGCTACGGGAGGTTTATGATTTGGCATAATAATATTTGTGAGAAACTCGTTAAAAGAAGTGAAATACTCGATGCATTTGATTTGTCATTAGATTCAACACGGAAGAAACACTAAAAGCCCGATGAAATGATGTGCCATTGATTTGGATGTGTTCTTTGTTACCAAAAATCGAAAAGTGAGTGTGGTTTTGAAAGGCCAAATCACGCGCGTTTTACTGAGCCTAGACATACGTATAATCGTCAAGAAATGAAAATCAGGGTGGGAGTCACAAAATAGTATTTCAAGGCGCTCTGACTTGCAAACTTTGGCTGCGAACGATCATTTCTCAGCAGAAAATTTTCTGGCGGTTTACAGCTGATTTACGGAGAATTACCGCTACCTAGTGGTAAATGCTGCTTTTACCACAGAATTACGTCTAGATAGCGTTCTGACAGAAATTCTGCCAGAATTCCAATAAATTACCAGAAATTGTACCAGAATTTTCTCGAATCTAAAAGTAATCCGCCCGAAAAAAATGCGATTTCTGGTAGAGCGATTTTTACAAGCGACTAGTGTCAAACTTCCCTTAAATTTGAAGTTCGTCTAGAACGAGCTGCATAAAACTCACACGAAGTGTGTATTGGCTCACAGAAAGTGTGCAGGACCTCACATGAAATGAGGAGGATCTCTCGAAAAGTGTGCAGAATATCGGAACAGGCGTCCAGGACTTCACTATCTATTAAACGTTATGAAGTTACACACGAATTAAAATCTGGAAACTTTGATGGCAAATTTTACTTGTTTTTTTCTATATTTCTGTTTTCGTAAATTCGAATTCATTTTCTGACTTCATAATCGGAAGCTTGTTTTCATCTTCCTCGGAACACAGCTCAGTTAGAAATTAACAAATGCACGCCAGTAAAATATAGTCTTTGCCCGGCATGAAGGATGACCAGAGCCGGGTTAAATTGACGCGTGCGGCTGCGCTGCACGATTGGAGCAGTTGAGAAGCCACCGAAGGGTCAGTTTTGGGGTGTTTCGCCGTTGACTTTCCGAATATCGTTTTGAAAAAATTTTAATCTAGCAGACTTGATCATAAGAGAATAATTTCAAATAATAGGGAATTGTTTGGTGACACTTAGAAAACCGATTTCCAGTTACCTTCGATCTGCTCTAAACGCGCAACACGGCCGCCTACGTCTATAGTCGCTCTCTAGACGGCGGGCAGCCGCGTCGAATCCGGGGTTGCGCGTGTCGAGCGTGTGGGGTGGAGCCGTCATAGAAAAAACTGTCGATATGGCGCAGCGATAATTTCAACATGGAAAAGAAATTCAATTCGCACAGGAAACATACATTAAAACACAAATATTACACAACAATTTTGAATAGGTAAACGCAAACTCACTACATGAGAAAGCAATGAGAGGAGAGAACATGATTGAGAAGGGTTCAGAAATCATAGCTAAAAAAGGAATTTCTTAAATCACTGGCATTTTCCTGAAACGAAAATCGTCCGAAAAGTGGGAGATAAACGAAAGTATTTCCGATTTTCGAAATTATTACTTACGACATATGAAAATAGGAGGAAAGAGGATGGAAAGGCAAGAACGGGAAAAGAGAGATGAGGAAGGAGTGCTGGCCGAGGGAAAATAAAAGACTGCTCCATATCGATGATTTTTTTCATGGTGGGGGGTACCCCACACGCTCGACACGCGCAACCACGGACTCGTAGCGGCTGCCCGCCGTCTAGAGAACGAGTATACCTACACCTAGCACCGCCAAGCTTACTATCTGTGACGCCTTTACAAAATTGAAAGCATCTCGCCTCTAGGAAACATTATTGAAAGCGTTTAATAAAATGTCGCGAAGTTTACAACTAGCTTTTTTCAAAAAGAAAAATTTCTTTCCATTTCACAAGTTTTCAATGATTTCAACCCAAGATTGGATCCGTGATTTTGTTGATTCAGACTTAGGTTTTCTGAGCAGATTGTGTTTGTACTATGTTTTATTTTTATTTTTCGAAGTTTTTAGGGACGAAAAGCGATTTCTGGAAAGACGATTGATAAATGACTCAAAGGTAGGGTTCGCAATTAAAATGACTTTTGTGTGGTCCTCTAGTAAATTTAGATCCAGCCCAGTGTTCCCGGTGCTGAAAATGATCGCTCGCAGTCAAAGTTTGCAAGTATGAGCGCCTTGAAGTACTATTTTGTGACTTCCACCCTAATTTTCATTTTTTGACGATTGTACGTATGTCTAGGCTCAGTAAAACGCGCGTGATTTGGCCTTTCAAAACCACACTCACTTTTCGATTTTTGGTAACAAAGAACACATCCAAATCAATGGAACATCATTTCATCGAGCTTTTAGTGTTTCTTCCGTGTTAAATTTCATGACAAAGCAAATGCATCGAGTATTTCACTTCTTTTAACGAGTTTCTCACAGATATTATTATGCCAAATCATAAACCTCCCGTAGCGAAGCAAAACAGTTAGATAATTTCATTTCAATTTACCGAAGGTTTTCTTCAGAGATAAGAAGAAGAAAACACGCCGTTCATGGCCTTTATGCCCATTGCACCTGCTCGGCTATTTAGGACACGCGTTACTTTTACCATCATTTTTTTCGGCACTCTGCGCACCTCCACTTGGGTGTCGACAGCTTTTTCCGGCGCCCCAGGCACTCCCACTTCGGTCCCGCCCACTTTTACAGAGCGCTGTGCACTCCTACTTGGGTCCCGACCATTTTTTCCGGCGCCTCAGGCACTCCCAGTTGGGTCCCGCCCACTTTTACCGGCGCGCCGTACTCACTCCCGGGTCCCGACCACTTTCCGGCGCCCTATACACTCCCAATTCCATCCGCCACTTTACCGGCGCGCTGTGCACTCCTACTTGGGTCCCGACCACTTTTTCCGGCGCCCTGAGCACTCCCAGTTGCGTCCCGTCCACGGTTCCCGGCGCGCTGTGCACTCCCGGTCCCGACCACTTTTCCGGAGCTGTGCAGGCACTCCCTCCCGCCCACTTTTACCGGCGCTGTGCACTCCTACTTGGGTCCCGTCCACTTTTCCGGCGCTCTGAGCACTCCCAGTTGGGTCCGCCACTTTTACCGGCGCGCTGTGCACTCCTACTTGGGTCCCGTCCCACTTTCCCGGCGCTCTGTGGCACTCCGTTGGGTCCCGCCCACTTTTACCGGCGCGCTGTGCACTCCTGCGGGTCCGTCCACGGTTCCCGGCGCTGTGGACTCCCAGTTGGGTCCGCCCACTTTTACCGGCGCGCTGTGCACTCCTGCGGGTCCCGCCCACTTTTACCGGCGCGCTGTGCACTCCCAGTTGGGTCCCGTCCACTTTTCCGGCGCGCTCTGCACTCCTTGGGTCCCGCCCACTTTACCGGCGCGCTGTGCACTCCTCGCGGGTCCCGACCACTTTCACCGGCGCCCTGTCACTCCAGTTGTGGTCCCGCCACTTTTACCGGCGCGCTGTGCACTCCTAGCTTGGGTCCGTCCACTTTTCCCGGCGCCCTGGCACTCCCAGTTGGGTCCCGACCACTTTACCGGCGCGCTGTGCACTCATGTTGGGTCCGCCCACTATCACCAGCGCGCTGTTCACTCCCAGTTGGGTCCCGCCCACTTTTACCAGGCGCTGTGCACTCTACTTGGGTCCCGCCCATTTCCCGGCGCTGTGCACTCCCGGTCCCGCTCACTTTTCGGCTCGTGCCTCAGTTGGGTCCGCCCACTTTTACCGGCGCGCTGTGCACTCCCAGTTGGGTCCCGTCCACAGTTCCCAGCGCGCTGTTCACTCCCAGTTGGGTCCCGCCCGCTTTTACCGGCGCGCTGTGCACTCCTACTTGGGTCCCGTCCACATTTTTCCGGCGCCCTGTGCACTCCCAGTTGGGTCCCGCCCACTTTTCGGCGCGCTGTGCACTCCTGGGTCCCGCCCACTTTCCCGGCGCTCTGTGCACTCCCAGTTGGGTCCCGCCCACTTTTACCGGCGCGCTGTGCACTCTACTGGGTCCCCACCATTTCCCGGCGCCCTGAGCACTTCCCAGTTGGGTCCCGCCCACTTTTCCCGGCGCGCTGTGCACTCCCAGTTGGGTCCGCTACTTTTCCGGCGCTGTGCACTCCTTGTGGGGTCCCGCCCACTTTTACCGGCGCGCTGTGCACTCCTGCTTGGGTCCCGTCCACAGTTCCCGGCGCTACTGTGCACTCCCAGTTGGGTCCCGCCCACTTTTACCGGCGCGCTGTGCACTCCTCCTCCACGGGTCCGTCCACGGTTCCCGGCGCTCTGTGGACTTCCAGTTGGGTCCCGCCCACTTTCGGCGCGCGTGCTGTGCACTCCTTGGTCCGTCCACGCCACTTTTACCGGCGCGCTGTGCACTCTACTTGGGTCCCGACCACTTTTCCCGGCGCCCTGAGCACTCCCAGTTGGGTCCCGCCCACTTTTACCGGCGCGCTGTGCACTCATACTTGGGTCCCGCCCACTATCCCAGCGCGCTGTTCACTCCCACTTGGGGTCCCGCCCACTTTTACCAACGCGCTGTGCACTCCTACTTGGGTGCCGTCCACAGTTCCCGGCGCTCTGTGGACTTCCAGTTGGGTCCCGCCCACTTTTACCGGCGCGCTGTGCACTCCTACTTGGGTCCCGACCACTTTTACCGGCGCGCTGTGCACTCCCACTTGGGTCCCGTCCACAGTTCCCGGCGCTCTGTCGACTCCCAGTTGGGTCCCGCCCACTTTTACCGGCGCGCTGGGAACTCCCACTTGGGTCCCGGCCACCTCTTTCGGCTCCCTACGCACTCCCAGTTGGGTCCCTCCCACTTTTACCGGTGCACTGTGCACTCCTACTTGGGTCCCGTCCACAGTTCCCGACGCTCTGTGGACTCCCAGTTGGGTCCCGCCCACTTTTACCGGCGCGCTGTGCACTCGCTTGGGTCCCGTCCACTAGTTCCCGGCGCTCTGTGCACTCCAGTTGGGTCCGCCACTTTGCCGGCGCGCTGTGCACTCCTACTGGGTCCCGTCCCATTTTCCCGGCGCTCTGAGCACTCCGGTTGGGTCCCGCCACTTTTACCGGCGCTGTGCACTCCTACTTGGGTCCCGTCCACTAGTTCCCGGCGCTGTGCACTCCTATTGGGTCCCGCCACTTTTACCGGCGCGCTGTGCACTCTACTTGGGTCCGTCCACGGTTCCCGGCGCTCTGTGGACTTCCCAGTTG
>JAPDOI010001439.1:0-180206 GCA_029168955.1 Aplectana chamaeleonis
GGGTGGACCGACTGGCGGACAAGTTGCGTACCGACAGCGGGATGGGCGACGTTTGGAACGCAGATTTGCACGCGGTCGGCACGTAAATTAAGCGCGGTCGATACGCACCTCTCCGCGGTCCGTACGGAATACCACGCGGTTAGTACGTATAGCCGCGCGGTCGGTTACGATCTTGCCACGCGGTCGGTACGCATTGTCGCGCCTCCGGTACCGCACTGCCACGTGATCAATTTACGCATCGCCACGCGGCCGGTAGGCGATTGCCACGCGGTGAATACGAACGCTTTTCGGATACTAACAACAGTGGAAACGCATTGTGACGCGGTCGGTACGCATCACCGTGCGGTCGGTACGTCTTGCCGCGCGTTTGGTACGTACAGCCACGCGGTCGATACATACTGCCACGCGGTTGGTACGTCTTGCCTCGTGGTTGGTACGTACAGCCACGCGGTCGATACATACTGCCACGCAGTTGGTACGGGAAAATGACCGCAGTCAATTACGCACATCGCCCGCGCGGTCAGTACGCATTGCCTCGCGGTTTGTACGCAAAACACGCGGTCAGTGCAAACTGCCACGGCGGTCGATGCACACGGCACGCGCGGTTAGTACACGCACCGCCGCGCGGTCAGTGCGTCTCGCCGAGGTCAGTACGTATTGCCACGCGGACGTATACTGCGCGCGGTTGGCGGTACGCAACGACCCGCGATCAGTACACATTGCCACGCGATCAGTACGCTTTGTCTCGCGGTTCGTACGCAAAAACACGCGGTCGATACAAACTGCCACGGCGGTCGGTATGCAGTGCAACGCGGTTAGTACGGACCGCGGCGCGGTCGGTACGTCTCGCCACGCGGTAAGTACGCATTGCCACGCGGTCAGTACGAAGCCTTTCCAAATCCTGAAAGCGGTCGGTACACATCCACACGCGCTCGTAACGCATTGCCTCGCGGTATGTACGGTATAAGTCTGCGGTCGGCATAAATGTCGCACATAGGATTTGCCACGGTTAGCACGCATTCACACGTGGTATGCCCGATTTTATCGCTCGCTCATTTCAAAACTTTTTCTAAAAATCCGACGCACGCATGCATGCGCGTCATGCATATATTGCTTCCAACGAAATGACACTGTTTCGAATCGCATTATTACCCAGATGCACGGCTGGCTTTGCAACCGCGAATCACGAGCTTTTATAAAGGGAGCATACACGCTCGTAAATGTTGTTGAGATAACAACGAAAATAGAACGGTATGCCCGATTACAACTCCTATGCATTTTGAAGCGTCAAAAACGACCTACAAGGCCGCTACACGAGTGAGAAGTTGGCCCCCCTGTATTTCTCCGCCTCATGTATTTGCCTTCCTCCTCCAAAACAGGGGTACTGGGCTATTCCCACCGTCGTCGATGTAGGTGACTTATTTATTGTTCTTATTGTAGCTTATCGATCTCAGCGAGCAGTTTGCTTGCGTACTGAACGCGGGCGATTGGGTACTGACCGCGAACACTTGAGTGCCGACCGCGCAGACCGACAAACCAATCTCGACGAGTAATTTGCTTGCGTACTGAACGCGGGCGGTTGCGTACTGAACGCAAACACTTGCGTGCCGACCGCACAGACTGACAAAACGATTTCACCGATCAGTTTGTCTGCGTACTAAACGCGGACGATTGCGTACTGAACGAGAACACTTGCGTACCGACCGCACAAACTGACAAATCGATTTCACCGATCAGTTTGTTTGGGTACTGAACGCGAACGATTGCGTACTGAACTAGAACACTTGCGTACCGACCGCGCAAACTAAAAGAACGACCTCACCGGCCAGTTTTCGTGCGTGCTGAACGCGGACAGTGGCGTACCGAACCACGACCACTTGCGTACTGACTGCGTGTGCTCACGTACTGACCGCAGCGAAAAAGAAGTCATATTTCACGTACTCGACCGCGCGCAAAAGATGAATGCGCGCGGTCGAGTACGTCGCTATGGAATTCCGCGAGCGGTTGGTGGTACTGCTGAGCAGAGGCGTATCGACCGCTTGCACTGGCTTCGTTTGCGCTGGTCAGTACGCAAATGCGCGCGTTTGGTACGAAACGCGTTTTTTGCCCGCAGTCAGTACGATAGTGACACGCGGTCGGTACGAAGCTCACGCGATTTTTCGCCCGCGGTCCGGTCCACCCCCATTGTCTGAGCACTCATGATACTCCGATCTTTTTTGGGACGTGCGCACGAGGTCAGTCAAATTAAAGGCATCGTACACACGGTGAGGACCGTTTTGCAGTTTTTTGGCGTTTAATCGGATCTAGTGAGTCTTCACAAGGAGATTCACAAACTTTGCGAGTTCTGAAATTGCCTCCGAGTGAAGTTGAGCCGCCACCTGAAAACGGCTTCCTGGATTTGGGAGGCCGGCCTATGGAGTTGATCCCTTGTTACAAGGAAGAAAGGAAAACAACCGGTTATCAAAAAGAATCTATCACGTTTATCACGTTTATTACATTGAACAGTTCACTCCTCCAAAACCGGTCCCAACTCTTCATAAAGTGCCAGAAATAGAAACGTCACAAAAGCGATCCTGTTTTGTTAGAGAGAAGCGGTTTCCTCGGGCATTTTTCGGCTGGGGTCAGGGGTGCGTTCGAAGAATGTTCCCACGACGGCGTGGGAGGGCAAACAGCATTTCCATGGTCAGGTTTGCTTCCCATGGCTACGAATCGTAATTGTAAAAATGCTTCCACGCAGCCGTGTCTACACACGTTTACATGGCCGCGTTTTGCCATGGAAATGTTCTTGGAGACGCACCCCCTGCTCTTTCTGGCACGATTGTACTCAGTAGAGCCTCTCACCTCCTATATTCCACGGAAAACTCGACAACCATATTTCATCGTGGACGATGCCTTTAAAAACTTAATAACTCCTGATTATAGCCCGTTTGTTGCCACTTCGCCCTTCACAGTCTTTTTCGCGGTTTGCGAGCCAATCTTGATTTTCACGGTTTCCTCAACAACATTTTCATTTTTTCATCGCGACCACTGCCTTCCAAACGCCAGTGTTTGACTAGGCCCGGCTTCATATTTTGTGTTACGCACCGCTGCCGCCTGCATCTTGGGTTTTGCTGAGGTGTTTAGAATGAAGGCGCCAGATTTCGCTCCATGAGTCCTTTACAGCCACCCTCGAATACGTTGTAGGCGCACTTACCACCGTGTGCGTTTCCTATTAATCTTGATGTAACAACAAAAAGAATATTGTAAAAGAGGCATTTTTATTTGGCGTTCAAACATTTATTAAATCTAACACGTGGAACACGTTGAGGAGTCTCTCAGAAGTGTTCAGGAGCATACCATAATCGTCCTATGTGGTGTTTTAGTGTAGCTGTGAACGCAGTCATCAACAAACACCCTGAAAAACCTCCTGAACATTTTATTTAGGAACGGGGAAAGATCCAGTCTATTCCAGAGGCCACAAGGCAGTCAGAGTCTCTTGCGAAGCTAGGAAACAAGCACTGATTAACTCCACTTTCACCAGGTGCTATCATGTACCAAAGAGGTCAGGTTGAGATATGAACACAGTTGCCAGTAGTTGTATTGGTTGTAATCCTGCAACTCTTCGTCTGAATCTGATCTTCCGTTTTCCATTCCATCGTCATACATACATCAGGGATGGCTGGAAAGCTCCAGAGGATTAAAAAGAATCAGGCATATCGAGAGCTGCTCGCATATGACCTGCAGTGGGAAAACTGAGAAACTTTCACGCTGCCAGATTTTCTGGAGACGACTATGAAAATTTTCTGAGGTTATTTCTCTCCTTGTCTGAGATTTCCCAATCACCTACCTGAGCATGTGTTGTTTGATGTAATGCGGGACTACTCGTTGCAGAGTGCTACCAGATAGCACAATACCTGTGCAGATTAAATCACCCTCAAACGAGATGTATATTTGGAGTAAAGAGCAGTGACCTACCAAAAAAGAGGAAACATTGCAATGAGCGATGCAGGGTACCTAGGGGTGCTTTTTAATGCACAGTTGATGTCAGTGCAGTTTCATCACTGTAACACCAGTTTGTTCACATTTGCAATAGTATACTCTGCACAGCATTTTAACACCCGATCTTCAATTATTGGAAATGTAAGTCTGCGTGGTTCCTATTCATTGCAGCGAGAAAGCACCCGACAGCTAATGTCTTTTCCCGTGTTTTCGGCGCCGGCAACCATTCGTGCACTGTTATTACTGTTATCTTTTGGAGTCCTGAAAACTGTAGCAAGCGAAAAAGTCCAGCAATTGCTAGAATTCAGGGTTGGCAGGACTGCGGCTAGCTCTTTTCAATCACAGGACAGAAAAGACGCTGGCGTACATGGGTTGCATTGTGACCTCAATGCACCACTGATCACCACGACTTCCTGGCCACAATCAGCACGCAAAAATTTGAGCTTATTGAATTGAGGCGAAAAATTCTGGCTGCGAAAACCACTTTTCATTTTTTCATATTCAAGTGAGTGTAAACCTCTAGCAAGCGAAAATGGTAGCAAAGTCCCATCAAAACAGCCATAGTGAAGGAAACTGTGAGTTGGAATTAACCGACAGTGGTGTTTTTGAATTAGCACCAGATCGTTTTTGAACGGTTGCGTTGCATCGCAAGGATATCTTCATTATGTGATTGCTTACCGAAATTTGGTGTGCAAGATGGCTGACGGAGGGTCGGCCTTTCTGGAAAGATTTGCAACACTCCACCTCCTGTTGCTTCACGATAGTGCGTTGGTGACCCAATAAACTCTCTCTGTGTTTGTTGAGACACCAACGGACTCATGAGGTATAGGAGGTCATATGTTTCAAAACTACAGTTAGTACCTTCTATACTATTGACGGTATTCAGTTGAACGAGGTCAGAGATTAAGGACCTTAGTTTTCTTGTCAAGGATGATCTTAATTTCGATGATCACTGTCTTCAAGTCGCGTCCATGGCGAACAGAATTATGCACAGCATGTTCAGGGCACTTTCAACTACCAATGCAAATGTCCTGACTGAGGTGTATAAAACGTACATACGTCCACTTTTGGAGTATGGTACGGTGGTCTTTAATCCATACAAAAAAGGATCCATTGATGCGCTGGAGAAAGTCCAGAATACTTTTACACGTAGAGTTTTCTTCAGAACATCATGGTGTTTGACTAATCGCAAAGTATGTCATGTCACCAGGAACGCTTAATTGGGCCTAACCACTTTAGAGCACAGGAGAAGAAGATTTGATAAGATAACGATGTATAAGATCATTCATGGGAGTGCTGGTATCAAGGCTAGCCGGCTGTTCAACCTGAGACCGTCAACCACTAGGGGAGCGCCGGTGAAATTGGGCCTCGTTGGGGCCAGGGGGAATGTAGGACTGCACTTTTTTGTCAATAGGGCGGGATCTGAATTCAACAAATTACTCCGGTCAGGTTTGGTAGTTGGAAAATTTACTTAATTCAAAAAGGCGCTTGAGAGTTATCTGCTAACCCAAGAGCGACGTCTGTAATATCTCATTCCTCATAGTGCCGGTGTATGCCTAATAGTCAGTTCATCCATTTGCTTTATTATAGTCCAACGATTTTTAGTCTCTTTAATTGCCGTTTAGGTGTTTCTTTTCGTTGTTTGTCTTTGACACGGTTCTACCGTGTAATAAATCAAATCAAATCTTGATTCTATTCCATCGTGGACACTGCCTTTGGTTCTATGATGGCTGCTACTAACTTCCTTCCGGACATAGTCAACCGAAGCGCTTGAGAAAACGAATTTTTGTCCTATCGGAAAAAATGTTGTAAGATGACCACGTGCAATTGTCTCGGTAAAGTTGACGGACCCACCAAGATGGCAACAAGAGTTGCCTAGTCACCGCCTTCTCCACCGATTTACACGCTCGGGTCTCTTTGGCCTGGTTGCTCCATTTCCAGGACATCTGATTTGCTTCCTATGCTGTTGTATTTTATGTTCTAATAAATGACCTCCATGCTTTCAACAGCTGTAGTATCCATGTAATTGCTTCAATTTTTCGTGAGCAGGCAATTCCCTTGAGTTTCCAATTGTTCACACCGAGCCTCTCTCAAGATTTTCTAAAGAAGTTAAAGTGTGTCCGAATGAAAATGGCGGCCCATGCGGCCGTCGTGCTTGGCAGGTGGCCGCCGCATGTGCCGCTCTAGGACAAGTGTAGGATTCGGACGGCGGCCATCCTCCCCCCCCCTGCTGCAAAGCGGATTGATCGGCGGCGCAGTGTTTGCTGCCAGTCGGTGCCGGCCCATTCGTAGTCTGCGGCTGTGGGAGGAGGTTTCGCATGCTCCTCCCAGAGCGGCGAACGTGACGGCCGCCTGCCAAGCAAGCCGGCCGCATCGGCAGCCATTCTCATTCGGACACACTTTACCTAAGACTTAAACGCAAGCTGCACAATGGCTTCACGCAACGTTCTCAAAGGTCACTAGTAACTCGAAGCTATGTTGCGTGTCACTTGACCAGATTAATGATTCAAGTAAGTTGCACTCATAATACGCAACATTGCGAGTAGCTCTGCACCGTTGCTACATGTTATCTGACACCGACGCGAGACGCGGCCTGCCCGCCGGGCCAACGTTTGAGGTACTTCACCTTGCACACCGGCTGGAGAGCCCGCCAGTGGTTGCGGGAAAAGGTTTTTTTTTTGAGAATTTTCCGAGGAGATCCGTGGCTTGTTTCCTCAAAAAAAAATGTGAATCTCACCATCGGCTGAAGCGGCGGTGGCGTGCGCCGTTCCGCTAATCGATTCAGGCCGAGAGAAGAGCGCAGCTGATCAGCTCACCATGCTGCCGACCGCCGGGGAGATTTGAATGTTTTTTCTAGAGAAAACAAGCCACGGACCTAACTGTATTTGAAGAAGTTGCGTTGATGTTGTGGGCTACTTGTTGTGTAAACATTCTCGTTAGAGGTCGTTGTGGTACAAGGTTCACGAAGACGTCTTCCAGATTCCAAGCAATAACAGTTTTGTGAAGAAGTCCGAATTTTTACTCAACCACTGCTTGGAACGTTACCTTGGCTGTTCGTAAAGGTGCGCTGTGATAACGAGATTGATGCGGGGCGGATCCGAGTGTTTAGACCGGAATGAGACTGTTTCCAGCAACTCGATTACGGGTTAACTATCTACTACGTCATTCCATGCCGTACTCCATCATGCATCAATATCCATAGTAGCATTGCTGAATCATAGATTAGAAGTCTCCAGAATCTGCATTACGGATGGCTCGGTTAATGTGAACAGAAGAATGCAGACGGAAAGTTGTGGCAACAGAAACTTTTCATTCACTTACTTGATGAAAATTCTTCATTTTTTCACAGGAAAAAAATGAGCGTTCAAAAAAACAAAGGGCCAAGTAATTAGTTAGTCACCTACATTAAAGAACAATCTATATATACCCATTAAAAATAAAGACACATACGCCCACAGAGACATGAGCGCCATCTTTCTGTCCTCTTCTGTAGCATTTGGATCTGGCAGACTAGCCGTCTTCATCAGGAATTTCTGAAAGGCCGTCAAGATAGATTAACGTCGTAGAGCACAGACTAAGCAACTCACGCTCCGGATTTCGGGAATCGTGGCCATCGTCCTGATCGCGTACATCTGCAAAAATTCAAAAAGTCAATCTTTAGCTGTGATAAGGGTTCTTCAGAAGCGCTCCACTAAAAGCAGGGTCCGGACAACCGCAAGGCAAAAGTTCTTCTTAATCACCCATCGTCCACGTTTCGCCGTCGCCTGCGCCTTTTCACCGCTCACTTAGTAGTCGCCTCCGAGCAACACCACAGTGCCGTGGGTGCAAACACCCACATGCCGTAGAAGTATTGATAATTTGCTGGGCTGTTCATGCTATGAATGCCCTCACAAAACTTCTATATGTACTTCACCAAGTCCAAGTCATAGAATCCCACCTAAATATGTGGAGAGTCGAAGTGTGAAAAGATTTTGTCCTTAAGGATACAGTCCAACCTCAGAATCTTTTTTCTGCTTCTCTACTTATTTTGAGAACGGTCCTACGCTGATTCAAATGATGTTCCCGGAATCTTACAAGACCCCCTAAGAACAAAGTTATGGCTTCTCCAATTTTTAGCGGCGAAAGCACGGTGGACGAGTTGTCCGAGGCTAATAACTTTCGTTATTTGCAACCGATGTATGCGAGCCGACCTGAACAAAGAGGGCAGTTGAGAGTGAAGGGAAGAACTGGGTACTGATTCGAAATCATCACTCATCACACCAGTAATGAGCTCTAAAGATCGTGAAAGGGGCGTGCCAAAGTGGCTTCCTGATCTGGGCGCCCCAGGGTGGCTTCTTCCTATATCTCGCTTATTCGGAGGAATTGAGGGCTCGCATTTGGAAGGTGCTATATAGGGTGGGCCTACCTAACGATTATGTGGGAAACTCGGATTTCGTCCCTGAGCATGGACTGTGCCTTTAAAGGCACAGCCCAACCTCAGAATCGTTTTTCTGTTTTTCTGCCTCTGAAAATCTTGGTAACGGTCCCACGTTGGTTTCACTATGTCTCTGGAATCGTACAAGGCCTTCTTGGAACGGATTTTTGGCCCTCAAAACTGAGCTACGGAAGCGTTGTGGACTAGTTGTCCGAGGCTTGTAACTTCGGTCATTTGCAACCGATGTATGCCAGGGGATCTAAATTAAGAGAGAGAGACTAAGAATGAAGGGAAGAACAGGGATTTTGATCAGTAACCATCGCTCATCTCGCCACTATTGAGCTTGACAGATCGTAAAAGGGGCGTGCCAAAGTGGCTTCCTGATGTGGGCGCCTCAGGTGGCTTCCCCTATATATCGTTTACTTTGAGAGCTCACCGTTGGCATGCCTTATATAGGGAGGGTCTACGTCACAATCATGTGGCAATCTCAAATTTCGCCCCTGAGCTTGGACGGAGCCTTTTAAGCTGACGAATGCTTACCGTCGCTAGCGTGACGGATACTTGACTTCCGACATCGTCCAGTATTGACAAACATTTTGAACTTTTTCCCTCCGGCTCACGTTTCGGCGGGTTTTGCCCTGTTCCAGAGCCTAGAAAATCAGATCTACATCTGAGAAACCAGCCCTTCAGACCTCTTCTCTTTCTGAAAGAACCACGGGTACTCATTTTTGCCAGTCTAACCTCCTAAAGTCAGCAAGCGATTGTAGCAAATATGCTCCATGAGTTTACAGCGACCAGGTTAGATACAGTAAAAGGCAAAAGTATAGGAACACCCACTTTCGGACGGTTCAGTCTCCCGCGTATATCTCGACTTTAATGATACTTTGCCTAGTGAGTTTCCAAGGTATAATAGAACATCAAACTCTGCGTATACTATTCAACATGGGTGGCTTGTGAGGTAGCTTTAAATGCATCGTACACTCTAAAAACCACTCACCGTTTTTCGGGTTCGAATAATTGGTTAGGCCCGCCTGCAATGTACGTATTGTTGGTCGGGTCACCAATGCATTATTGCGATGATATGGGAGATCGAATGCCTCGAATTCGACTCGGACAGTCTGGGCTTAGTACGTGGGCACAATACCGTTAGTACGCCGGCACAAAGGGATCGGCAGCATCTGTGCTGTAGCTGCTGGTAACAGCAGGATATGCTGGCAACGACCAGGAGCTCCTGTTGCTTGTGCTGGCGTACTAACGCTTTGTTTATCGTGGCACACGTGCTATTGCCAGCCACTCTCTCCTAGCGTCTGCTGACACTCTTCCATTGATTTGTCTCATACGAATGAACATTGCAGCATCCTCTTGTACGACGGCGGCGAGTATATAAGGCGGCCAGTCTCGGTGAGGGCAGTTGGCCGTTAGAGGCCAGTCCGATGAGATGACCTTGTGTCACTGTTCGGAAGCTAATTTTTCGAACGCTGAGGGGATCATCCCCATCGCCCATCGCGAGGGAAGCCTCCTGGTTGCGGACCGTGGCGAGGATGTTATCCTTGCTGCTGGCAGTGACAAGAATTATATCCTACACCCGCAAGGAGGGGGGCCGTCCAAATTCTGACGATAATGAGCGTGAGGACGCCAGCATACGTTGGCAGGATATGCTGCCGGACCCAGCAGCTCCTGCACACAACGTTAGTATGCCAGCATACGTTGGCAGGATATGCTGCCGCAACCAGCAACTCTTGCACATAACAAGCGTTAGTATGCCAGCATACGTTGGCAGGATATGCTGCCTCAACCAGCAGCTCCTGCACACAACGAGCGTTAGTATGCCAGGTTTGCCCTGGCGTACTTACGGTATTGTGCCGACGTACTAAGCCCCGACTGTCTGAGTCCGTCAAAAGAGGTCGGCCCTCCGACGGCCATGTGACATCAAATGATAAAAGAAAGTAGCTTATCAAGAAATTATACATCAACTTCTACTCGTTTAGGCTTATCATTAGTTGACAAGCTACTTTCTTATCACTTTTGATGCAAGATAGGTGTCGGGAAGGTGGCCCCTTCTGGCGGTAATCGAGGCATGCGATCTCCCATATCTGCACAATAATGAGTTGTTGATCCTACAAACTCTACGTACGTTCTCAGGCCGGCGTAAGCAATGATTCCAACCCCAAAAATCGGTGAGTGGTTTTCAGCGCGTACGATGCCTTTAAAGTGAGCTTTTGAAGGCCTGAAACATGAGTGATAAATTTTTGAATTAAATTTCAAGGGTTTCGGTCGTCTGAGGGCGATTCTTCAAAACAATCTTGCTGGAGCTCTAAACTCTGGGTACTCACTTGATATTGAATGGACTTCGAAAATACAATGTAGAAGCGAAGGTGACGAGCTGTCAACAGTTTCGTGGGTTTTCCAAGCATAAGATTCTCGAAATAAACAGATAGGGAAACATTACAACATGGGCGCTGTACATGAGACAAAGAGCTGGTTCAAAAGTGTTAATCATAACGCTTCTCGCTCATGTTGAGTAGTTTCTCAGGTGCGAAACATCACACTGCCGCCTAGAAGATGTCTGCTCTCAGAACTCGAACAAAATCTGCTTTCACAATTGCACAAAAAGTCATTAGGGAGTTCATTTGATGGTTAATCAGTGCTAGAACTGTGAAGTGATGTAAGCCGATCCGAGATAATACTCTAATCTTCTACAAATTGCTTGCAATGCGGAATAAATAATTCTCTTGTAAACTATATTGGATCAAACTTCAAAAAGTGTTAGACTACTAGTGTCATGCTGGTCAACACATCTTAAATTAGAAGATTCTCGTTCATAATGTTGAAGAATATACAGCAAAGTTTGAAACCCACGGAATGAGATGTTCCGATATTTTTGCCCGCTACTGTAGATAAGCGTAGAATAATAATTTTCGTGAAAATGCCCCGTCGCACAAGCATCAAAACAGTCCCATCTATCAATCGCCTCACTTGACGCCTAGGTTAGACAGCCATGTACAGGGGCCTGCACAGTTGAAGTCGCGGCGTTGATTGCAGCGACGCGCAGCATTAGGTTATGCAGTATCGGTCACCTTCGGCGACCGGTGCGACAGAGGCAACGTGAAAGGCGACGATGGGGCACCACAGAGTGTTTTGACGCCGCGACGACCCTGTATCACTGCTAGCGAGCGCCAACCGACGCCGCGGCGACAATGTTATTTTGTCGCCGCGTCAAGGCTGACTCTCGGCAACACTTCGCCGGTCGCTGCAAATCTGCAGACCCCTTGGGGCTCCGTCCAAGCATCCATACGCAACGACTAGCTGCAAAAGTCAAGTCGCTGAAGCGCCATGCGCCAGCGCTTAAACACAGGCGCATAACGCTCGATGCCTGGAGCATGCAACTTGTTCGAGGGGCCCACGGGTTTAACGATGGTATTGATAATATTGGTGACAGCAGCTACTGCTGCGATGTCCATACCATGAGCGCCAGGTCGGCGGCAGTGGTCGCTAAGGAGTGAGATCAAAGACCAACGGTGAAGATGCAAACCCCAGCGTCACTTGACGATGTTGGCTACGGAGGGGGAACGAGGGGACGGAGCCTAAGCTGTTGTACGGAGAATGGAAGTCGCGAAAGCTGGGATAGGAACCCTCTACTTCGGGTTGAAGTATAGTCCCATTGTTCACGTGTATGTGCGCGCTGTGTCTCTTCCCCCACACCTTCTCACAGGAACAAAGTCCTGATCATTCACCACGGGTTGTGATAGCTAAGGTGGTAATGCAGGATGCTAGGGCTTCAAATTTGAAATTAGGTTCGAGACTTATGCATCAGGGGGAGGTAAGCTCGAGACCTGATGCTTCCTTCTTGGAGATAGCGAGTGCGGATGAGAGCGGCTAGCGAAGCGAGAGCCGAAGACCACCATTGGTTTTGCGTAATCGCTAATCCTCTCAAGGAATGGAGGGCGACTAACTCTTCTACCACCGTTCGCACGCAGTCGGCACGCAGTCGCGTCGAATCCGGCGTTGCACGTGTCTAGCTTGTGAGGTGGCGCCGTCATGAAAAAAAAAACGATCAGTATAGTTCAGCGCTTCTTTTTCCCTTGGTCATCGCTCCTTCCCTATCTTTTTGTTGTATGAAATTGTAGATTACACATTTGTATAGAAAACGAGACTAATAAAAATTTCGCCGCTTCTGCGATTCATCGACATTTTTCTGAAATTGAAACCATTCAGTGTTAGAGATAAACACAAATAAGTTGCGAAATACGCAAAATTCAAACACGAGCAACTACCAGAAAGTTACCTCGCTATTAGAAAAAAAGGGAAAAGAGAGATGAGGAAGGAGTGCTGGTCAACTTAAAATTAAACGCTGCGCCATCTGGACACTTTTTTCATAACGGCCTCAACCCAACACGCTCGACACGCACAACCCCGGCCTGGCCGCCGTCTAGAAGAACGAAGATACGTCGTTGGCCAACCGAGTGCACAGCCACTGAAGCGTGTAGTCCTTCGTTTGATCACAACCGTAGTCCGTGAGTGGAATCATTTCGAGTTTCTTGCAAATCAGAAGTCATTGTTAGAAGGAAGGAATTTGGCGCGGTGACCCAGGAACAGGCGCACCACGCTGATTTGAGTGTATTTCAACCTATTTGTGGACGGGTCTGATGTCTGTGTGTGATCAGGAGTGTTCTTAGCATTCATTGGCTCTGAAGTGTGAGAGCCATTCGTTTTAAAGAACGTCTGATATTTTAAATGGCATCATTCAATTACATAATCTGTTCCATGTGGATGTTAACCTGCAGAATTAAAGGAGATTGGGGAGAATAGTTTTCAGACACTGACCCGGTATTCTAGGTTCTGAGGAAGTCGAAATACGCAAAAAGTTTAGCCGGATGGACAGTATCGGCTTGTAGGTCGATTACAAACTCAAACATCTCTCACGGCTGTGGGCCACCCCGCTGTAAGTAGCGCCGCAGTGATGAGAGGGCAGCTATCCAGACGTGGGTGAAGTGTGAGTGTGCAGCCGACCTACAAGCGTACAGAGTCAGTTACGGTATTTTTAGTGAGTGAGCTTCGCCCTCTCTTGGAGCCAATGCTCCTAAACAAGTTCATATTCGTGAGGAGAAATACAAATTAGGCCCTTTTCAGATCAGAGTTAATTTGAACGTGCTGTGTTGGATCATTCTCAGAAGGAGACACGTTTCAAACTTACTCCTCTTTCAATTTTCTCTTGAGCATTTCATGGATGAAAACCTGAACTTCTGTCGAAGTTCGTAAGTTTTCTGTCGTAGTTTCTGTCGAAGTATCCCAATTTTCCACTCGCTTATCCGAGCAAGATATGACCACCCCTACCTCTTCTACGCATCGCCTGAGTTTTCAACACTCGGTGGATGAAATCGACCGACATTTCCAACAATTAGTTGAGAGCAAAGGCAAGTTAAAGTGATGCTTACGCATTGCTCCCAAGGGAATCCGGAACCTGATTGGTGATAATCAGTTTTGCTTGCCCAGCGCAACTTGTTTGGCCATATTCACCAAACATACATAATTTGATTGAAAAAAATCCAAAGTAGATATATTCTCTCTATCCCGAATGCTCACTATCTAACTTGGTACCACTTTTGAAATAAGGTAGGAATGCGAACTCAGGGTTTTTAATTACATCGAGTACAGAAATAACTCACCCTTCGGTTCAGGACGATTGACTTCCTGCTTCTGATTACGATCATCTGCAAACTCAAGAAGGTTTCTGCTTAAAGGGATGAGTATAGACTGCCGGCATACCGCTTGGGGTAGTCGTGTTCGCACCGTCTTCAACATGCGAAGTCGCTGAAGATCTCTTGAATCTTTCTACTGAAAAGTTAGATAAAATTGAGCTAGCTACCCACCTTCTTGTTTGCGATGCTTGGGGCCACGTTTGCGATTGCGGCGAGCTGGAAAATCAAAGAACGGTTCTGTGAAAAAGCGCTCGAAAATCCAAGACACAACCCGATACATACAAATGGTCATCGTGTGAAGATAGAGACATAGTGCAAAAACGACATGGTTTTTGAAAACGGAATCCTTTACGTGATCATTCGTAAGAGCAAACATGGTCCCCACTGAAAGAAAAAGTCAAGCTTATGAGCGAGAAGGGTGTGCTTTTCAGCTAGCCATGCATCGGCTGCACTCGAAAACGCTTTCTGAAGGATGTCTGTGTTTCCGTACGGAGAATGAAAGTCGCAAAAGCCAGCAACAATGGGGATTTGAATTTGTTTGCAGGTTCTAAAAGCCAGTTATCGACTTTACCGAAATACAACAATCGAAAAAGGTGGAAGTCCTATTAGTACTCCTTCCGTCAAAAGAGCTGGTCCTCCGTCAGTTATCAAGTAGAGTTCGCACAATCATTTTAGTCTGATGAATGGACGAGGCTGCGACGGTAGATCACCACGCGCGAATCGAAACCCATTCTCCAGTGAAGCCGCCAACCCCGCACGGCTAGCCGCCTGGTCTATGCGTCAGACTAAAATGAAAACGGAATTCATACATTTGCCTCCCGCCATCCTAAGCTGAAAAACGTGCTCGCGATCTAGCACAGCTGTTTAAAAAATAGATATGGCGCAAGATCCTGGATATTTCGACTACATCAAACTTGTTTTTTACCAAGCTCCGGTTTTCAAAGGGTTTCTCCGCCACTCTCTTACTCTACAACGACACACTCACCCAAAAAAAAGGCTTACTGCGTCTCCAGAACCTCGAGTGGTTCCCGCCATTATAAACCGACTATCCTTCATTCCAGAGTGAATTTCATTTTCGTCCATCGCGTGCGTCTGCGCGCGTAAGCTGTGTCTCCTTCTCCTTAAACTCTCTACCCTCGCTCCACAAAAGCGCGCGAAGGACAGAGTAAATTTGACTCCGAAACAGAGGATATGTAGGAATCCGTTAAGACGAGTGTTTCACTAACGTGCTAAATTTGGCAACTATCATATTCAATAACTTTTCTCGTCAATTTCCTACTAAATCCGATTCTATGAAAAGCGTGGTCGGATGTTATCAGAGATGCCTTTCCGATTAGCATCCACCAATTGCTTGCTGGGTGCACACCAAACCCAGATAGACGAAAATTGGGGTGTTCCATGTTGTAATTCTGTGACGCAATGCTTTCAGGTATAAAAAAATTCTGACCTACCATTTGGGATGGACAGAATCATACCGTCGCCCGCATCGGAAATCGCTTCAGGTCCCAAAATGTTTCCACACAACATCAGTTTTTTTTAGATTTCTCGCAGAATGTTATGGTAGGCACACTGTGGTTTCGTCAGTGTCCCACATTTAGCTGCAGCTTTTCCTTCGACGTCATTTGGGAATTCCAATCACGTTTGCTCTATCCAATTTCTAATCATGGATACGCCATGTATGGTAGATTACGGTATGTAAAATCTTAGATGGCATAACACCTACAGTAGCCCACCGTAATACTTTGGATTAAACTTGGCAATAAACGCAGTTACAATGTTTTTTTGACAAATGGGATGACCAATGAATTTTCGGCCATAAAAAGTTTTTTTGAAAAGTCCGGGCCTTTTAGTCAAAATACTTACTTTTAGGGTTGCCTGGTGTGAGACCATCTTTTTCTTCCTCGTCAGCACGTGGAGTGGCTGTAAATCTCTTAATTTTTTTCTTGAAAGAGTAAGAGAACATTTATTAAATCACTCACACTCCTTATTGAGCGGATAGAGGCTCTCTTGGTGGCCCAGGGCACCTGCGAAAATCAAGAAAAAACTTCATTATAGGTAGTATTGATACAAATGGCTAGCATACCGCTTGTCGAGGGCGGCGTCATCCCGTCTTCAGCACCGAGAGTGGTTGGAAGGCCATTGAATTTTTCTTTGGAAGAGCCCTCTTGGGGAACGGGGCATCTGCAAAACACACTAAGAGTCTGTGTATAGGCAAAGAGATCTTTAGGGAGCAAACCACTTGGTGTGGTCAGATTCCTCCGTCAGCAAGGGACCCGCTTGAAAATTCCCGAGACGTTCTCTACCATGAAGGTCAGCGAACATTGAGTGCGCTCTAATCACGCATAGGACGAGAAGGTTTGAGACCCACTTTGCCAATGCGTGCATTTTCAGAACTTAAAGAAAGATTTGACAAAGAGTGGTGAGTCTGCTTCGGAAGTACAGCCATTGCAGTGGAGGAATCTGGGCACTTTAAAAGCTTCCTCGTACGCGAAACAGGTATTCTTTGTTAGCATACCACTTAGGATGGGTGGATTCGTTGAGAGTACTGCTTTCATCGTCATCGCTGTCAGCTGAAAACAATCAAAATTGTTCTGCCTCGTGTTACGGATACATATTCCTGTGCAACATACCGATATTTGCAGGACGAGCAACCAACGGAAGCGATAACCAGACTACCTGTGCAGAGAAAATCATTATCAAGTTCATGTTTTGAGAAGACCACTGACTTACTAGAAAAGTAGCATTGCGATGGTTAGGGAGTGGGAGAACACAGTAACGCTTTTTATGCAAACGACTTCGTCATGTGATTTCATCATTTCCAGACAACAGTACTCAGCAACTTCAATAACAAAAGCGATTCCACAGGCTGACTTTTGGATGTGCGCTTTGTCAAATTACGTCTGTATCCATTAATCAGCATAGAAGATTCCCACAACAGGATGTCATATCCAATGTTTTCAACGTCCGATCCCTACTGCACTGTATTATTACTACACAAGTCTTGTAAGTGCGGCAGGCAGCTGTTGCAATATCGGCTTGCTAGAACTGCCCTGGTACAATCACTAACCCACAAAAGGCGAAGGGGTTTACTTCCATTGCCATCGCTGACAGCTGAGATATTTCGACTGACAAATACTTGATTTTTTGAAAATGTATTCGATAATGGGGTAGTAAAGGACCCCGCTCTTCGATTTCCGGTAATGGATTGAACAACTGGGAGTTTTTAAAATTTTATGGTGGATATGAAACATCCCGGCATAGGCGAAATTTCGATCGATGTGAGGGCTGGAAGTTTTTCCGAACCCGGACGGGTAAGCTTCTTCTTGTTTTTTCTAATCAATTGAACCGCTTCGTGATCAACTCAGGCCTTAGAAATCCTTTTGGACGAGTTGCACTTACCACGACCCCGCTGATGTTGATGTTCTTGCAACCCTCTCGGCAGAGGATCTATGGACAATGAACCAAAAATGGCTCCATATGACCTTGAAATTGTAACTTTAGTCACGAAAAGTCTCCAACTTGTCCTGTCCTGCAACCTCGGCCTGACTAGTTCATCATCTGCCGCCGAAATGTTAAGGCGAAATTTTTATTGGTCGGGCTAACGTTTTGGCACGGTCGGCGCCATCAGAGGCCTAAATGTGGTGAAAGCTTTAGCTGCACTTTACAGCACCAACCACCTCCACCACTCCAGCGTTTTCCACGCTCTGCTAATATCACAACGCAAAACCACACTTTGACGTAGGAAACTCATAATCGAACCACCAAACCAGCAGCGCGTGATCTGCTTCGCATGAAAGCAGTAGAGCGAATGAGTCATACGGCGCAGTGCACCGTTTTAGAAAGGAACTGACTCTTTACGCCCGGTGATCATGTCACAGGTCGCAACGGGGTATGAATGGTAGAAAGTGACTTGTTACAGATGGGTTCACAAAACGGTGGTTCATGCTTGGAATTTTCGTTGATCTTCAGAAGCCCTCCAACGCTTTTTGCGCGAGATGTCCATCTTCACTGCTAGGATGGTGCACGTGACATCAACATTTTGCCGGTATGGTCGTCAACTCTTATGTCTTCTCTGAGGTGTCACTAAGACAGTGTGCGTATTGCTGGTTAATTGTTCTCTCACACGTGTACCCAACACTCTCCGCGCTTCTCCAATATAGGATTGTATGACCGACATTCGGCAATATAGATCATATCCGCGTTTGCACAGTCTCCAACTTTACTATTCTGACAGCCAACAGAATTTTCTGACACGCAATCAGTATCATACATATATTTTTTATTTTTTATAATATTTCTAAATCCCGGACCAATGGCCGCTTGATGTTACCGTTAGGTATGCTCATCAGAGCCCCAGATATGATCCATTGAAGGCACGCTTCTAAGACATTGGCGGCTGGTCACTGAGGAACGGAATCCAGCAAATTGTAAACAGTATGCATTGAAACTAGTGCATTGATATTATGAGAAACGTACAATGGTTCCTGAACATTATTTATTGGAAACCTTTTTTACCAGCAAGGATTAAGCATCTACAAACAAAAGGTATGAGGAACATGTAGAAATCTCATTTATTCACTATCTTGATATCACAGTGTACCTGAGTTAAACTCAAAATTCAGATATAAGGCAGGACTCGAATCTGCATTGCGCGCTTTGCGATTTTCGACGGGTGATTGCTGCTCTGCCTACTTAGTTTATGTGTGAATAGCTGAGGAATGTAGAGCGGGATGTCGGTGGCGTCATGGTAATGCTCTCGCACGGAAAGCGTTCAATGCAGGTTTGAGTCCTGCCTGACATCTGAGATTTGCGTACAATTCAGCTATCTTGTGATATCTTGGGATTCTATATCATGCCTTTAGAAGGCATTAAACATTCTGAAAACATTACTTTTTTGATATATCATTTATATTCCTAGCTAAGGAAAAAATTTGCCTACCAATGAGCATCTAGCAAAAGTGCGTTTGAAAAGCCACCCATCTGTATCACAAAACACGCTACATATTGCCATTAATAATTGATATAGGTGCAACTACGAGTCTAAAGTCATATCTTTTCATCCTCTTTCAGCGTCATTCAAAATGGGAAGATCTGTGCTGTCGTCAGCATAGGGAGTTGCTGTAAGGTGGAAGAGATTATCGTAAGTAATGGAAGTTTGATGAAGTCACTTACGCTGCGATATGTGAGGATCGAGTTCTTTTTCGTCAGTGCGCTCATCTGCAAACATCGAGAAAAAGCTCCTTTTTAGTTGTTTTCTATTAGTTTCTCTACAGGTACTATTAGAAAACATACCATTCGGGGTGTACGGATTCACACTGTTGCCAGCATGTGGAGTAGCTAAAACATTGTAGTTTTTTTTTGAGAAAGGCAGGTGACATTCAGAGATTTATTTACGCTGTGAATAAGTAAGATTGGACAATTTTTCAATATCAAGGGCACCTGCGAAACTCAAAAACATCAATACAGGCAAAATAAGTACGATTAGGAAACAAACGGCTTGGTGTGTGCAGGATCACCGCATCGTCAGCATGTGAAGTGTTGCAGTTCTATTTTCACACTTAGTTCTTTAACATTTAATAAACTAGCCCTGCAGCAAATTTATAGCTATAACAAACGTATGCAACAAACCTCTCCATATCTTTGATTGAAGATAGATGCCCTCTATCTATCAACGCTCGCTAAGTATTTTGGTCCCACTTTCGAAAGAGGGTAAAAATGCAAATTCCCGGTGTTTAGTTACATTTACTACAGCAATAACTCACCATTCAGTTCGGGACAATTAAGGTCCTGTTCGTGATCGGGGACATCTGCGAAACTCAAGAATGTTTTCCCTTGTAGGGACAAGTTTCAACTGCTGGCCTACCGCTTGGGGTGGACTTGTTCATACCGTCATCAACATGAGGAGTTGCTAAAGATCACTTAAATTTTTCTACGGAAAAGTCAGATAACATCGAGTGAGCTACCCACCTTCCGGTTTGCGAAACTTGGGGCCCCGTTTGCGTACGCGGCGAGCTGAAAAATTCAGAGAATGTCTTTTATGAGAAAGCGCTGCAAAATATATAATACACCCGATACAAGTGGGTCCGGATTTCGTGCGATAATAAGTGGAAGGTGAACGACGTATCAGCTTCGAAAACGGAATTCTTCATGTAATGCGATGAATTAGTAAGAAATTGGCACCAGATAGGCTTGAAAAAAAAAACGTTGCAAAATATCATGGTGTAGATGGTGAGGTTCTAGGAATCGCTCTATTTTCTTCTACCAGGTTGTCCAATAATTCTTGTCCGCGAATTTCACCATTTTTAATTTTTTTCAACTTTAATAAAAAACAAGTCTAATCAGCAATATAATCACCACAGTTATCCACAACAGTGGCCCATCGATTGGGCAGGTCGCCGATGCCCTTCGCCCAGAACTCCGGGAGCTGCGACTCGAAGAAGTCCGCGATGTCGGATTTGAGGTTGTCGTAGTTGGTGAATTTTCTTCCGGCCAAATGGTGTTTCAGCGGGCGGATCAAGTGGTAGTCGGAGGGGGCTTAGGTCCGGGGAATACGGCGAATGGGCAACCGTCTCCCAGCCGAGCGTCGCTAACTTCTGCTGGGTCTCCTTCGCCACGTGGGGGCGCGCGTTGTCGTGCAGCAGGTGGACCGAGGTCCGTCGGGAACGCTTTTCTCTTATGGCGGCGGCTAGTTTCTCAAGCTGATCGGTGTAGATGGAGGCGGTGACCGTCCTGCCTTGCAGGAGCAGCTCGAAGTACAGCATGCCCTTGGCGGCCCACCAACAGCAGAGCATGATCTTCAGCGGGTGCAGGTCGGCTTTCGGCGTCGTCGGCGGCTCTTCTCCGTGCGGGATCCAGACGGCACGGCGGGCGGTGTTGTCGGAGAGGACCCAGCGCTCATCCCCAGTGGCCAGGTCCTCGGGACCCGTGTCGTTGCCCAGCAGCCACTCGTAGTACACGAACGTACGAATTCGACTTTGGTCCATTTTAGCTTGTACTGGTAGCTAGCCGCGGCGACTGCGCCTTATATACCCCTAGCGTAGAACTTTGGAGAAGCTTCTAGAAGGTTCTTACAAACTTCGGAGAGCTTTGTTCTTTTCTCTCCTCCAAAATTTGAAGTCGAGCTCATGAGCAAGAAGGATATGAGCGTTCCAGCTGAGAGTCAGACATCAACTATACACGAGACTGTTTTTTCAAGGATCTTAATTTTTATGTACAAAGAATGAAGATTGTTAGGCCTAGAAAGCTATAAAGCCTCAAGAAATAAGGGTTTTGAAGGCGACCCTCAAATGGAAATAAGAATAAAGGGGATCTAAAATTTTTGCAGGCACAGAGCTGTGTATCTTAGGGCCAATTATCTCAGGCGATTCTCGGCCCGAGCCGTCTAACAGTTCGACTCGTTCTCGCGATCTGCGGGTTGGCTCCTATTGCTTACCGAGCTACTTCTGTTGCTGCCCGGGCACCTCCAGTTCGCCAGAACAGCAACGGCAGTGGCCCGGAGATTGGAGAACGAGCCAAACTGTCGGGCGGCTCTGATTCCTGTTCAGTCGTCTCGGGGCCGAGAATCGCCGGCGATTTATCTGAGCCCAAAGCTCAATACCAACTAGAGACGGCCTTTCGGCTCAAGAAATATCAAAAGGGAAGCAACACGAGCTCGCTCGTGCTAACAAGCAGACAGGGGCCGAAAGCATCAACAGGCAGGGTTGGGGCCGGGGCAGGGCAGTCTGCGCCCTTGATAATCTTTGTAAATCACAAAACGAATAGTGCCCCTGACGCCCCAGGAGGCTGGGGCAGCTAAAGCAACGAAAAACAGTGCTGAGACACGATTGATTAGATGATCTACTGCCCTCGCACTGCGATCGTTAATGATGCCGACTGCCCTGCCCCTGCCCCAGACCGGCGCGTTGATGCATCCGCCCCCAGATTGGGAGGAGCAGACTTCAGAATAAACGCTAAATAAAGTTGAAGGGAAGACTCAGGTTGGATCGAACTTGCAATTGAAATGAAAATGATTTTTCTTCAAATCAGATTGGGACGCCTCGTTCCGTGGAATTTCAAGCACGGATCCGCTCGCCCCCCAGGAAGTACTTCGAAAGGTGATTCCGAGTTTTTTTAGATGGTGGGGCAGGCCGGAACTTGTGTTTTTATTATACCAACTGAGCTCTACAGAGTACAGAAGGGTAGTCTGTGTGCTGGTAAACCGTCATCAAACCGCCGTCGAACAGGGAACTCGCCTTAATTCCCGGCTAAACTATGTACGAAAAAGTTGGTTCACAGCTAAAATGTCCATTTGCTCACGTATCGTACATTGATTCCCGGAGTTCAGCTTATTGGGAAATTCGTGTGGTATTCCTGAGTGCCAGGTTTCTGCTGAACTTCCCGATGCCAACTTGATTAAACAGAATGCAACAGACGGAAAATTATGGATTGCAGACATCGTACGCGAGCAGAACCCCACATCTTTTCTTGCCTTCATCCACTTAACTGATCCCAGCTTGAAAGTGAAGTGTCCCGAGCATTAAACGCATCTGCGAAAACGGCTGTCAAACATAAATTTGGCTACGATCATATTCAACAACTTTGGTGTCAGTTTCACGCTAAACCCGATTCTGAGAAAAATCTTGACGGAGTGTTCTCGAAGAGGTCGCACCGATTAGCATCCGCAACTTGGCTGCTGAAGTCGTACTTTACTCAGAACGGCGAAAGACGCCGTGAGCCATATTGTCTTTCTGCGAGGCATTGCTGTCAAGTAAAAAAAAATCGCTAACCTACCGCTTGGGACCGACCGATTCATTTTGTCGTCAGCATGAGGAGTTGTTGGAGAATCTCGGTATATTTCACCAAGTCAGGGATTTTTATTGAACTACTTACGTTTAGGGTCGATGGGTGTGAGACCAACTTTTTCCTCATCGTCAGCACGTGGATTGGCTGAAAATCTCTTCAATTTTTCTTGCGAAGGTTAGAGAACATTAAGTAAATTATTCACACTCCGTAATGCGTGAACGGGAGCTTCTACGGTGATCGCGGACACCTGAAAAGGCAAAAAAGTTCTTTATAGGTAGATTTGATACTAATTGCCAGCATAGCACCTAGAGCATACGGAAACATACCGTCGCCCGCATTGGGAGTTGCTGGAGGCTCCCGGTATTCCATTAAAGTCAGGGTTTTCTGATTGAACTATGCTCAGACAATGGGGTGGATCGGGCGCGGGCGAAAAATCGCGTTTCGTACTGACCGCGTGCCACTATCGTACTGACCGCGTGCAAATTGCGTTCCAAACGTCGCCCATCCCGCTGTCGGTACGCATTTTGTCCGCCGTCGGTCCACCCCATTGTCTGAGTGTACTTACGTCTCAGGTCGATAAATGTGACACCCTCTTTTTCCCAATCGTCAGTGAGTGGATTGGCTGCAAAATATCTTAAAATTTTTCTTGAAGAGGTTGAAGAGAACGTTTAGTAAATTGCTCACTCTCCGTACTGAGTGAACGAGAGCCCGTTAGTTTATTGCGAACACCTGCAGAAGTCAAAAAAGTCTTTCGTAGGTAAATTGTATATTAGTTGTTGGCATACCACTTGTCGAGGATGTATGCACACCGTCGTCAGGAAGGGGAGTCGCTGGAAGGCTATCGAATTTTTTTTTCGAAGAAGTCAGACAACATTTTGAGAACTACTCACGCTCCGTTCCGAATGAATGAAAGGCCTCTTGGTGGTCGCGCACATCTGCAATGCTCATAAAATATCTCTTTATAGGTACGAGTCCTATTCGGAAGCAAACCACTGGGACGTGATTAGGACTAAAAGGGTTGAGACCCAAATGCGTGCATGTCCTGAACTAAAGGTAGATTTTGCATGGGAGATAAGTCTGTTTCAGATGCACAATCATTGCAGTGGAGGAATCTGCGAAAATAAGGAGCTTCCTCGTAGGTGAAATAAGTATCATTTCTTAGCATACCACTCAGTATGGGCGTATTGGTTACGGTACTGCTTCCACTGTCACCGCTGTCAGCTGAAAACCTTCAACTTTATTTCACCCCATGTGCCGAGTATTCCTACCGCCTGTACAGCATACCGGCATTTGCAAGACGAGCAATCAGAGGAATTTGCAAGCAGACTACCTGTGCCGAGAAAACCATGATCAAAGTAATGTCTTGAGAAGACCAGTGACTTACTAGAACAGGAAGCATTGTGGTGTTGTGGGGTTAGAAGAATGCAGAACACACTTTTATGTAAGACTCGTAATAGGGTTTCATCCTTCTAACAACAGTATTTGAAATTTTCAATAATAACTTCGATTCCTCAGGGTGGCTTAGAATGTAATCTGTGATAAATTACTTCCACATCCATTCAACAGCATAGAAGAATTTTACAATAGAATGTCCTCCCCTATGTTTTCGACGTCTGGTACCTACGTGTTCATTTTAATGTTATTACCGCGCAAATCCTGTAAGTGCCGCAGAGAACTATTGCAATCTCGGTTTGATATGACTGTGTCTGATACAATCACAGGGCAAAGGGTTTGCTTTCGTTTGCCATTGAGAATTTTCAGCCAAAAAATGCTAGAAAAGGCTTGTCTCGTCGGAACTGTATCCGTAATTGGGTAGAGTCATACATAACGTCGGCATGGGTCCGGAAGAGACGTTCACTGTTTGAGGTTGGCGCAAACTCGGTACCATGTGCTTTAACATAGGTGCACCGAGTTTGCGCCAACCTCCAATGGGGAACGCAAAGTCTTTTCAGGATCCGTGCCGATGTTACACGTATGTACGTCCCAGTACGCAGTCTGCTCAGCACAATGAGTTATATCTTTACGACACTTGAGTGCGCGACATAAGTGAATCATCAATGGAACCGTCGTGTTGGCTCTTCTATTTATCGTCTTGGCTCTTCTACTTATTCATACCGTTTCCCGATCAACTCAGACCTTGACAATCCCTTTTTTCTTCCTACCGCAACACCGCTATTATTTATGTTTATGCAACATTGGAAGGAAACTAGAATCGTGTCCTTCTTCTTTTGTCCTGCAACTTCGGCATGGTTGGTTTATACTGTATTCACACCTTTGTATGCCTTCAAGATTTCTGGGTGGCGATTTTTATTCATCGGCCTCACGTTTCGTCACGGTCGTTTTCATCAGAGGCCTCAATGTGGTTAAAGGTTAAACTCGTTTAACACCACAAAACTCCTCCACCGCTCCAGCGTTTCCGAATTTCCGCTAAAATCACATCACGAAAACACACTTAAAAGCAGGAAATCCCCCACCTAATGAGCAGTGCGTGGTCTACTTTGCACCAAACCAGCAGAGCGAATGAGTTAGAAGGCAAGGCGCTTTTCGTCTCGCTGCTTGGGTGGTGCGCTTGGCATTACAATCTTTTCCTTTATGATCCTCATTCCTATGTCTAAAGGTGGTCTGCGCCTTTCGCTGGCTAGATGCTCTTTCAACGGGTCCCCAACACCCTTCCCGTTTTTACAACATTTTCGGGGGACCGAATAGTAATCTCCTTTTCCTACGCTAATTACAAATACATATTTTCAACGAGTCTCTATTTTTAACCAATAATGTTTTATCTAGCATTGTCAATAACTTTTTGAACCATTTGACAATTCCTCGATCGTCTGGCACGGATCCGCTTCCACTTCCGCCCTTAAACCGTAGTTGCCTAACGTTAACGGATCTCCTGATCGATACGAGTCGGAAAGATAAAAATTACCCGATTTGAACATGAAAAACCACCTCTGGCATTCACAAGTGCCGAATGCATTTGTATGAACATCGAAAAAAAATTGGAAGCGACCTTTGCGCAACTTCCCTCGCGAAACTCGAAAACCATGTAATGCCGGATGTGTGGCTCATCTGGTATTTGGCTCACCACTTCACCCAGAATTACAGAAAAAAATTAAATTCAATCGCTTATAAGTAAAGAAGTCACCATAACAAAGCAATGTCTTTGGCACGCCTCTGGACCAGATAAAACAATGAGCATATAAATGAATATCAAGCATTGACATGCGCAGAAACGACAATACTTTCCGGCCCCTAATAGATAGTTTTGCACCACCGTTATTTGATATTATAGATTATCCCCGTCTTTTCCCTGTTTCCAACTTCACTATTCGGATAAATCACACAAATTTCTTACACTTAATCAATATCGTATCCAATTCCAAACCAATTGCCTCTTTTTGTTATCGGTAGGTATTCTTACTGGAGTCACAAATATGTATAACCCATTGAAGGCGCGCTTCCTAGACATTGGCGGGTGGCTATTGAGGAATGTCATCCATAACGTTGCTTACAATATGTATTGCAGCAAAGACATCAAATCAATGAGAAACACAATAATTTCCGGAAATCTTTTATTGGTTCTTTTTGCTATCAGGGAACAAACATCTATAAACAAAAATGCTGCGTAACATACCAAATTCTTTTTTAGTCACTTTATTGTTACAGTAGTTAGCAAGATAAAAAGCGAAATTCGCTTACAAACGCTAAATTATGTAGCAAAGATGCGCAGGGTATGTTACCCATCTGTGTCACGTAAAATGTTAAATATCGCCATTAAAAATTGGTACAGATAAGTCCAAAACGTCCAGGGTGATATCTTTTTGTCCTCTTCTGCACCACATGAGGTAGGCAGACTTGTACTGTCGTCAGCACATAGATTTTCTGCAATACGCTCGAGATTTTGAAATGCTACGAAATTTTGAGTCAGCCACTTACGCTGCGGACTCGCGGGGTTGACGACTTCTTCGCTAGTGCGGGCATCTGCAGATCACGAATGGAAAACTCTTCTATGGGTGGCATGAGTGCTATTGAAAAGCATACCGTTCGGGGTGTACGGATTAACACTGTCGCCGGCTTGAAGAGTAGCTAAAAAATTCTAATTTTTTTCTTACAAAGTCAGGTCACATCTAGTGATTCACTTACGCTGTGGATTCAGGAGACTGGGCCATTCTTCATTATCGTGGGCACCTGCGAAAATTGAAAACATCAAGATAGGCTAGATTAATACGATTTGGAAACATACCACTGAGACTCTGAGTATTCCCAGCGTTGCTAGCATGAGGAATAGCATAAGAGAAACTTGACTTTCGGTTGTGTTCTTCAGTGACTACGATTGTTAATACCTTCTTTCTCCTCATGGCGTTTTGGGGGCTTTGGCATTCCTTCAAGCCTAAGAACCCGAATTAGTGTCTTAAGGAGTAGTTTCTTACAAGGAAAGTGTTTTTAGTGGTAAACGCATCAGCGAAAATGACTAGTATTGTTAGTGTCTCTTGTGCCTCAATAGTAAAACTGCCCAGTATCCCGCCACGAACTGCAGGTTTCAGGATGTTATAAGGAGTTTCCAAGCGCCGCGAAAAGGCGAGGGTAACATCAGGCTTTTTCGGTGTTTCAGAAACCTCCTCGGATTTTGGTCAAAACTTGCATATAGGGCTTAATTAGCGGTGCTGGAATACGAATATGATCCATTTTCCCAAATTCTTAAATTTACTACAGGTTACGGTAGTTAGAATGTCTGTCGCGAAGGCGATGCTTCCTCCATGTGATCTAGCCCGGGCGCCGACGCGCCTACGGTAGTGATCTAATGATCGCCCTTATGAGGCCGGCCGCCTCGCACCTCGACCTCCCAGGATCTGCCGCGGGGCTCATCGCTCTAAACTATATTTGGATGAAGCATACAGGTACGACGTTCAACTCAGCTCCATTACAGAACCGTCTGGCTTGACGCCCGAGGCACTTATCTCACCATTATTCCAAAACAAAGTTCTGTTTCCTAACTGATGAGTAAAGGCTAATCAACAAAATGGTTCGTCGTACTCGCTGGTTAGTCCAGTCGTTACCTCTGGTATTAGTGGTATCTGTGTAGACTGTAGTCTCAAGGGAATGTTCTTGATCAACTCATTGGCAATGAGATCGTTCCCTAGTAAACCTAGGGGCAGCGCAAATAGCTCGGGCTAAGCCCCTTTCCTAGGGCCATACGCGAGAGGAATCCACCGTCTGCAATAATGTCATTTAGGGAGCATTACATACCTTAGCATTTCGAAACTTGGCAATGGACATTAAATTCGTATTCAGCACCCCAAATAAACCCCGCATAAAAATTTTGAGTCGATTCTAAAACTTTGACTATTTACCGCACATATACCCATTGTAAACTATCGAGAGCTGTCGAAAGTCGAGAAACGGACTTTAGATTTATGTTTAGCACTCCAAAGAACCCCTAAAGAAACATTTCGGGCCGCTTCTGTCGTAGCGTTCCAAAAGGCCCATTTTGACCTGGAATTTGCCCCCCGATCGGGAGCATTGAACAAATTTAGTTGAAAACTTTGGAGAATTGACAGGTGTTTTCAACTCATAGTTCAAATAAATTGCGGTCTAAACCTCCCCTAGATTTAGCGAGCCGAAATACATGCCACGAACTGAGAGGGTATGACCAACCCGAGAATCCCGGAGCCGCTTTTTCGTTCTTCGGCCGCAAACTCGACTGCGATTCAAGCTCCCAAAAAAGCAAGGCGAATTCCGAAAGGCCGAAGAAGTCGGTTGCTCAGAAGGTACAGGCTATAAAACGGCGAAATTCACATGGTTCCTGCGCGTGCTGGAGCGGAGCGGAGGTTAGAGACAGTGAGAGAGCGGAGGATATAGCAGGCTGAGGCGTATCGCGCTTGCTGCTTGCTCCTCGAATGATGTGAAATACGACGTTTTACTCGCCTTTCTTGCTTTTGCGACAGCGGCAAATGCCGCACTTCGACCCACGGCGGGGTGTGTATACAAGTCTGTTGGTACCTGCTCGTTGATGCCCCTCCTTCTACTAGACCCAGCAAACGTTTGAGTATACACAGGAGACTTTTGAGCGGTATAACGCACACAGCTTTATCGCAAAAGAATCCCATACATCGCATAAAGGTGCTGCCGTCCGGCACATTAAGGCCTCTGGTCCATAACACCTTAGGATCCGTACCTAAGGAGTTCATGAAATCTTTCGCCACAATTTCGCCACCCTGAACTGTCGATCGCTGTCGAGTGATATCCAAAAGACTGCGCTATCCAGACTTCTGAGCTATTTCCATGCACCGTTTGCTGCTTTGCAGGAAACCCGCCTTAAAGGCAAGGTCCTGTCAGATTTTGACACCACCGAATTCGGGTTAGATAGATTGGGGTTGTCTAGCTGGGCATCGTCCTAAATTTTCACAACCTCTAAGAAAAAACAGCCTGAAAGTCAGGGATTACGGTATTCACAGCATGATAATCATGGCTGGAATGACCGATAATTACACAGCACTTTTGAAGAATGCGTGGACAAGCGCTAAAATATGGACGATGGCCACACTTTTCTGACTTTTCTGGACCATCGGCTAACGTAAGTGGCTGGAATAAGTTGAAGAAGACCGGTTTCAACGCAGTTCTCGCATTTTTTTTCGGACTACCTGTACCATGAGCACAGATTCAGCGGAAAATTTCAGAATCGAAATTCTGTCTGGACCCTGCCTTTAAGGATAGACCCGTCATCAGCGTCGGAGAGTCCACCATCTACTGCGGTAACGCTGACGATAGGAGAGTGGGAGGCTGTGCAATAGCTGTAAAGAAGGATTTCAATGGTATGGTCAAGGAGTTTGGCTCAACGTCGTGCCGGAATACATTCGTACGACTGCGGGATCACAGAGGATTCAATCTGTGGATAGTGAGTGCTCATGCGCCCACAGGAACCGTCGAAGACAATCCGAAAGATGCGTTCTATGAGGAACTCAAAACGTTGCTGGCCAGGATACCTTGTCAACATGCTGTAGTCGTGGGGATTGACGCAAATGCGAAGATGGGACTTGATCAGGAATCCGAAGTAGTCGGTGAATGGTTCTACCCAGTGGAGCAAGCATCGGACAATGGCTACCGCCTTGTCGACTTTTGTGAGCGCAGTGGTCTGAATATTGCATCGACATTCAAGAGGGATCATCGCCACCATCAGCTTACGTGGCAGGGACCAACCCAGCTATCTCCAGAAAAGCAGCGGAAGCGGAAGATGACAACTTTGAAACTACAGCTTGACTATATCCTGACGAGGCATATTCCAGTATCGGACATTCGAGGATCTAGAGCTGTGTGGGATGTCGCATTCGATTCGGATCACCGTCCTGTTCTGTTGAACTTCACTGCGAGGATTCATAAGAGGAAGCGAGGGGCTCAGCCTCTTCAGAGGATTGACATGACAAATCTCAGAGATGAAGAGTGCAGAAGGAATTTCCGACAACGCGTTTCTATTCACATCGGAGTACGGACTAAGAAGAAACTTTGCGACGCGGATTCTTTTGTCAAGTGCATCCAGGACGCTCGAAAGAGGCACTCCCGGTTGTACAGCCTAAGAAGAAGTTCGCTTACGTCTCAGAAGAAACAACATCTACCTACAACAGAGTATGTGCTCTTCGATCTGCAGGAAACTTTGTGGAGGAGAAGCGTCTGAGGAGGAAGTTGCGTCGGCAGCTTCAAAGTGACCGCGAACGAGAGTGGACGGGTAGAGCTAAGGAGTATGAGAAGGCTTGGGAGGAGAAGAATCCGAAGAAAGCCTACACGTTGCTGCGACAGTATAACGGGAAGATGAAGAGATGTTCTCATATCTTGAACACCACCAATGGAGTTGCAGTTGGTTATGCGACGCTGCCAATCTGGAAGGATTACTTCAGTTCACTTTTGAGATCGTCCAGCGCCATCAGTACCTGAGTTCCTGCATGTTCAGAGAGCTCATTACGATGTCAGTGAGGAACCGCCGACTGAGTCTGAAGTTTTGGATTCTGTCCGGAAAATGAAGAATGGAAAGGCAGGTGGAGATGACAACATCACTGCTGAAATACTGAAAGCTCTTCCTCCGTCTGGGATTTGTGGAAATGACCAACACCATCAGTGCCATATGGATGGGCGAAAGGATACACGATTCGTGAGACATGCGATCATGGTACCTCTTCACAAGAAGCTATCCGTCACGGATCCTAAGAACTACAGAGGAATCTCTACTTGGCGTCATGTACATATGTACAAGGTTTTATAACGTATCATTCTCGAGCGACTTATCAAACATCGTGAAGGAACAACCAGAGATGAGCAAGCCGGTTTTCCACCTGGAAGATCGACCATCGACCAAGTGTTCGTCGAGAAGAGTAATTGAATCGTGGCAGCGGTATATGAAGCCATTACAGCTTGCTTTTTGGACTTTGAAGCCGCGTTCGACTCTCCTCATCGTGATCGATTGCTCAATCCTCTGCGAGCAGATGGAATCCCGAAAAAGTATGTGCGGTTAATCGAGGACATGAACAAAGGAACAGCTGCAGCAGTTCGTACACCTGTCGGATTTACGTCAGCTTTTGAGGTGAAAACAGGAGTAAGGCAGTGAGCCATTGCAGGACCTTTTCTTTTCAACTTCGCCGTTGATGACATCATGCGCAGAGTTGCAGAAAAGTTTCCTGCGGATGTGGTCCTAACACCATCAGGACGCTCCCTTGTCGACCTGGAGTATGCCGACGACATTGTGTTATTCGCTGAAAACAACGCAAAACTACAAAGGATTGTGAACCTCGTTTCGAGGTATGCCGCAGCCTATGGACTTCGTCTTCGTCCCGACAAATGCAAGCAGATGTGGGTCTCTCAGAGGCCTTCAAGGGAGTTTGTGTGGACGGACAACGTATCGAACTGGTGGATGATTTCTGCTATTTATGTTGTCTGCTGAAGAACGATGGTAGTTATGAAGCGGATATTCAACAACGAAATTATCTAACCAAGTGTTTGTGGTCTACCACCATCGCGAAGGAAGTCAAGTTGCGCCTCTACCCATCCGCTATTCGCCCTATCATGATGCACGGATCAGAAACGTGGGCAGGACCGAAGACGCAGATGGAAAGGTTGGATTGCACGGAGAGGAAGCTTTTTAGGCGTTTTTTTGGATATTTATGGCAGCGTGTATGCCATAACGAAGACCTTTACAAGGAAATCTACGCAGTACATCAACGCTTGACACGAAGGAGGTGCCAGTATGCCATCTCAAGTAGTAATGGAAAGTCGACTTCGACTGCTCGGGCATAAACTAAGAAGAACGCCGGATCGTCTCATACAACACGCTTTAAGAATGCTTCCAAATCCTGTCTGGAAACGGCCACCTGGGCGTGGGCGAAAGTTCTGGACGGATGTGGTTAGAGAGGATTTGAAGTCACTCGGCATCGAAAGGCAGTTCAGGCGCGATGTTTCGTTTCGCAAGAAATGGAATAGTGACAGCTGGTTGGAATGTGTTCAAATTGTGGCTGAAGACCGTGAAAAATGGAAACGGCTGACTACTAGGACGGCACACCTCGGTGAAGATGCGGAATGAGGATAAGGAAGGACCCACGGCAAAATCAGCGTTTTGCGGCGTTTGTCGCGAATCGCTAGGGCGGGGGCGTTTGCCGTTATTTATCGTGCCGGGTCCTTCAGTGGGCTGGGCATTTTGCCAAACATCCCGGCTGTGGCGAAATCAGGTGATTACTCACACATTTTCAATATTCAGAAGAAGATTTCAGAGAAAATATTTGGATATTATGCATTGGAAAAACCAGCATTTCGAGCCTATATCAGAGAGCATACTGTCTAATTCAGCATAGCTCGGTGATATGGATTCTGATCAAGCACGGCAAAATTGTAACAATCATTTGAATAAATGCTCGTAGAACAACATCGAAACGGGAAGAGCACATCAGGACCAAATGCGTTCAAAATAGTTAGAAATCGAACGGTGAAATGAGGGATCATAACACGTTTAGCGAATATATCTTCTTGTTGTTCAGCAGAGTAGATTTGCATCAAATCACTGAATAATATTACCAGAATTTCTAGTATTTGAATAATGACGATGGAGCAGCAGAATTCCAAATGCTACCCTCTATAAAACGGCGTAATTCACATCACTCGAGGAGCGAGCGGCGCGCGCGACGCCTGGGCCTCCGTCTGCCCTCCGCTCTCTCACTGTCTGCAACCTTCGCTCCACACCAGCACGCGTAGGAACCATGTGAATTTCGCCGTTTTATAGCCTGTAGGAAGAAATCAGCTGATTTCTCTGGCAAAATGCCGAGTTTGGTGACGGTCCCGAGACGATTTGTTGCGACGAGCCCAGCTGCAGCGACAAAAATGGTCCGGATAATTCTTGTCGCTGCAGCAGACACCGCGAAGGGGCCACCGAAAACGGCTACGGAGCAAACGAAAAACAGCGACGGGGTCAACGATTCGCGACGCCGCTGTCGCAAATGCATGAAAGCTCCACTTTGCGGCGTTTGCCGCCGGCGGCAAATGCCGCTTCGCTTTTCTCGTTTTTCTATTGAAAATCTGCGGCATTTGCCGCTGTCGCAAAAGCATGAAGGACGAGTTATAGAGGGTACGCGGCATTGGTGGATTTGTTTCCAACTCGAGACGAACCACCAGTGGAAGCCTAGGTGATTTTTCGGATTCTGCCAAAGTAGCATGGTCTGGAGTGCTAGTTGACAGAAGAAAAATGTTCCGTTGTCTCCTCAGCCCTAACGCCTCAGCCTCAGTGACCCACACGAAAGGGTTCGAGGGCTGCACACTATGAAGATCATGGCGGAAGCTTTGTTTCAAGCAGGTACCATTCCCTTTCAAGATACTGGAGAATTTTTTCGACAAAAAATCACCTCTAAAAGAAAGGGGTTCCCGCTTGTTTAAAGTCTCACCGGAATCCTAAGTTCGCGTTAAACATGCTCTATCATGACATGAAAAATTGGAATGCGCTGTACGGCTGTTTCAGCGGTGCTGCCACTGTGCAATCTTTGTGCGTATTGCGAATCTAGGAAAAATATTATTAGGACACCTTTCTAAATAGTTCCTGGGAGATCCTTGAAGTAAATTAGCGAACGAGCCCTTTCGTTTTCCCAGCACAACTGCTTGGCTATATTCGCTCGAAATCTTTGATCTAGAATGAGAGCCCACCGCAATTATTGAATCTCTCCACCCAAAACAACCTCTTCCTACAGGAAAATGGAACAAGGAAACCACCGGATGTCCATTATTTTGCAAACTCAGTGATTACTCACGCTTTGGATTGGGAGGATTGAGGCACTCTTCCTGATCGAGAGCATCTGCAAAAATTAAAAAGTTCTATAATTATGTTTTGTATAAAATGCTAGCATGCTGCTCGGGATCTGCAGGTTCATGCCTTTGTGAGCACTGTAAGTCGCAGGAAGGTTCTCGATATTTTCCCGAGAATGTTTGAGAACTTTAGGTGAGCTACTCACGCTTCGGATTGTAAAGTAGTGAAGCCCTGCTCGTGATCCCGTTCACCTGAAAAACCATGGGAGCTCTTGGAAGCTTTGGCATTTTGATAATTAGAGAGTCCAGCCAGGCTGCCTCCTCAGGAAAAACAAGAGTTTTTCCACTCTGTGTCGCTTCTGGCGACTTGCTTTCACTTTGGTAGGCCGAGATCCCTATAAATTATTTTCTATAAGCATCTCAACATGTGAGGTAAGCATTGATTGCGAGCATACCTGTGGTGGGCGTATCTATGCCAGATTCAACGTTGGGAGTCACTAAAGGCTTCTGAATAGATTTCTTTGATTAGGCCATGGAATACTGAGTGAGCTACCCACGTTCCGGATTTGGAGGATTGAGATACTCTTCATCACCGCGGGTATCTGCAAAGCATAAAAGTGCTTCCCTTCAAGTAGGATTAGTATTACTCGCCAGCAAACCACTTTGGGGAGGGGGTCATATTTATGAGATCGACGGCAGGGAAATGCGGGAAATACTTTTCTCTCTGTTACCTGTTTTTAGTCCAGTTTGTCTCATTTTGGTTTGCCTAATGAACTTTGTTTACCCATATTGACTCTTGAATTCTCGGTTCAAAACTAGAGCCCTCTCCTCTATTTGAACTCCTCCCTCTAATTGAACCCCCTCTGGAGGAGGTTGAGACACATTACACTCGGGTGTTCAATTACAGAAAATACGGTATACACTGTGGTGGACCGCGAACTCTACAATTGCTTCTCTATATGCGTTGCTATAGGCAAATTTCTTCTTTTGCTAGCACACCACATGAAGTGAGCGGATTAGCACCATTTTCAGCATGTGTAATCGGTTAAAGTCCTTTGGGAACTCAAAAAAGTAAGAGAACATTGAAGGCATCGTGCGCGCTGAAAACCAAATTTCTTTTTTTGTGTTATATCATTCAAGTGGGCCTTGATAAAGCCACCCATGAAGCCTGAAGTTTTAAAATTGAACCAAAATCGGGTTTTCCCCCGTTGAAAACGTCTTTCTGTGTTTGGGGGTTGGCCTCTGGGTAGATCATCTGTTACATCCGTTCACCAAATAGGAAAAAGAAAATGATTGATCAACAAGTGATATAGTACAAATGGGTGGAAGTTGATGAAACATATCATATGGTTACGTCATGACCGCCTTTTCTGCGCATATCGGTCAGCCTTTTTATTCCTTCAAAATTAGCTGAAAGAAAGGTGAACGAGACTTGATCCGGATATCATGGGTCAACACGGCTACTCGTATCGAACGACTCTCACTTTCTCATGTGTCGATTGGTCGAATGGGGTCTAAAACGAAGAAAAGGGGGTCCGAAAAAGCAGCTTCTGGTAACTTTTTTGCCATTCTTTCAGCGTGAATGTTGTGTAGGGTACTGGAGCTTCCATTAAATATTGAGAACGCAGAAAGAAATTTCATCGCGAAAGAAGCTCACGCTCCAGACTGGGTGGACTAATGCCCTCTTTGTAATCGGGATTGCGGGAAAGCGCGGGAAAAATTGGAGAAAACTTCTCTGGAGGTTAACTAAATATTAAGTGCTAGCTTACCATTTGGGATAGACGAAACCATGCAATCTTCAGCATGGGAGGACGCTGAAAGTGTTTTGCAAAGGCCTACAACATTGAATGGACGTTTCTCACCTCGAACCGAGTTGTGTTACATATTTTCTAATGAAGATTAGATCTCGCTCTGCAAAGATTGGAAGAGCGTCTATATGAGAGGTATAAGGTTTTTAAAAAGTATTTCACTAGGCGAGACCAGATATGCTTCGCTATCAACATGTATAGTGGCTTTAAAGCTCTCATAATTCTTTCTGTAGATGTCAGTAAAACATAGTAAACGGCTCACGCTCTGAACAGGGATGATATAGGCCCGATCGCGTGCGTCTGCAAATTCGAAAGAAACTTTCTTTGTATGTGAAATAAGTATTAACTGCTGCCGAAATCAAACGCTTTTAGCACAGGAAGTCGAGAGAAGTTTTCGACACGCATGGTGAGAAACCCAGAAAACAGTAAATTACTCACGCTCCAAATTGGAAGAACCGAAGCCCTCTTCTTGATCATGGGCACCTGCAAAATTTAAGAAATTCTCTATAGTAAAGGAATATATTATTGCTAGCATACCGCTTAGCGTAGAAGGATTCATAATGACGTCAACATCGGGAGTGGCTAAAATGTACCCAGGTTTTTTAAGAGGTTCAAAAAAGTAGGTAGATCACTCACATCCCAAAATGGAGGGTTTGAGACGCTCTCCATTACTGTGGACCCTTACATTACTCAAAAGAACATCTCTATAGGAGGGATACGTTTTCTTCAGTAGTTGGGCACTTGTGGGGAGCGCATCCACCCCGTCGTCAGCGCTTGGAGTAACTGGAATGATCTCGGGATATTATTCCATGTCAGATTGCATTTAGTATTTCTCTAATCGGAACGAATGTCTGGTCTGCAGATGTGAAAAACCGGTGTTGCGACACGCTCTGCAAGTAAAATCGTGCTGAGCCACGAAATCCTAGCGAGATTATTTCCAGCTACATACCGCTACAACTGTAGTCTACATATGCAGACAAGAGATTTTTTTTTCGGAAAGGGCAGTAGATTACGGCCCCTCCTAAACAGGCAGCAGCGATCGTTTATCCACACCGCTCATCGTGCTGAATACTCAAGAAGTTGGCACGTTGAAGCATGAAGGAACTTGTAGAACATCTCCACTGGCAAAACAGTGTGGTGGGACACGAATGGTTAAACGGTCGCTGCTGCCTGTTTAGGTTTTCTCGTAGATTACCCACATTCCGCATTGAGAGGAGGAGGCTCTCTGCGAGATCGGGTGCATCTGCAAAATCAAAGAAACTCGTTCTGTAGATAGACGTAGATAAGAATAAAATGCTAGCATACCACTTGGAATAGGGTGAATTATGCCGTCGTCAGACTGGGTAGTGGCCAAAAAGGCTGTACAGTTTTTTTGGAAGAAGTAAGAAGGTTTCATCAAATTACTCACACTTTGGGTAGGGAGCGTAGAAGACTCCTTGTGATCGCGTATTTCTGCAAATTTGATAAAAGAAACTTTTTTGTAAGAGCAACGTGTTAATTGCTGGCATACCACTTGGAGTAGGCGGACTCATACCGTTGTCGGCATGGGGAGTTACTGAAAGGCTTAAGACGTTTTTAGTCAGAAGTCGAAGAACATTGAATGTAATGCTAACGCTCCAATAAGAGGTGAATGAAAAAATTGTTCACGCTCTGATTTGGGAATTGAGGCCCTGCTTACGAACGAGGGCATCTGGAAGCTCAAATAGCTCCTTTGTAGGTGGACATTTTGCTGATTGCCAGCACCTTCAAACCGCCTTCATCATGGAGAGCCGCAAAAAGCTTTTGTCATGTCGTGGGACAAGCCAAAAACACGTAGTTAATTGCTTGCTCTTCGTATGGGAAAAAGGCCCTCTTCGTGACCAGGGACACCCGCCAAATTTGAGAGAGGCACCGGGATTTTTCGAAGTTTCAGAGACTACTATCAGAATGAAATTCCAGTACGCAATTGGGGACAGCCGCCGTTACGACACGCACTGCAAATAAAATCGCGCTGGGCCACGAGTTCCTGACGAGATTATATTCTAGCTGCGTGCTGCGACAACGGTTGTCCACAATCGCGGACAGGATTTTCATCCCGATAAGGACAGTAGACTACCCAAGTTCCGAATTGAGAGAATGGAGGCTGTCTGCGTGAGCGGGTATATTCGCACAATTCAAAAAATCTCTGTAGGTTAATATGTAAAGTAAATCATAAACTGCCAGCATACCACTTGGAATAGGTCGAATTGAACCACTGTCAGCGTGGGTGATGGTGGCTGAGAGGCTCTCCAGTATTTTTTTTTTGAAGAATTCAAAATTTCTCATCAATCAACTCACATTTTGGCTGGGGAGTATTGAGGTTCACTTCGTAATTGCGTGCATCTTAAACGTCAAATGACTTTCTTCGAAGGTGAGAAAAAAAAATGTTGCTAGCATACCACTTGGAGAGGACGAATTCTTTTCGGCGGCAACATGGGAAGTCTGATCGCCAATATCTGCAAAAACTAAAAAGCTTCACCATAGATGATATAAGTATCAGTTGATAGCATACCACTTTGTGTGGGCGGATCCGTTAGGGAACTGTTTTCGTTGCCATCGCGGATGTCTGAAAAGTTTCAAGGTTGCTTCTTTCCTTACGTGAGGATTTCGCTTGCGCAACGAACCAATTGTTGTAGTCGGGGCACTCAAAGCAAGTGGAACGCAGCAGAATACCTGTACAGAGGAATTCACTCTAATGCAATTTTTCGGAAGACAGCAGTTACTTACCAGGACGGGAAGCATTGTAACGTGTAGGATTTAGACAACACAGTATTGCTTTTATGCAGAAAGCCATTATGTGGTTTCGAAATATCGAACAAAAATATTTCTTATTTTGAATAACAGCATCAATTCCACATGATGGCTTAGTTAGGATAAACTACGTCTGGCTCCTTTCATAGTCAGAGAGTAAACACGGGACAACTTGTCCTTTCTCAGTGTTTCCATGGCGTATTATTTACCGTACACTGTTCTTATTGTTCTCACTCAAGTCTGGTGACTGTTGCAGAAAGCCGTCGCAATTTGGGCTTGGTAGAACTGCTTCTGGTAAGCTCTGGAGCATTTCTTGTGGGCTCTAGATTTCGATCACCACAACACGGAGCGGTCACTTTTTGTCGGAACATCCTCATCACCGGTTATTTAGCACCGAGGTCTGCAGCTTCGCTGCTGGTGGTAATCGAAATCGAAAGCTCACTGTTTCCAGTAGTCTACAATAACCAGTGTATAGATGAGAGAAAAACTTAGTTTGCCTATTCCCACTGAAACACCGATGTAATATCTTACCACGGTTATAGTTATTGCTACTGAAAACCCTACCATAAAGAACACAAAAAAAATGTTCTCAATGTTGTGACCCGCTACTTATGCAAAGCCTGATGGATGCATTGAGTGCTTATTGAAAGCGTGTGTAAATTCTTTAACAAGTATCTTTCCAGGACAAAACGAGTCGAAGCGGAAATGTGAGTGATTTGAACTAAAAACATCAAGTCCGCTAAAGTCACATAATATTTTTCAAGATGCAAATGTTTCTGCTAACAAAGTGATTAAACTGAAAAAATGAAATTGCGGTAGGCGAGGCTAAATAAAGGAAGAATAGGAAAAACAGGGAGATAAGTGGAGCAGTCACATCGGCAGCAGTGAATTCCGTTGTCGGTGACTCGAAACATAGTTTAAGCCATCTATATCACGCAATGATTAGAATATGATAGTGGCCACACGTTTCATCCCGCGAACAGTGTTAAGCAAGCAGTCTCAGTCAGTCGGCAGTTAGTACGCTGACACAATAGTGTTTGCTTTCCGGTTGAAAGGGATTAGCAGCACCTCATGCAGTAGCTACTACTAGAAGCAGGAGCTAGTGCCAGTTAGCAGCAGCTCCTGCACCCTTGCTTACCATGGCACCCGTGAGGTGGGCAAAAGGAGTTGAACACCTTAACCCCATAAAGAGGCGAGCGTCAGCAGGCACTAAGAGAAGGCAGCCCCTTCTCTTAGTGTCTGCAGGCATTCGCCTCCATTGCTTTGTCTGATAGGAATAATTATTGCAGCATCCTCTTGTACGACAAACGGCGGATACATAAGGCGGCTGTCTCACTGAGGGGCAGTTGGCCGTTTGAGGCCGGTCCGGAGAAGATGGCCTTTCCTTTCTTTCTGGACGTTAATTTTGGACGCTGAAGGGATCGTCCACAGGGTCCTTTACGAGAAACGCTTCTCCGTTGTAAACCGTGGCAATTTCCATCCGCCGTTCATCGACAAGGTTGGTCGGCGATTTATTTCGAAACAGCCTTACACATCACTCCTGTTGCTCCAGTCGTACTTTCATTATCACTTTCCAAATTCACAGCGGCGAGATGAGACACGTTATTAGAATGTCGCCATTCGTGGATACCACACGCAGAGTGCAACACTCCTGCAAAATTTTTACGGATTTTAATATTCTTCCATATATACTCAAGATATTACAGGAACTTCTTCTATAGTAACTGCAACGCTACGAATTTGAATATCACTAAGGCTTAGCTTCATGATAGTTGCTGCTCGTCCAAACTAAGGCTATTGCTGTATGCGGTGAACAAGCGAACCTTTTTATTCTTAAAGAGAGGGTTTGCGATAAAAACGACTTTTGAGCTTTCTTCGTGCTCAGACATAGGGGCGGACTTATCGCGACGCCCATTAGGAACAATTGCGTCATCAGCGTCGATCAAACCGGTATTTGAGGGCGATCGAACCGGCAATTGGAGCGGTCAACCCGTCTTTGTAGCGCTGTCAATACTTGAAGAGTAAGCGATCAGTACACATTCTTCACAATAGGACGTTCCGCGCGCAAACCATCAGTGCCGTAGCCGTAGACCTGCGCGAGGTCAACCCTGCAGGACCAAGCAGGTTTCTCCCACGGGTGGCCCTCAAACGTGAATAGCATAGGATTCTATGGAGCGCACATACTTACAGGCCATAAAACGGCCAAATTCTCATCGTCGACTGCTGAATACGCGCTGCGCGACCGCACGCGCTCGGAATAGAACGAGTTTTGGTCGCCGCGCGCGGCGCAGATCAGTTGCTGTGGTGGATTTTTTTAATGTATTCTTTTGTTTTTCTTGAGATTAGTGGTTTTTGTAATGTTTGTTGATGTTTCCATATGTGTTAGGATTATGCAAACTACTATTTCGTTCAGGAATAAATAAAAAAAAAACCCACCACAGCAACTGATCGGCGCCGCGCGCGGCGACCAAAACCTGTCCTATTCCTAGCGCGTGCGGTCACGCAGCGCGTAGTCCGCAGTCGACGGTGAGAATTTGGCCGTTGCATGGCCTGTACCTACCAACAAAATCGATCACCGGCGCTAGGGAGGATGCGGTTAAAAATGAAAAATTGATTGTATTTTGAGCTACCGCGGCTGTCAAAAGCTCCATAGAGCAAGGCATGTCTAAATAACCACAGTGGCTCAGGATACAATTAGTATATCATCTTCAAACGCACCTTCTGACAGAGGTCGCTTGTGTTTTTTACCTATGGACGCTGACTTAGGTCAACCAGAATGATTTGGATGGCCCTACAAAATCAGAAATCGGTCTACGATTCAAGATAAGACTCAATTTTCACTCGCTATGGTTCGTAATCATACTTGATCAGAAGCTCAGCTCACCATACTTATCGAGCGAAAATCGATATGCAGCCATGGACGATTGGAGTAAGCACTGCTTCGCGTCGGTGGTGAAAATGTTTCCAAGCCAATTTGACTATTTCCTAATCCTTAGATCGAAATGGGATTTATTTATTTTCGTTCGTATTTCGAACAAACCGCTATCACATTTATTAGACACATAAATGTACTGGACACACAGTTGTGTGAATCATTCAAGAAAAATTCGAATAATGCCTAGTGGATACTGGACATTTACTACTACTGCGGAAAGTGGACACACAAATTGTGGGCATCTTCAGAGAAAAATGGTAACAATTCTTAAAAAAGTAGACTTAAGATGCGGAAGGATCACAAACAGAATGCAAACAAATTTTAAGATCCGCAAATGAATGAGCATACAAGAGCATAATAGAGGAGACACTTGCGCATCAAAACAACAGTACAACAGGAAACAGTAATTCAACACTCACATAAGTGGCGAAACATTTCATGGCACGACCGAATTGTCTTCATAAGGGAAACAATCGTATGAGAAAATGAGCATGCCGTGAATGAGTATTATCAAATATAAAGCACAGCTGCATTATGTTGACTCTATAGAACGATTGGATACAGACAAAATTATAAATCAGATGCGAAAATCTCATCTGCAAAGGTTGCAAAACAAGCGGGACTTTGATTGAACTCAACATTTTTCATGGACAATTGTCCCTCGGAATCTCGGAAACGTGATATTTCTTCGAACCGGGTTGAACAGGCCGTAATGTAGGACCAAAGCAGAATTACGATCCCGTTAGTGCCCGAAATTCCCAAAAAATTTCACGACTCCATCACAGATCTTTGTTGAGTGTCAAAATTGTGACGATCCCCACTGTGATTTTTCATAACAGGGCTGGAATTGCACGACCCCCCTGCCCGAGTGCGAGTAGGGAGCTTTGGGGGCCCGTTCGCAAATCATAGGTATTGAATGTTCACTTGCCATTTTGTGGGAAAAGCTAGAAGAGCGTTCGATGCTTGCTGAAGCGCTGTCTAATTATTAATTGAAAAACGTTTGGGATCATCTGCGTAAATGGAGCAGTGGACGTTGGGCGGTATACAGCTCAGCATATTGTTAATGTAGAGCAGAAGCATCAGTGGACCCATGCAGGCCTTGAGGGACACCACTAGGTGTACCGTAGCTGTTGAAAAACACCATTAATCAAAACTTCTTGTTTACGATTGTCCAGGAAAGAGTGAAAGAACTTCAATAGCCACTCAAACCGTATGCACGTAGCTTTACATAGAGAAGATCAAGGGGGGATAGAATCAAAAGCTTTTGTGTAGTCCATGTAGCATACACTCACGTAGCCGTCTGAGTCAAGTATTCTTTGCGAACAAGGAATAGTTGTCATCAAGGCCGTTAATGTGAACTTCTTCTGCTGAAAACCGTGCTTAGAGTCTGAGAAGAGAGAGTTCGTGTGAAAATAGAAGAAGAGTTGCTGGCATACTATTCTTCCAAGAACCTTGCTGGTTGAAGATGTCAGACATATGGGCCTGTAATTACTGAAATCGATTTCGCTCCCTTTTTTGAGAGCGGGTCTCACGAAGCTCAATCTCCATAAGGAAGGTACCTATACGTGAAGGAGACACCAGTTGTATGGAAGTGTAAGTATGGGAGTGAGCCCCAAGGTTGCCTTTTTGAGAAATATATACGGAACTTGGCAGGTGTAGATGAATTTCGTAGTGGTAATTTTAGCAATATTCTATATACAAGTTCGCTATTGGAATCTAAATAGTTTAGCTTCTGCGACGTGAATGAAAGGGGACTGTGATCGTTATTAGTTTAAATCTTATACACGGGCTTAGAAAATGACGCAAATAATCCAACCTTCTCCAGCTCAGAATCGCAGGGTTCTCCGTCGTCGTTAGAATCGTACACGATGAAAACCGAATTCCAGCTTTCCCGTTCAGTCGGACTAGTGAGAAATAGCAATGTCACTCAGAACGTTTGGAGTTTCAAAATCACCTCTTGAATGAAGATTTGCTCACCTCAAAAGGGCTTCCGGGGTTTGGGGGCCGGCCTTGGAGTCGATCCGTTATTACAAGGAAAAAAATTCCATGATCGCTGCCGACGATCGTGCGTCGACGCGTCGTAGGCGCAACGCACACGCCGCAACGCACAAAAACAAAAAACGAATAGTCTATCGCTGTGGGAATCAGAAAGTCATAACCGCTTGTAAACTGGCTATTCGTGAAGTGGGCAATACGCTCACCTCTGAAAACCCCTTTGAAATTTGAGAGTCCAGAGGTGGTGAAGGTCAAAGAAAATATTGTTTTCCCACCTATACAGAAATGATTTTTGGAACATCTGCAATATTTTGAGACCTACTTTTTTCTTAGAACTTGCAATAGTAAAGTAAAAAAGAAAACTTTTCTCGTAGGTCCTGTGCACGTGTGGTTTATTGTAAAGCTTCCCACTGGTAATATTAACAGCCCGAATTCGAGACCGCTAGCTTTTGAATGAACCGAGATCGAGTCACTGGGATAACCAAACTCGTTCAATGGGATTCGGACCATTGAGGAAAATTTTTGGTAAACCCTCAATCTAGAAGAGATTGCGCGACATTTTCTAGCACAATTTTCTGGTAAACCCTCCTAGAAGAGATTGCGCGACATTTACTAGTACAATTTTCGGTGGAGAACAACTTGCCACCCCACACTAGCCAAAAAGGAGCAGACCAAGGCGTCATTTTCCGCGTCAAAAATGCCCAAAATCTCTTCTGGATTTGCAGCTGTCAGCTATGAGAAAAACCCTTTTCCCGTAGATCCTGTGCATGTGGGATTTATTGAGAACTAGCCATCAAACAAGGAAAATGTTGTTAAATTCAAAAACAAAATAAAAAAGTAGAGAATAAATGAGAAAAATTCGAACTTCTGCTCGCGGAGGGGGGGGGGGGGCGCACTCTCCACCGACCGATCCCATTGCCACGCCTGACCCTGATACCGAACTTCGGAACATAGGTCCACTGCGCGGGAAACCCCATTCCAAAACAGTACAACTCCGAAAACATCAAAAGGCTCGACAACGTATGGTTTCCGTTTTCGTTCTAGTCTGACTCATTGACCAGGGGCAGGATGCAACAGCACGCCGGGTCGGGGCAGTGGCAGGGCAGTCGACATCTTTGACGATAGCAGTGCGAGGGCAGTAGATCATCCAATCAATCGTGCCCCAGCAGTGTTTTTCGCTGCTCTAGCTGCCCCACCCTTCTAGCTGGGGCAGCAGGGGCACCATTGATTTTGTGAGGGCATCTTCATAGGCGCGGGCTGCCCTGCCCCTGCCCTGCCCTAACCCGGCCTGTTGTTGCATCTGTAGCCCCAGGCGGATAGCCGTGCGGGGTAGGTGGCCTCACTGGAGAATGGGGTTTCGATTCGCGCGAGGTGATCTACCGTCGCAGCCCCGTCCATTCCTCAGACTAAAATGATTGCGCGAACTCTATACCTTCTATAAAACATCGTAATTCACATCATTCGAGGCGCGAGCGGCGCCTCAGACTCAAGTCTGCCCTCCGCTCTCTCACTGTCTCTAACCTCCGCTCCGCACCAGCACGCGTAGGAACCATGTGAATTTCGCCGTTTTATAGCCTGTACATTGCTAGAGATCACGGGTTGCAGCCGCTCACTCATTGATTGCGCCATTATCAAAACATCTAGTGCCGGTACAATTGTCATAGAAAAAAGCGGAACAACCATTAGGACACCCGAAGTTAGGAGTTCTGTAAGAATTCTCTCATCAAGACGATTTCACGTACTACTCACTAGTGCAGAGATGTCGAACTTTTGATTTTATTTTTGAAAAGGGCGCTAGGATGAACTGCGAAACTCAGTTGGAGTGTGCTCAAACCTTCTAGCTGAACGATGAAGAACGAAATTGTGCACTAGTGAGTATTTTCTTTGAGAACCTTCGGATAGTGTATTCGAAACCAACCTGACCTACCGCGGGTTGGTCAAAGATCGAAAACTTAGTGGCACATAGGTTCAGCTCCCCTTTGAGCATCCGGAATTAGAAAACTAAACCAGAGATGATGCGCCTGTATTAGACCGAAGGGATCTTAGACCGAAAAGTTTCAGGCGATCGCCATGATTGGGCAAATTCGACCTTTCCGAACTTCGAGTGGATCTATACCAGACTAAGCGCGTAAAAATATGTTGTACACGCTCAATATTTCCATATATCTGTCTTTAAACTAAGGCTTCACACTTGGGAGCAATATTCGAAGTGCGGCAATACGAACGAGTTATAAGGACGCCTTAGCACTGCTGCATCTGAACATCGAATATTGCGAAATATCAGGGGTGGGATGGTGGGTGTAGCGGCGAAAGGGATAGTTGAGGACCACCCAGCAGTCGGCGCGCATGTCGCATGCGCCGATCGATCACCACATTTCTCATGGGCGCACACGACGCAGCGCAGTCTGCTGAGGTGTCCGCAGCTATCTTTTCTAGTTACCCGAACTCTAGTAAATGGGGTGTTAAACGCGAATAAACCGCCTCCTCCAAGCCGCCAACATACCGCGATATAAATGCAGTTGAGCCGCCAAACTAACGCGAACAAACTGCCACCTCCTGGCCGGCTACGAACAGCGAAATAGGTGCCACGGTTTGTTGCCGGTTTAGCGAAAGCTGCCCTGTGCTTACACATACATTATGCGTGACCTTCCTAAGTATTTGCTACACTTGGACACGAACGACGTTTACGGTGGAAAGACGAGGGATCAGAAAGATTATACAAATAATGCTATTTATTTTATTCATTAGGAAGAGCATTCAAAGGGAACTTCGCAATATTTGGCTTGTTCGAAGCACGATCAGAATGCAATTTTTTAAATTTTCCTTGAAATCCTATTCCTCGTAATTTTTTATGAGCTCCGTGAGTTTTCAGGACCACTCTCAAAAAGACATGTCAGGTTAATCATTAGCCTCAATCAATCAAATGCTTGTGATCTGACAAAAGTTTGCATTCGTAGTAACTTTGTTGAAGTTTTTTTTTGATTTTTTCAACCAAAAGTTTTTTTGAAAAACAAAAAAATTCTCCAAAGGAAATTTCGAGCGAATGAAAATTTAAAAATTTCTGCATGAATTATGTATTTACAAGGTGTTCTTGGGAAGGTAACGCTAGGTGCGAAAGAGACATTCCGAAACTCGTCGAGTGATGCATAAATTCAAAGAATGTCCTGCATTCAACTGAAATGGATAGTTAAAAACTTGTAAGAATGATGATAAACTAGATAGTCTATTTTCGTTCTTGGAAAAAAAATCACATGTTTCTTTTTGGAAGAGTGCAACTGAGGTCTGGCGTCCGAGATTGGGTTAATGGTGTTGGTTCGGTCATTGATGCAGTTGAATTTGTGAAGTGTTTGCCGTCTTCAAATGGAACAGATCCTGCCCGCCCGCAGTTAGTGCTGAAAATATATAGAAACACTGTTACACACTTATATGCGCATCATGGAAGGAAAAGATTCTGTACACATATTTCAAGGTAAGAATTTGAAACACTTCGAGTGGCTCTACCAATGCATCAAAGCAACTGCGTCGCGGGCCTCAAAAAGGAGGCCACGGTGGCGCTGATCTGGCAATGAAAGAGGAGTATTCGAATCTTGCAGAAAAGGAGAACAAATACAGTTGGTTTTAGAAACAAGTTTGCATTTCTTCCCACAAAACTCGCCCGATACGCCCCGACTAATGCTGATTAAACATTACTGAAGCATCAAATCACTTGAAAATCGGTCGCTTGGGAAATGTTGACTTTTGCACTAAAAAGTTGTGAAAACCTGTTCGAAACGCGAGCAAGCAAATAACTTACTACATACTCCTCATAGCCTGTGATATGCAATGAATTATGAAAATGAAACTTACCTGACAATAGCGAAGCGAATGAATTTCGGAAGAAAATAATCAAAAGCGGAGAATTGTCGGCGCTCGCCACAAAGTTAACAGCTGATTGGGAGGGATTGATTAGTGCTACCAAAGAAGACGGCCAACGTGTTTCAGCAATGATCCCTGCTTTGTTTTTGATCCTCATCGCCCGCTTTCTGGCGGAAGCCGTTAAAAGACTATCCCATGAAACACCTTTAAGTTTTAAAGATTGGCTGACGTCCTGAAACAAAATGGCTAACAGTGCTATCAAGCTTCCTTAACCCTCTGCATTAATTAAACTCGTACTTGCCCTCAGTATAGATGGTCGAAACTGTTCCTACTGTATCTTGCTAACCGCATCCAAAAACTCCTCGGTAGGAGTTTTTCGTTAACCGCCAGCTCCTCTCGCATTTCAGCACTATTTCCGTGCTGTCTGCGAGAGTATGTTAAACGCGAACTTACCGCGAGGATGCCACATGTCGGAATTTAAGATAGAAAAAACAGACCTGAAAACGTTTTGAAATCGCTATTTTATCGTAGCAAAGGTTACAATTGTCGCTTTTTCGAGGCGTTTTGATTGAAAGTGTAACAAATGCCTACCACTGAGGGATGTTAGGGTGAAACTAGAGCGAATTCTCTCCCAACTCTTAGGAGTCCTGCTCAGATTCTGTAGTGGTTAAACTCGCGTTAAACGCGAACTTAACGCCTGTTAATTCGCGTTTAACACCCCCAATTACTACCACCCCCAGATATGGGGCAGCATAGGCTTTTTCAACAGAGGCCTCAATATGGCTGGAGAACTTGAGACTGGAATCAAAATTCACGCCCAAGTTTTTCGCAGAGCTGCATCTTTTCCGCAGAGCTGTAAAATAATAAAATCTGGTGAATAACGGGACTAAGGGGAGGGCGTGGAGGATCGATCGCGACCGCAAATGCACTCTGTTCAACGGTTTTCGCGAAGAAGAGGCGGAAATCTAAAGCGGGGTGATGCCAGAGTTGCCCTCAACACCATTTGCTAAAAGTAATTGTGTTTCGTTCCGAGCAAGTGAATACCGAACATTGAAAAGAGGAAGTTGAGTGCACGACCCTCTCCAACGAACTTGTTACCTTATGAATAGAGCCACTTATTCAATGGCTAGACACACATCTGCCCACCCAAATCACATGAACAGGCACAGTGCTTTTGTCCGAAACGCGAGATATTAAAATCTGGGAGGACCTGAATAACACGTTTCAAGGGATGGTATTCCATGCATAAAAGCGTGTGCTAACACATACCACAGTGTTTAACGATGCTTCTCGCGTTGGTGAGTAGATCCTTTGCCTCAATCGTGTTGCTCGATAAGGCCTATCTGTTTAGACTATAGTCGGGCTGGCTTGCGCTACGGGCGAGTTTGAAGTCAAAGTTGGTACACCTGCTCCCACTCAAGGTAATATAAAATCTTGAGACATTCTTTTTGTGAAACTGATGACCATGGACCTTTGCAGAACCGTATTATCTGACACTTATTCGAGCAGAACCAACCAGTAAGTTACACCCCTAGAGTGACTAGTGATCCAATTTGATTATCCATATTCATTCTAACATGTTTCAGCTATCCACTACGGAGATGACGGAATCTATCCCCCGTCGGAAGGTACGTTTTGAAGAAACGCTCTCAAAGTTTGCCACACCATATTAGATACTAATCTGACTGGCTGGCGTTACAGACGAGTTTGAAGTCAAAGTTGGTACACCTGCTCCCACTGAAGGTAATATATAATCTTGAGACCTTTTTGTAAAGCTGATGACTATGAAGCATTGCAGAACCGTATTATCTAACCCTGATTCGCGAAGAACCAACCAGTAAGTTGCGCAGCTACAGTTCTTAGTGATCTAATTTGATTATCCATATTTATTCTAACATGGTCTAGCTATCCACTACGGTGATGACGGAATTTATCCCACGACTAGAAAAGGTATGTTTTATCTAGTCGCCCTCTGATCTCGACACGCTGATAGCGAATTTTTCAGTGTTCCAACTATGGTGATGATGCAGTCACTCGTCCAGGTAGATACAACTGTGCATTCTACGCTTATTGGTGTATTCCTTCGATTTCATTTCAGCTGCCGACCCTTCAAAGTTCATAATAAACGGAAAGAAAATAGAGCAGGCGTTTCGAGTCGAGCACAACAAACTCCGTATCGAAGTGGCGAATGGCCCGTACCAATACGAGGGAAAGGCTTATGGTCCTGCTGAGAACATGTACAGATTGGTAGGTTTAGTAAAGAAACGGAGGCAGTTCGCATTCCCCAACTGTGCTGGCAAGTAAAATTTCGGCGTATTCCAAGCTAGGCGGAATGCAGAAACTTACAAGGTTGCCAATGCTAGTAAAAACCGTGAGATCCTTCTTTCGGTACCTAGATTTCAGAAATTTAGACGTGTTCAAGACAGTGGTGGCCCACAGACATTCAAAGACAGTGTACACGAAGAAAGCGTTGTCTGTTTTCTGACAAGAACGTAAGCTTCAGGTCCCTCTTAGAAGAGTAAGATTATCCTTAGTTGAAACGTTGTCAGTGTGGTTATTCGGGAGTGCTGGAATAATTATGGTTTTCCTAACGGCTGTGGTAGGTTAATGTAGAAAACTAGCATCCCATGACCTGCCGTAACCCACCCTAGTCAAGTGATCGAGTGAAGAATCGGAAACGATTCTCATTCCGTGTTTATCATCCTACATGATCCCACTGTACCATTATTGGAAAAAGTTTAGTTCCACAGATCACCTATCATTTTGATCTTGTAACTTTGTAAGAAGAGGGTTTGGGCAAGGAAAGCTTTTGAGTCCTTAAAAGCATGGGCACCCGCCCAAGGCACTTTGCTCAATCTGGATTCCGGACTAAATTACACAAAGCGGTCTCCCTGTGAGTGATAACAGGAAATAAGCGGCAAACTAAATAAGGGGTCTGTCAACTCGGTCCCAAACTAGCCTCATTTCATAGATAAGTCTTCTCTACGGAAGCTATGTCAAGGTTTACGGTGAAATAGCAGCGCAGCGCAGTTCAGCATTACTTGTTTGGAGTTCAAAAAACCCGAAATCGATCCAGAGATGGGGAGCAGGCTACGCCGGAATGGCGAAAAGTGCACTAGAGAAAGGTGAACGTACCCATCCGAAATATGGTCTCAACTACTTCACAAGGTATTAAAATATTGCTCGTTCACCATAACCATATTGAAAATAAAATGCCGTTCCCAGAGTTATCTACACCGGAAGACGTATAGATCTGGAGGTGGGACAGGCCGTCCAGCACTGGATGGCAACTGAATCTAGCATGAACCAGGTCTGTGTTTTTGTAAAGTTAAGTCTATGTGATTACTGATTTTTGATAACTTAAGATGATTTTCGCTCGAGTTACGAGACTTGGCTGCAGCTACAAACTTTCGAATGTGGAGGGAGAACTCAGAAGCTTCGCCATGACATTAGAGATTTTGTGCATATACAACGAAAAGTCAGCTGCAAGAATTTTCATGCAAAAGCATCACTATTTAATGGTATTTCAGATACAACGGAGGTGACGCATACACCAGTGGTTCCCCTGCAATAATGACAGCGATTGCACAACCTATCCGAAGTCCACATGCTGGTCAAAGCAACATCTCTGCCAGCATTGATTCTCTGAATGAATACATCGTAATTTGTTGACAATGAATGTATACCGTTCTACATCATTACAGAACCATAACTGAATATAAAGGTGTTGCGACAGGGTCATCGCTTCTCAAAATAAGCCAGTTTCAGATGAATTCACAGCTTCAACACAACTGATGGTCACATCCGACACAGAAAGCACTTTTGTGGTCTTGTACTCAAAGGGATCGTTTGAGCTAAAATTCTTTCTGAGTTTTCAATATATAATGAAACTTTTAGTACCCTACACAACAGCCACGTTGAATAAACTGCAAAAATACTCACTGGAAACTGCTTTTCCGGAACCCCTTTTTCTTCGTTCCCAGACCCGATTCTCCCAATCTATGTTAGAGAAGGGAAGAGTCGATCGCTAGGAATCGCTGAGGCGAGCCGTGGTCTCTCGATCGAATCCCGTTCATCATTCTTTCCAACTGATTTTCAAGGGAGAAAAGGTCATTGTGTATGTGCAGAAAATTATTCATCACATAATCATTTGATATTTCATCAAATTGTACTCATTTGTACTATATAACTTATTGATCAACTGCTTTCTTTTCTCCTTTGTTGAACGGATTAACGAAGGATCGACCCAAAGGCGAAACTTCAAACCCAGAAAGACGTTTTCAACTGGCAAAGAACTTCATTCTGGTTCAATATTGGGCCTGCAACCTTTGTGAATGACTTAACCAAGATCCACTTGGATGATATTAAATAAAAACAGGAATTCAGTTTTCAGCGTGCACGGGGCCTTTGAAGGCAGTGTTCGCGTTACAAGCTTATTCAGTTTTTTTTTGTGTTTTTCGTGGAAATAGAGAGAGCTGGGGATGTAGTTTATAAAAAACGATGGAACGAACGCTGGGAAACAAAACAACCAAAATAAAGGTGAACGAGTTGTGAAACAGTTCACCGGATTTTGGACGAATTTCCTACGTACATGAATTGGCTGACTGCCATAATGGGCCGCGTTTTATGCAGCAGCATCCTAGTGATCCTTTTCTACAATTCAAACTTTGGTTGGGAGTACCTGGAAGAAAGAATCAACTGTTGCCGAAACAAGAAATTAGATATATTGAATTCCAAGTGTTCTAGTTGACGTTTAAGAGGAAAATGCTGCTAAACACCTTCATATTTTATGGGAAACAACACAAATTCACCTGGAACAGCTAAATAAGGAAATGTGCGCAAACAAAAACTCATACAGTCAAAAAAAGAGAAAAAGTCCATCTAACAGTAAGCTCTTCCCAATAAAGAGGCAGAAAACTCTTTCTTATCCAACTTTCCACGACTTTGACATTGAACTGAGTTCGACATGCCTTCTTTGTCAAGGGCTTAGACGCTTACTACAGGCTTCGCATGCATGTCATGGTTTACATACGTTCTTAGGCTGTCAGCATTTGCCTAAAATTTAGGAGAATTTCGTACTATGGGAAAACTCATCCTTCAAATTGTCTTCTCCGGTAAGGGAATGAACGCTCACTATACACTGATCCGATCCTATATATTCCCGCAGTCTTACGAATGCATTCCCACTAGACGTTGAGCCGAAAACCCTCGATGATTTATTTGAAAACCTTCCTATTAGCTATCACACAGCCTCCCACTCTCATATCATTAACCAGACCGCGAAAGATGGTACGCTCTCTGAAAATGATGACGGGTCTATCATTGAGGCGAGTTACCCGCAAAGCAGCAAGCGGTGCTTGGAAATAGCTCCGATGTCCGGGGATCACGCAGTTTGTTAGGCATTACTTGACAGCGGCCGACAGTTTAGGGTGGCGAAAATGTAGCTTGTGGCCATAGACTACATGAGTTCCTTACGTGCAGAGCCTAAGGTGTTACAGACTATCCTCAATTTGCGTGACAGTAGCACCTTCACGCAGTTTATAAAAACTTTTGTTGTATAGCTGCTCACGCTTTATGGCTAGAACCTTACCTGAGTACAATCTTGGATTCAGTAGAAGCAGGGAAGCGATTACATACCAACAATGTATGACACATGTCTCCAGAGAAAGAATATTGAAGGAGAAATTATTTCATGTCTTCCTTACTACTACGCCGTCCGTTCTCGTATGAGAGTTCCAGAATGATCAAGCCGTAATGTTGGGTATCGATAAAAGGAAGCAACATCGAGCAAGCGCTTCCCACGCCCTTAGAAAAGCCACTACGAAGTCAAGTCCGTCGCTCTATTCTCTTCTTCCTGTGATCGTTGGACGCCGAATCGTCAACGAGTTTGTTTGCTCTGATCATATGTTAACACATGCATAATATGAGAATGGATATAGCATTCTGCACAAGAGGTGTAGCAGCTACTGAATACATTGGTTTGAATAACAAGCGCTGTTTATAGTGTGTACAATTTCGTGAACCGCTGTTGATATATTCTGCCACGATTCAGCACCAGTTATGATCAAGGGGATCGCAGCAAAACGATAGCTATGTATGCAATTGGAGTGCGTAAAAGTTCCCTATCATCTGACGTTGTCAGTTCTTTAAGCTTACAAGGTCGTCATTTTGACCAGGTGTGGTGAATCTATTTCAGAGCAAAGAACGCGCCTATACAATCGCGAGAAAGATTTGTGAAACCTTCATTGTGGAGAGCGCAGGACGCCGCAGAAAGTGTTCGGGAACCATGGTGGAGTGCCCCGGACGTCGTAGATAGCGTGACGGACCCCAGTGGGGTGCGCAGGACGCCGTAAAAGGTTTGCAGGACATCAATGGGAATGTGCAGGACGTAGTGAAAAGTTTGCAGGACATCAGTGGGAATGTGCAGGACGTCATAAGTAGTGTGCAGGACATCAGTGGGAATGTACAGGACGTTATAAGAAGTGTTCAGGACATCAGTAGGACTGTTCAAGACGTAATAAGAAGTATGCAGGACATCGGTGAAAGTGCAGGACTGATGTTTATTTAAAAAAACCACTAGGTATTAATCACGTAAGAATGGGAACCTTCAGTAAAAATAAATGAAGTTCCTAAAACTTCAGGTTCCTGGCAAAAGTGATGATTAGGCGTTGTCATATTTATGAGAAACTAAAATTACACTCGGCGAAAAAAACGGGAAATATTCCTCACGGAGAATCCAAAAAGCAGAAAAGGTTATGAATTATTTCAGAGAATGATTAGGCGTAGAATAATTTGATTTTCGGGAAATGTAGTTAAATACTTGAAAGTGTGATTTGGCGGTCGAGCTTGAACCACTTATTGATAAGTGCAGTGCAAAACGAGCGATCTTATTGTATGAGCTTATCTGTAAACTTTTAGAAGCAAAATCACGTGGTATAGGCCAAACAGTTCAGTTTACTTGACTTAACACGCGCTGACTGCCGCATTACAGCTAACGGAACGAGCTTTGACTGCCTATCACGTGTGATTTTGCTTTGATAGGCTCTACGGATAAGCTCATACAATCAGACCACTCGTTTTGCACTACACTTGTCAACAAGTGGCTCAAGCTCGACTACCAAATCATACTTTCAAGTATATCACTACATTCTACAAACATTAAATTCTTTCTATGCCCAATAATTCTCTGGAATAATTCACAATCGTTTCTACTTTTTGAATATCTTTATGAGAAATATTCTCCATTTTTTAGCCGAGTATAATTTTAGTTTTTCGAAAATGTGACAATGCCGAATCATCACTTTTGCCATTAATCTAAACTTCTAAGAATATAATTTTGAAAATGGATTAATGTTCTTTTCTGTCAATAGGTAGGGGTGGGTGTAATGCCATATGGCTAGTTATAACTGCGTTAGTATTTCGAATAATCACACATGAAGGTGCTCGGGGCAAAACTATGAAATTCATGCCGTGGACTACATATAAAAGCCTTTCGCCAAATCTATGTAGTCTGGCAAACAGTCGAGACGCTTTCATTGATACTATCAATCAATTAGGTTCCAATCATGAATGATGATCCACCGCGGCGGTCTCGTCCATATACTAGATAAGAATTGGAGCAAAGCCAATACTATTTGACATCTTCTTGGTGAACTTCGCATCACTAAGAAAAAGTAAAAGGTATGTATTGAAGAGACCGGAAAGTGATGTAGTTTCTGGAGCATGTCAATACTTGATTTGTAGACTGGGCGGCGGCACGCCAGTGTTGTGAAGGGTTGGGGCAGGGTTTGGGGTGTCGGCGCGTTTGATGATGGCAGGTGGAGGGGGCGCTGGAGATCAATAATCAGTGGTGTCTCAGGCTCCGTCCATACGTGGCGAGAGCGTGCGATTACGCAAAATCGATGCTGATCGTGGGCGCACTATACGCCAGCCGCTCACAGGCGCTCCTTCTCGCGCGCCCTCGCCCGCTCGCTCGCGCGCGTGCGCCAGCGCCACGAAGCATGCAGCAAAGTTTCAAGCTTACTGCCCCATCACTAAAACAGGTGGCATTAACCCTGTATCAAAACCATTCCCCTTGTTTTTCATATTACCACCACGGACGTTGAAAACCGTGGGAAATTATCAGCCGTTGCGACGATTTGAGCGATTGATCACCCGATCAAACGTTTTCAATCGAATCAACACGAGGCAGGGGTGCTTGCCTGTGTTAATTTGCAGGCAGCGTTGAGGAGCGTCGAGAGGCGCACAACAGCGGGAGCGCCCGCTTTCGCCACGTATGGACGCTGCCTCAGCGGGGTTTCGGCTACCCTTCCCCCTTAGGTAGGGCTGGCGAGAGAAAAATTTGTCAGTGATCTCCAGCCCTCGCAATGCCATCATCAAACGCGCCGACGCCCCAAACCCTGCCCCCACCTCTTCGTAACACTGGCGCACTTGCATGTCGCCCTTTGTTCAAATCCGTGTTAGACGATCAAGTAATCGTCAACTAGTCTCAACCAGGCTCGGTCGACCATCCATGTACATTTGGAGCAGATTGGAGAAGTGAGGCTCCGTCCATAGTAGACGCCCTAGCGTCCAGTGATGCTAGGGGTTTGCATTTTAACATTTGTTATTGATCTCACTCCCCAGCGACCACTGCAGCCGGCCGGCTCCAAATGGAATTCATTCATGCACTGCTAGTCCAGGTTAAAACCCCAAAACAGCGCTTTGGGGGGACAGGGGCTGTCTACACACCGAGGGAGGAGTTGTCCCGTTTTTGCAGTTTGAAACGTCACACCGCTCAACGCGAGCGAATTGGTCCCGAGTGGAATTACAGCCGCAAAAGACGGGACAACCTCTCCCTCGGTGTGTAGAGAGCCTCTGTCCCGTGTTTGTTTGAGTATTCTTTGTTCATTTTGAAGCGCTGAAGCTTGGACAGACTGTTAGTACAGACCCCTAAAACGAACAACAACAGCGAGTCAGTCAATTTTAAATTCAAAAGTGGCCAGCGATGGTCAAAAGAAAAGGTGTCATCAGAAAAGGGAAAACAAGTTACTTGTAATAGAAATGTAAGTCACTCGGATGTCTCAAGTAACTTAGACTCTGGTTCATTTCAAGTGAACTCCTGTTTTCGATTATAATGGTGGTATTTCCGTCGCAACCCCTTTATCATCAGTTATATCTCACCGAGGTCCACCGCTCCGCTACTGGCGATAATCGAAATCGACAGCTCAGTACAGATTTTCCAGAGTCTACATTTATATTACATATAACATATATTTATATCACATGTAAGTTACACTTATGTTACATGTAACTTAGATTTATATTTTCACCATGGGTGGCCATCGCAGGCAACAGGACAAATACGCCATTTCCAATCCTGACGCGGAGAGTGCGTCGTATACCTCTTTGGAAATGCCTTCTCGACCGATTTAAATTACTCACGGCTTATCCCGTGCCATTTAAACTACATCTAATGTCACGGAGGCGCACTGCACGCGGTGCCCCGTCGATATGTCGCATATAACTTGAATGACCTGACATAGGTCACAAGTAACTTACATCGGCTTAGATATGTTACATGTAATTTTCTTTCGGCCACTTGTGTCACACGTAACCTGTTTTCATTTTTCTTAGCCGTTCCGCAACACTACATTGCAAGACCGCACTGCCCATGGCGAATCGTATAAGAAACTAATGGATTGGGGTGGAGGTGCTGCCTCATCAACCATATTCGTCCAATATTCAATCATCGAATTTTCAACTAATCTGAGCGCTGCAACACTTTTTAGGTGGCAGAAAGTTGCAAGTCTACAACCATATCAAAATCGCCATCTCTAGATATTTTGCCAAGGAATCAAATAAACAGATCTGAATACATTCACCACTCTTCAAACACCCCTATGCCGTTGACGAAGTTACCAGGTACTAGACTAGATGAATGAGTCGATATAATGAGGCAAACGAGTGAGGGCTGCGTATTTGCGGAACCAAACTGTCGCTCAACATGAATATTCTGGTATCCGCCATTGCTGTGGGCGTTGAACTATCTCAGTAGGGTTCGACTATAGTGATGAAGGGAGATCTGCGGCTGGCAAGTACATCAAATCGTAGACAAAAGCACTGTCTACAGACTTTCTATGCACTGATCAGAGGGAATAGACGTTCTCCTGACAAAATTCGTCATGGGATTGTGGGTGTGCGCCGAGGTCGACTACTGTGGGAGTGGTACAATAACAAAGGAATGGATTTGCATAAAAGCCTCGATGAGAGACCATGAAGCATTGTGTATCACAATGCTCCTCTTTATGGTGAGTTACCATGCGTTTCTGCTTCATTCAATCGCTTCGAGCATACTCATCTCTATAGGCACTCTGCGTCCTGGCCCACGCTTCAGACGACTATGACGTTGTGATTGTGACGCCTCCTCCTACCTCTGGTAAGGAAGTGTCCTCTGTTCACTGCCGATATAGTGCCTTATTCTTGATATCAAACCGCAATAATTACAGAACCTGAATTCTTGACACTTGTTCTCGAGGAAGCAACGACAGGTACAAGCTGTTGCTTTAGACCAACATTTAACGTTCAGCCACTATCCCGCTTTTTCAGCGTTCAAATTTGATGAGGATACCGGTTCCCGAGTCGCTGACAAGTCACAGTTCATTATTAATGAGAAAGCCATCAAGCAAGCTTTCCTGGACGAGCAGAACAAAGTGCGCAGGAGTGTAGCAAATGGCCCCGCAACATATGAAGGCAAACAATACGGTCCAGCTGAGAACATGTACAGATTGGTTAGTTCAAAGGAGCTATCGCAATTGCTCCCTAATCCCTTGTAATAAAAAAAATCTAAATTCAAGAGAAAAGGTATTCTAAAATTGCTGTTTTTACAGAAATGGGGTGAGGGCTACGCTGGAATGGCTCAGAAGGCGCTGGATACTGAAGAGTACTCTCACCCAAAATATGGCGTCAACTACTTTGCCAGGTCGCGATTTTTTCTTAAAGTTGCAGCATTCATGTTTAAGTCTGAGGTTCAGGCTCATACTAATAGGAAGTAATATAACAGAAGAAGTGGGAGCGGCTGTCCGAGACTGGATGATGGTTGAATCTAGCATGAATCAGGTTTGAATGCACCGTCATCATTACATGTCCAATTTTCTACTGGAAGCTTACACATTCAGATGATTTTTGCTCGAACAACCAGAATTGGGTGCGCCCACAAGCTCACCAGTGTGGGCGGGCATTATTATAATCAAGGAATGCTTTCACACATTCTGTGCATCTACAATGAAAAGTTAGTTTCGCGTTAGGTCGCATATTGAGGACAGTAATGTCAATTTCATCATATTACAGATACAACGGAGGCGAACCATACACTATGGGCTCACCATGTAGCAGAAATACTGACTGCAAAACTTATCCAAAGTCGAAATGTTGGCCGAAAGCTCATATGTGTGAGCATTGACTCTCTCACTGCGTGACGAATAAATGTGTTTTCACGTTGTATTCCTAGACATCGGTAGTGTGTCAGTAGTCATCTTGGATACTTGAATCATGGTGGAAATCCGATGAAATTCAGGAAGACACCTTGACACTCTTCAAATGTATTGCACGCGCAGACAAACGTATTCCGTTCGGATATATTCAGGTGAAGGCGCTCTTCTAGTGAACGAAAATGGCGAAAAGGCTCTTCAAGAACGTACTTCTGAAGAAAATAAAGTTAAAATTAATCGGCAATGGTATCCGAATTTGCGTCATGTCGACGTCCATCAATTAAGCCACAGTGAACCAAAATCTAAACTTCACCAAAATGAAAGGCAAGCCTAAATGGGTAGGAGCGCATTTAAGTGGTGAGAACAAACCCGTTCGTAAATGGTGTCATTAAAGGCAGCGTTCACGATACAAATCCCTTTTCTGTTTTTTTTGCCTATCTTGAAAAGATTTCATTCTGATTCCAATAGTGTCTCTGGAATCGTACAAGACCTTCTGGGAACGGAGTTATGGTCCCTCAAAATTTGAGCTAGGGAAGCATGGTGGACGAGTTGTCCGAGGCTTTTAACTTCCGTCTTTTGCAGCCAACGCATGCGAGCTGACCTAAGTAAACGAAGAAGTTGAGAATGAAGGGAAGAACGGGGCTTTTGATCGGAAATAATCGCTCATCTCACGATTTCGAGTGATCCGTTGTTCACGTTGAGGGGCGGAAAGGGGCCGGACTTACCCAAAGCGGCGGGGTTTGCCCACTTTTCCAAGGGGCCGATTAGAGTCCCGCCGCAGAAAGGCGCGGCAGCATGCAATGGAGGGGAATCGATTGAGCACCGCCACATGGTCGATACTCCTCCAATGCATGCTTCCGCTACTTTTCGCAGTGGGACTCTAATCGGCCCCTAAGCCGTTTTGCGGCTCCTGGTTAGCTTTTCGTCCCGTTTCTTCGACGCTGTTCTGCTTCTGAAAGCCACGAGAAGCGTTTGTCATGGAAACTTCGAGGATGAAGTCTATCGTGAACAGCGCCTTTAAGGTACTATTTCGTTAGCTTGCTCAGCGCTGCGCATTTAAGAGGCGTGCTAAATTTCCAGTATGATGCTATTACCTCAATCACCCTGTCGCTGTCGGCTCCCTTGTGCACTAGAATCACTAGAATCACATATAGCATTGAACATTAACAAAGAAATGTTTATTATCCAAAGAGGCTCGAAATTCGTAAAAGCCTGCGGAGTTCGTCGAGAAAAAGTGTTTTCGACGAATTTTCGCGAACTTCTGCAGATTTCGAGCCTCTTTGGATAATAAACATTTCAATCAGCAAAGAGGCTCAGCGATAGCAGTATTCTGCCATGATTAAAAGAACAACAAAGAAAGGTAGGAATGGTTCTGAAGTAAGTTTACTGTGAACCTGGAACAACTTAAAGGCAGTGTTCACGATAAGAACCGTTTTTCTGCTTTTCCACCTATCTTGAAGACGGTCCATTGTTGCTTCTAATGATGTTTTTGGAATCGTACAAGACCTTCTGGGAACGGAGTTATGGTCCCTCAAAGATTGAGCTAAGGACACATGGTGGACGAGTTGTCCAAAGCCTGTAACTTCTGTATTTTGCAGCCGATGTATGCGAGCTGACCTGAGTAAAGAGAAAAGTTGAGAATGAAGGGAATAACGGGGCTATTAATCGGAAACCATCGCTCATCTCACAATCTCGAGCATTCATTTGTTCACGTCGGCGGGCGTGGAAAGTACATCTGGGTGTGACGACCTGACGGATGCCCATTGTTGGGGGCGTAGGGCAGCGTTCCAAGCTCAATGTTCTTGGTTTTTCCAACGTTAGGTTGCGCTAGGCCCCGCAGCTGCCGATCTCCACCAAAAATCAGACATGGTTTTTATCGTGGACACTGCGTTTAAGACATGCACAATGCAGGCACGCAAACTAGCAGGAAGAAGCAGAAGACTTGTTCGCAATATTCCATGGACAAAAAAAGACAAAAACGAAAATTGAAAAATGTCAGAAAAAATCTTGCAATTAAATAAGGACGAGAAAAGCGGCGCGGAAGAGAAAACTTAGAATAAACACAACACCGCTCGATTCCTCCTTCGCCAAGTCCACACTATTCAGATTCGACCTCTACCTACGCCTCCTTTTCGCAGGGCGTCATTGAGCGACTACCATCGAAATAGAGTTGGAGGCACCCCTGCGGGATTCTGCGGCATTTATGAGATGAAGCTTTTTGGAGCATGCGTGCAGACGCATTGCCTATGCAACTCAACGTATCAGTTAAAATAGACTTCATAAGGTAGCTAACGTGGCTGAGTTGGCGCACAAAATGGAACCCATAACAAAATTTCAAAAACTGCGAAAACTCCTGAAGTCGCACAGCGGTAGCCGGTATTGTCAACCGTACCTTGGGTCTAATCGTATCTGCAGGGTCCGAAATCTTTCCAATCGTGTAATCCCCTACGCGATCAGGAGGGATGGCGCTTGTGTGTATGAGCGCAAATAGCCATGTGCGTTACTATAAGGACCACGAACCCACCGCAAACATTTCAGCTCTGCAATTTACGGTTTCGAGTTTTGCCACGCCGAGACCCTGTCTCGAATCGGTCGAACGTGTTGGGCGCCACAGAGAGTCGGCGTGGTATACGATGCGCAAATCAGGTACTAGGAGTGCCTCTGCTGCCATCTCAGAAATCTGGGTCGGCGGGGCTAACCTCACAGAATGGCATACGATGGCCTGTAGTAAAACCTTAGGGGAAATTCAGTTGAACCTGAGTCGAAATTCCTGAAAAAGGCAGGCGCATATTTCAGACTCGCTCGCATTGGGCTAGCGGCCTAGTCTGAGTGAAAAAAGTCATCAATACACATGATCAACTTAATCCACTCAGTCAGATCTAAAGAAGGGAAATCATTCAGCTCTGATTAAATTTCTGGCTAGCGAAGAGAGGAACAGCGTACCATGTCAGGAGAGCGCTCCTGATTTTTTTAAAGAGCGAAAGAGCAACTTAAAGGCGCTGTCCAACCTTGGCATTGTTTTCTAGTTTTTTTTTGCTTATTTTGGTGAAAATTTTGGGCTGATCTCAGTGTTCTGTCCATAATCTTTCAGAACACTTTACAAACGGGGTCATAGCCTCTCAACGATTGTGAAGTCAGAAATTCGTGAACGAGTTGTCTCGGGCCTCTTACTCCTCGTCGTTCGCAGCCATCGTGACGAAGCAGATCACACTATAAAGCTAGACCGCTAAAAAATGGAAAAACATAGATTTTGACGCAAATCCATGGCGCGTCTCATCCCTATCCAGACCGAAAACTCTGATGTGGGCGGAAAGAGGATGGATGAACAATGTTTCTCGTTTATTCTGAAGAGTTGAGATTCCGCGTCTGGTAGGGTTGCTACGCACTTGGGCTGGACCAGTGCGACAAATTTTGCCCATAAGCTTGGAGTAAGCATCCAAAGCGTTCAGAGGAGATATCGTCTTATCAATATCGATATCAGCTCTAGCAAAACAACCAGCCTTCAATTTTTTGAGAAACTGACCATGGTGTTGGTCGATGAGTGAATGACCACCTAGGGATTATGGGTCGGTTGTTCATACCATGACAGGTGTCAAAATGCTTTCATCGCATCATGAATTTGCGAAACCGAGCATTTGAATGAAATCCACCACTCCCCGTAGTTTCGGACTCGTCTGAGTTGTGTCTGAAACGTTTCGGGTCAGTGTCATCACCCTCTCAGTCGATCTCGACCGAGAGGCGGGTTTGGTAGGGACCTAAAAATCCAAAAATGTTTGGTCCATCACAAATTCGTTTTAAAGGCAGTGGTCGCGATCAAAAATGTTTGTCGTCTTTTTCTCTCTAAACCCTTTTATGGGTCTCGAGTAGTAGGACCTGAGAGAAAAAATCGCAAAAAAACGCTGTTCTGGGCCAAATTTGAAGCCTGGACTTTCTTGTCTTTTGATGGTGGAAGAGCATACCACACATCATCGGCACCGATGATCTCTAATATCAAGAACGTCAGCTGGCTTGAAATCGAATTTCAATCAATGAACCTCCGGATTTATGTACACATCTAGTCAGAAACACTGACTGAAGTGCTTACTTTCATTGTTCAACTGTTTTATTAGGTAAATTTGCATTTATTTCTTCCTCTGAGTGTCGATGATTTTGGACTGCTTGGCACGAGATCAGGATCTTTCTGTGCACATATGCACGAACTGAAAATTCAGGGTCTTAATAATTCTAATTCTAGCCCGTTTTTCGCCGCGCTATCTTCATAGTTTTTAAGCTGTTTTTGATCTAAGCTGGTTTTTGTAGTTCTTTCGATAACGTTTTTCATCGTGACCACTGCCTTTAAGATCAAGCGGTCGTGTCAATGATTGTCTTGTCCATCCAACACTCATACAATGGAACATCAGAGTAGAATCGTGAACTTGGAGTGGCGCGGAAAGGGTTTATGAAAATGAAATTTAAGTAACGAAGGAAACACAAACGTTTGATTCTCGCAAGATTTTTCCCTCCATACAGCAATTCATATCGATGGAAACTGGGCGAATATCTAGAATCCTACTTCACACCTCATCCTCAACTCCTAATATTCTCAGATAATATACTTTCTCCACTATTTTTTGATAAATTTTTTTTATAAATTATTTGGCAATGAACGTTAACAGGAGAACATGAAACACCGACATGGATTCTAATGAGACTTTACTTTCTTCATTGAGAGTTGGCACAGACTACAATCCCGCTCGTAAAATTTGGTCAGAAAGCGAGCGAGGTCGGGCTTTCGCGTCTTTTTTTGTCTTTTTTGTATAACTCGCTTCAAACCGAACTTTGAGCAAAACTATGGTGATATTTATGATCCTTGCGTTGAGAGCTACCTAACGGTTGAGCCCTTGTGGCGGTTACGTTGACAACTATAGAAGTTTCATAATCAGCCAGGTTTGTGATTACGGTACCTTGGCGCAGTGTGCGCTACCGTTTCTGTCTGCGTTTCCCTGTGTCTACCGTAGCTGGTTGATTGCAAAACTTCCATGGTTCTCAGCGAAACCCAGACAGTGTCCTTACCATTAGATAGCCCTCAATGCCTGGATCATGAATATCTCCATAGTCTCGCTCATAGTTGACATTGAGGCGAGTTATACAGAATAGACGAAAAAGACGCAAAAACTCGACTTAAAAAAAAAAACTTGACCAAATCTTTCGAGCGGGAGTGTACGTGCACCTACGTTATATAATATGGCACCTAGTTTGTGCCAACTTTCAATACTGAACGCTAAGTCTTATTAGGATCATGCCGGCGTTGAGTATTCACATTTCTTCTACTCCTGACGGCGATGAATCGGGGAGGGAAAAGAGGCACTCCGGATGTGGGCGGGCGCCCTAGAGCGCATGGCGCGCGCACCTTCACACCTTATCGTGGATAAAAGAAACGAATAGGAGAAATAGAAATCATTTGAGCGGCAGTAGAGACGAAGCCGCTCGAGTGCAGCTAATAAGTCCATAAATATCCTATAAAAACGCATCCCGATTTGAAAGGGACTCGTCCAAGAGAAGGTGCGCGCGCCATGCGCTCTCAGGCTCCTGCCATATCAGAGTGCCTCTTCGGGCGCACCCCGATGAATCGGGTCTCATTGTCAGAGGCAACTGAAATGTTGTTTGATCCCAGCCGGAATAACAGCCTTTGGTAAACACCTCTTCTACCATTATTGATCCTATTGTGAAAAACATGAGAATGTATGACCAGTAGTACTTTCGTGAGCCCACAGGGCGAGCGTTGAGAGTTATGGTAGAATGGCACTCTTATGCATTTTCCTGTGTACTGATGGAGAGAGCCAGACCTTGTTTTGTCGGAAGTCACTCTTAGGTATGTGGGCATGCGCAACATTTCTGCTGTGCTGGCAGTCAGTAATATTCGATGAAATTTCAATAACAAGATTGAAAGAGATCTCGCTGCATAAAAGGATCAGTGGAACACCAGAATCATGTACAACAATGCTCCTCGTGTTGGTGAGTGTTTCTCTTGGTCTACTGAAACTTTTTGAGAGAAAAAAATTCAAATAGGCGTTTTGTGTTCTGGTCTACTCGTCAGGAGGCTTCGGTGACGATACACCATCAGGTAACATACAGCGCTCATCACGTCTCGATTTCGCTTTTTTTCCCGGAACATTTCCACTACTTTTCAGACTTTCCCTTTGACGACGAGCCTGTTCCTCGAGGTAAAATGCAGAAAAGCTGCTGTTATATCCATTAAAATTGATAGCATTTTCAGTTCCCGACAAGTCGGACTACACTATAAATCGTACAGCCATCATGAATAAATTCCTGAAAGAACACAACAGTCTACGCACAAAAGTAGCGAATGGTCGTTACCAACACGAAGGCAAGAAATATGGTCCTGCATCGAATATGTACCAACTGGTTAGTTTATTCACAATCTGAACATCACAAATATTGTATTGTTGCGCTTCTCACTGCAACAACGGGAGCAAATGCTCTGTCTCATACTATCGCTCTTCTACACCGGTCTACCCTCGCTTGTTCGATCCAGCTGAAGCACTTTTAACACAGTATGCACGCAGTACCTCTACACTACCGCTTGAAGGATTTGGTAAGAAAACGAGCGGAGTCTGGTTTTCGAGTCTTTTCACGATCCAGGCGTTGAAGGCTCACAAGTGTGTAGCCAATGTTCGTTGAGAGGTGTGATATTTCCGCAGTCAACCAGCTCTCCATATACGGTAGACACAAGAAAATGCAGGCAGAGACAGCAGCGCCCCAGGCGCCTTGGTACCGTAATTACAAACCTGGCAGATTGCAAAACTTCTATAGTTCTCAAAGTAATCACTATAAAAGATCATGAATATCACCCTAGCTCCTCTCAAAGATGAATTCGAAGCGAGTTGTACAGAAAGACGAGAATAAAAACACGAAAACCCGACCTCGCTCGTTCTCTAATCAAATCCCTGGAGCGGTATTGTACTTCATTTGAATGCAGGGTACACGCTCATTAGACAACATGTTCGAGATCAAGGCTTGAATAGGCCCTCACTGCCCTTAACATGCTGTGAACAAAGTTCAAAGCAGCGAAAACTATCCAGGATGGCAGTTTTTTTCCAAACCTTAGAGTACTATAATTAAGTGTGAAACACGAGCTCCGTCAAAATTTTTGGAAGGCGGTTCCTGAACAACAGGAATCATCATGAAAACCAAAAAAATCTAAAGAAGCTATGACCCAATTACACCCTTTTTTCTCAATCTAAAGTAATATCAAGTGATGTCATAGAGGTAACCGTCGTGCAAGGAGCAGATCATTCATTTGCGTTTGTGCGAAATGATCTTGAAATAAAATATAATGTTTGACTTGATGAGATTCACATAAGCCTATATTACACCAAAACGACTATGGAGTACACCACAACGACTAGGGAGGACCTCTGAGCGGGGTAGTGGTCTGCAGTAGTAACCCGTCGTGTTCAACGTCGGCATGGATCGTGAGAAGACTTCGCGTTCACTGTTGAAGGTTGACCAAACTCGGTGCCATAACTTATGACATAGGTGCACCGATTTTGCGCCAACCTTCAACAGTGAACGCAAAGTCTCTTCACGTTCCATCCCGATGTTAGAAAATATAAAACTTGACAGAACGGATGCTTCACAATACATGTTTAATAACTCCAGACGATTCCCCATAGCTGGTAATCTACATTGGCACTTAATTGCCGGTAAAATTTGTTTCCGTTTAGGGTCGTCACAAAAATCTCGTCAACAATTCTCAACCTTGGAGACTCATATTTTAATTCGCGAGTTTTTCAAAAGTCTTGACGTGAGGAACTCAATTTTCACTCATCCTCTACCGATTCATAGCAGGAAAGCGAAAAAAAATGTTGCACACCGTCCCGATTCTAAGGCGAACCATCTTGTGTGATGACCTAGAGTGGAACTTTTAGAGAAACAAGTTAGCTGGTTGGATAATAGCATCTGTATAGTTAGGTCCGTGGCTTGTTTCCTCAAGAAAAAACATTCAAATCTCATCCGCGGCTGGCGAGGGTGGTCGCGTGTGCCGACCCGCTAATCGATTCACGCCGAGAGAAGAGCGCAGCCGATCCGTTTTCACACCGCCAGCCGGTAGTGAAATTTATATGTTTTTTTCTAGAGGAAACAAGCCACGGACCTAGCTGTACTTATAGATAGATTCACATCCTATTTTTTAGAAAATCCATTTCTTCAACTGGCGTTTGAAGCAGCATGTTTCGTCGGTAGGCAAATATGTTACATTCCAGGCAGTCAAGCTCTCTCTCTCTCGAAGGCTCCCTCGTGGTAGTGATAAAAATTGTCAACATGTTTTCTCATGTTTCACATTTCATTGTGTTAGTCGAATGGATAGGATAATACAGGCTTTCGAGGCAGGGTTGCTCAAACATTGTCATATTGAATAGCTGTCATTGCTTTGAATCCCGTTGAAAACAGTGTGAGGGACTGCATCTCGAAATAATCTGATATATCTTCATCAAAATTGTCTATAACTTATAGAGTAGTGTTGGTGGATGAAAACCATGTAGATCAGAGCTCTAATTTCAGTACTGGAATAGAGTTCTCGCTGCAATGGCTAGAGACGCTATCGACAATGGTGAACATACTCATCCCGATTTCGGTGTCAACTATGATGCGAGGTTTTACAATTTCGAGCGTTCAGATTGATTCTGTTGCCATCTTTGAGTTACCTAACCTATGGGGGCTCTATAGTGAGCCTTCGATTCCGATTATCAGTAGCAGAAGAGCAGCGGCCCTTGGTGAAACATAAGTTGTGATAAGGATGTTCCGACCAAGGTCTAGGAACCCGTTGAACAAAGTGCGTTCGTTGTTGCGACACCCTCCAATGATGGCTTAGCTGTGCGACCCCTTCCTTAACTATGACCGCGCTGGATTTAAGGTAGACCCCAACCATCTTGCTGAAGACGAATGCTTGTAAAAGCTTCAAGAGTCCGAATAGCAAATAAAATGGTTAGTGGGGGCCTTTCTGTGTCATGCACATTGCTCTGATGGGCCGTAACTCAGCGGTTCGAAAAAGAGATCCAGTAGACCCTTTTTGGAAATTGTCCAACTCTCGACAAAGAGGCGACCGCTCCTCGCTGCACTAATCGAAATCAGGAGCTTACAAGAAGAGCCCCAGTGATAAAAATTTTCAGATTAATGCTTATTGGAACCGATTTGACAGAAGTAGCTGGAAAGGCTGTTCTAGAGTGGAGGCAGGCTGATGCGTCGATGAATCAGGCAGGTTTGGTCTTCCATTTCATTTCACAAACTTCACGTATTCCCTGAATTTCTACTGTTTTAGTTGATTTTTGCCAAAGCCACAAAAATTGGATGCTCCTACAAGCTTTCCAACGTGAATGGACTGTACAGGTATCAAGGGATGCTGGTGCAAATGTTGTGTCTATATAATCACAAGTTGGTTACGCTATTGCTTTCCAATCGCATTAAGTTGCCAATGCGTTCGCACATTTTAGGTACGACGGCGGAAAGCCATACACCGATGGAACACCATGCAAGGATTCCAGTGAATGCACAACGTATGAGGGCTCAACGTGCTTTCTGAAAAGAGGGCTTTGTAGGAAATGAGCAAGCTGAGTTAGCGTTCACGAAGTATCACCAAGATGTTATTCCTAGTCACGGTGTTAAATAAAAATTACTTCTCGAAAATCTGTAATATCCACCACTGGCCTCCACAAAGCTAATCAAGTCAGAGTTCATGCGAGGGTGTAGAGTGAACGACAAGGTTGTTAATTCTACCTATTGGCTGTATTTGTAAGAGGAACAGTCCGTTGAATGCAGGATGTAAGTCTGTAAATGCTAAGCACGCCGTTTCTTTTGCGTAACGGCCTCCATTTTCCGACGAATGATAATCTCTAGGTGTTAACGCGTGTGTGTTGAACGAAAGTAGGAAAAGGCGATGTTGTCACCTCCCTCGTGTCAAGCGTTGGTGTAGGGCGTCGATTTCGTTGCAGGGATCTTCGTTGTGGCACACCCGCGGCCAGAAATATCCAAGCAAACGTCTGAACAGCTTCCTCTCCGTGCAATCCATACTTTCCATCTGCGTCTTCGGTTCTGCCCACGTCTCTGATCCTTACATCATGATAGGGCGGAGTACAAATTGCGCAACATGTCCATAACGTTTGGCTTTCCACGAACCTGTGCCAACGGCTTGAGCCCCTATTTGGCTGCATATTATTAGCGAGAATTTGAGATGAGACGTGACTTCATAACAATTATAATCCAACGCGAAACAGGTCAAATTATCATTGCTGTCAAGTATTGGTTTCACTCATTTTGCTATCCCTGCTGTATCTGGAGTGGCCATGTGTAAGTCGGATCTGCATGAAACTCTAATAACAGGGCTGTAAATACCATTGTTGGCTTCGGTGAAGTAATTTTCACCTACTCTGTGCTCTCCAGCTAGCTTACAACCAATATAACGCCGGGTTCTTTCACAGTTTCGTGACTGGCGACCCAGGACAGCGTTCTCTCTCAATACCCATCAAAAATCGATGCACTCCCGAATAATGGTGTTAGGCTCCGTCCATAGCTGACGACCAGCGGCAAAGCGTCAAGGCGTCGGAGCATCATGCGCCAGCGCTGAAACGCTGACGCATGACGCTCGACGGCTGGCTTATCCAACGACGTGTTCGAGGATGGCACGTGGTTAACGATGGTATCGATAATATTAGTGACAGCCGTTACGGTCAGTGTGCCTCCACCGTCAGCGACTGGCCGGCTGCAGTGGTCGCTGGGGAGTCAGATCAATAACAAATGCTAGAGATGCAAACCCGCAGCGTCACTATACGGTCACTTGACGCTGGGAAGTCTGCTATGGACGGAGCCTAACAGCCCACTTTCCCGATTCGGCTCTCGTAAAACAAAATTGAAATTTGATAAAGGGCAGGGTATAAAAAGGAGTGGAGGGTGACTTCATTGACGCACCTTTCCTCTCTGGGGTCAGCAGTTCGGGATCTGCTTCGACTAGAAAGTAGGAGAACATCACCACTGGTGGTCGAGATAATTCAAAATTGGAAGAAAAACTTAGAAAATTCAAGAGCCAACTCAAGTGAGCTGATTGGGGGCGTGGACTGGATAAGGGCACACTGCATCTCCCTTGCGAAAAGTGATAAAGGCAGTGTGCATTATACCTTCACAATTTCAGATTTTTTCGCATATTAGATTTTTTTAATAAATAGTCGACTTTTTTCGAGTCACTGTATTTGGTCGAAGTATAGTGTTAACGATGAAAAGTTTCCCTTTTTTCTGCGGAAACGAAAGCTAGGGTTCCTTTCGAAGGCACAGGACACCCAGAAAATTATTTCTCAGATTTCATGCTCATCTCGGAAAGAGCCACTCTCTGATCACAATGGTATCTCTGGCATTGTCCGAGATCCCCTAAGAACGGAGATATGGCTCCTTGGAGATGCCTACATCTTCAGCGCAAAAATTCGGTGGATGACATTTCTTAGGCCTGTATTACTCTTCATTTGCAATCGCTGCACGAGAGCAAAACAGGATGAGGAGATAGGCCGGAAATGGACTGAAGAACGACGACATATTGAGAATTCATCCATCCATTTAGCCGCCATCGAGCTCTTAAATCTGGTTAGGGGTCAGGCCTGTGGTGGTGAGCGAAGGAGGTCGGGCTTGTGGTGGTCGCTTTTATCTCGCTTATTAAAAAAAATCGAGATCTCGCATTTGGCACGTGTTATACGGAAGGGGTCTGCTACACAATCAAATAAAAATCACCAAATTCATGTCCGAAGGTGTACTGTGCCTTTAACAAGAGACGAAAAATCGGCCAGGAAGTGCGCGAAAATACCGTGGACCAGACGACGTATTGAATAACTCGGCCAATATCATATAACAGTTGTACACCATTCGTGTCACCAGAGCAATTGTTTCCGAATTTTTGAATACTTTTCATCTCTTCAAGGATTCTAGAATCCAAGCATGTGAATTGAACGCTCTTGTTTCTGAAATGTTTTCGCTACAAGAAACAGAAAACGAAGTAACTTACCGAAGAATTTCGAAGCGCAATACCATTTTCCACGCATGGATTGTTCAAATTTCGAAGCCCCCCGAAACACATCAAGCAGGCATAGTTAAATATTTAAAAGGTTTCTGTGACAGTTTCCTAAGATATTTAAGAGTTTTGTAGGAACTTTCCCCTCCGATTCTTTACTTGGTGGACTTGCCTCCTTAAAAACATCAGATACAATGATTCGGTTTTGTAGAGTGAATTTCGCCTTTTACACGACCTTTTGACAGCGCTTCAGAAATCTGAGTGGATCGAGTAGACTTTATGTACCCAAGGAAGAGTGGGGAAACCCCCAAGAGGTGAAATGATATCACTAGCTCTAGCCTAAGCCGAAGTACATATTGCTTGCTACCGCGAAAGAGCCAACTGCGCAGACCTATAGTTCCCGATTGGGAGCACGAGAGCCAGCCACAAGTAGCGACAAATCTCGTGGTGATATGTCTCATAAATTTATCATGGGATTCGCTCACGTACATATGTAGCTGCAGGCATAACTATCCCTGGAGACATGCATCTTGTACAGAAATTTGCTTACTTCACTGTCCACTCAAACATTCAGATTGGAGGAAACCGGCGAAGTCACCACATTTCTCATTCGAAGGTGTGAAAATGTCGAAGTACGTTACTCGCTGAAACCAAACTCAGGATGAGTTCTCACGATTTCGGGATGCGTATAGATAGATATTTTTCGTAATCGCTAGTGACGAGTAGTTTATTAAAACTAAAACATGAATCCGTACAGACATTGCCCATTACAATCATATTCTGAGTTCTGAACCATCAAAAAGGCGAAGAAAAAATCTAATAGAAAACTACCATTAAATAAGAAGGTGACGCAACTAGAGAGCTTACAAAAAATTGCGTAGCGTAGCAATCAGCTACAATAGCGAGATAATGATTTGATATTTCCTTCATCTGAAAATATGAGTTGTTCCGTCGAAACATCGGTATTTCTTCTTATAGATCCTATAGATATAGAAGCCCTACTCTAAAGACAGGTTAGCGATGAAAATGCTTGTTGTGCTATCCTCATGAAAAGGTATTGGGTTGATGCAACATTTCCGGACTTTTCATGACTTTGAATAAAAAAAACATTCATGGAAAAAACAAAGAAGGCTGACCGAAAATAATAATTTCCATCACATTCAAGGATCTTTCGCCATCGATTGGCAGATCATGAATTCCCGACGCGTAGAACTCTGGCTGTTTCGAGTCAAAGAATTCCTCTAAGCCATTTCGACCTCGTCATCGTTAGTGAGCTATTTTCCATTTAGGAAGTGGTGCATCGAGCGGAACAGATGGTAATCGGAGGAGGCAAGATCTGGGCTAGATGAAGGGTGAGGAAGAACTTCCCAGCCCAGGTTCAGCAGTTTCTGTTCGCCTTCTTTACGACAATGCTTGGCCTTACGTATTTCGGGTAACCCGACAGAAACTGTTGGACCTGGGATGGGAAGTTCTTCCTCACCCTACCCTCCATGTAGTCCAAATTTGGCTTCTTCCGACTGCCATCTGTTCGATGCAGCACTTCCTGGATGGAAAACACTTCACTAACGATAACGAAGTCAAAATGGTCTTGAAAGAATGCTTTGACTCGAAACAGCCATAGTTCTACGCGTAGGGAATTCATGCTCTGCCCAATCAGTGGCGAGGGATCCTTGAATGTGATGGAAATTATTTGGTTGGGTGCTCTTTCTGCTTTTGAAATAAGTGTTTAAAAATATTCCTTGGTGTCCGCTCGTCCCAAACTATCAAAATTTATATAGTAATATAATTCCTTTTTCACCATCTTTTATTTTCCTTCTAAAGTTATTGCTGAGCTTCTCTTAAAGGCAGTGGTCACGATGGAGATTGTTATCAAAAAAACTACAAAATCAGTTTAGATCGAAGATAGCTGAAAAAACTATGAAAGGTAGCGCGGTGAAAAACGGGCTAGAATTACAGCTTCTAAGACCCAAAGATTTCAGTTCGTTCACACGTGCACAGCGCCGCCCAAAAATCACAGTCTCATGCCGAGCAATCAAAAATCATCAACATTCAGAGGAAGAAATAGATGCAAATTTACCTAATAAAAACAGTTGAGCATGAAAAACAAGCACTTAATTCAAAGTTTTGACTAGATGAGTCAATGTTCATTGATTCAAATTCAATTTCAAGCCAGCTGGTGTTCTTTATATTAGACATCATCGATGCCGATGATCTCTTATATGATGGTGTGGAAAGGGTTCGTCCACATTCAAAAGACAAGAATGTTCAGACTTCAAATTTGGCCCAAAACAGCGTTTTTTTTTTCGCGATTTTCTCTTATAGGTACTACTACTCGAAACCCAGAAAAGGGTTCAGAGAGGAGAAAAAGGCAAGCATATTTGATCGCGATTACTGTCTTTGAGTCCACTGACTACTTTAGGAGAAAAAAAAGACGGAATAACAAGCATTCATGAGAATCTCGCAAATTCGGGTGGCGGACACCTGCAATCACCTTGTTTTTGTGCGTTTTTCCAGCTAATTTCTACTTTTTCCCTATTCTTAATTTTGTAATGAACAAAACTACATTCTCATGTGAAGAAATCAAAGATCGCTTTCATCGCAAATCCTGCCTCTAACCGGGCATTGGCTACGTATCCGCCTATGAGCCAATTTTCAGGCCTAAACGGATTTGGAGGGAATCGGTATCAACAACATCATGGGAGAGGTGCCAACCTGCTCCCTTTTTGAAGGCAGTGCCCACGATAAATCTCGTTTTTGAGTGTTCAATTTGAAACACTACGCTGGCAGATGCTAGAGAGGATAGTGTCGAAGAAAGCATCGAAAACATGCCAGAAATCGACAAAAACGACAACGAAGTGAAGACTTCGTTAGCACAGTACGCCTGCTCTTAGCCCGCCCTGCCCCGTTCTGGCGAGCTTAAGGCGCCACACACGTTTTCAATGGCAAATTACCAAGAAACTCCGCCACGTCCACTTTGGTCGATTCGCGCAAATATCGTTATTAGCGCGTGCTTGCGGAAGCCAGCAGGGATTCGTCTACGCCCTGAACGTTAGAAACCGCAATTTCAGCTCACTCTGAGCGTTTTTTCTTAGCTTTTTCTTCACTATTCGATAGCTCACGAACGAACCACCCCATTTTTGAGTTGAACTCGAAAACGATATTGATCGTGAACTCTGTCTTCAAATTGGGTACAGCGCAGGAGTGGGAGAGAACCAAAAAAAAATCAAGCAAGCAGGTCCGACCACCTATGAAGTGCCTTAGTCTTTCAGCGATCGCGACTGAAACTGCTAACTGTTCTGACCCGTTGCAATTTAGTGCAATATCTGTTGCCGCGATGCACTTTTGTAACTGCCGCGTCTAGTAGAAGCAACAAGCTATGAAAGAGCTTCTAGTCGTGGGTAGAATAACGATCACTCCCAGGAACACAAGGGACAGCAGCGGCTAATGTATGTCTGGGTGAAAATTAAATGTCAATGTTAGGTTGTGTCTTTGGAGTTTTTTTAGTTATTTCTTTATCTTTATGGCCTCACACATTCAATACACAATATAATCACCATAAATATCTACAACCTTACTCCATCTAATAGGCAAGTCGATGATTCCCTTTTAGGGGCCGTTTATACTTCCGCCGCCGAGCGGCGCGGCACAGTGTATTTCTGTAATATTGATCACGCGGCGCGGCACGATCGATATCATAGGACTGCACTTCGACGCGCCGCTCGGCGGCGGAAGTGTAAACGACCCCTTACCAGAACTCTGGAGTCTGTGCATCGAAGAAGTCAGCGACTGCAAGAAATACATCATCAAGTTTAGAATATTTTTATTGGCTAGGAACGATTTGAGAGGGCGGAACAAATGATAGTAAGAGGAAGCTAGATCAGGAGATTAGGATGGGTGAGAGACCGTATCCCAGCCGTGCTCCGTTAGTTTGTCCCGCGTGACATGAGAGACGTGCGGTCGAGCGTAATCATGCAGCAGGTGTACCGAAGTCTTTCTCAACCGCTTTTCTCCTATTGCTTACTTCAACTTCTGAAGTTGCTCATTGTAGATTTTTGCGGTAACTGTCTGACCGTCCGGTAGTAGATCATAGAAGAGCATAGCGCGGGAATCCCAGAAGCAACAAAGCAAAACCTTCTTGGAATGAAGGTTCGGTTTTGACTGAGTTGGCGGCTGTTCTCCTCGAGGAAGTCAGAAGGCTCTGCGTGCGCCCGCGTTGTATAGTGCATCCAACTCGTCTCCAGTCACCACATCCTCCAGAAAGTCCTTCCTCTTGGAGCGGATGAGAAAAATATTCTAAACTTGATGATGTATTTCTGGCAGTCGCTCACTTCTTCGATGCACAGACTCCTGGGTTCTGGGAAAAGGGAATCAGCGACTTGCCTATTGAATGGAGTGAGGTTGTAGATAGTTATAGTGATTTTATTGTGGATCGAATGTGTGAAGCCATAAAGATAAGAAAAAACTTCTAAGACTCATGTTACAATCATAGTTTGATGACACTTGCTAGCTGCAATCAGTCCCAGCTACAATCAACATTTCGTCTTCAAGCCTTAGCAGCCGTTGTCGCTGTTGTTGCTCATAAGTAGGATAATTTTACGACACGGAAAAAGGGCAATGATTCACTACACAGCGAGTTAAAATCAATAAAATAAATCTGCTTCAGGGCCCTAAAATTCCTGACTGTGACAATAACTCCAGAGAATTATCTAATAAATGGGACGAACGAACAGAGTGTCACCCACAGAATCGAGAATACAAGTCCCTTCTCGATCGTTGTCAAGGTTGGTTGCTTCATTCTCCTATCCAGAGAAGTTTAAAAACATTCTAAGAAGACATAAGTTTTATCGCTTCCTCTAATGTCTCGCATTTAGATAATGGCTACAGCCCCAAGGCGTTTCTCTGTGTCGAAAAATTGTTTTTTTCTGAAAGAAAAATCATCAGCAAACATCGAGGTAAGATTGGTGCAGACTCCTCTGCGTGGGCTTAGCTCTATCTTAGTTGAGAGGGTAGCTGAAGATTCTTTCATAGAAACAAAGAGAAACTTCGATGTTAGCTATTTAATGGCTTTGTCATAAAGGGAGGGAACCCAAGGTCATACATAGGAATGAAGAAAAACTCTTTCATCAAACGCTTACTACCGCGAACAATCAGTGTCGTCCAAGAAAATCCATAGAAATTTTCATTATAAATCTGCCATTCATTTCACTTTGTCTTAAATATGCCTGACATGAGTACCAACTAATGTGCTAAAGCAAGAGTTTCTGGTCACTTGACTTTGACGATTTTAAACGTTCAACGGTGGTTCTTGAACGGCCAGGTGCGGTGTACCGATCGAGAGCTTAAATCATTTCCCGTCTCACACTGCCCTCCACATGAGCGAAAACCTGTTCAATGGCGAAATACATGTCATAGTTTTCTGATAATCTTCAGTACTGCTCAGGAAATCCCGGTTGCCATATGGAGGTCTCTAGCAGATCTTGGGGCAGAGTCATGCCTCACCACACTCTCACGACCTCCAAGTGGCCTGCTAGAGACATCCAGGTGACATGGAGTTCATGTCACCTCAAGGTCTCTGGGGTGTCACCTGGAGGTCGTGAGGATGTGGTGAGGCATGACTCCGCTCCACTGCCTGCTGGAGACCTCTAGGTGACAACATTCCATTCCCTACCCGTAATTTCGCGTTCACACCACGACCTGTTGGCCACTTCTAGGTGACAACAGCTATCTCTCTCCCCCTATTTTCGCGTTCGCAGTATACGATATGCAGGTTTAGTACAAATCTTTTTACCGTTAATTTTTATTACTATTAAGAGCAACAATAACATGCATAACAACATTACATTAGCAGTAACAACATACGATAGCAACATGAGAATATGATTTCTCATTTCTTCTTAGTGAATCATACACTAAATCTGAGACCTTATTCGAACTTTCGTATATCCACCGTACCGCATTCTGTAGAAAATCGGCTAACGGACCCCAGATTCCTCTTAGGCACATCAGCTTACCCTCACAGAAGGGTTTCGAGACACATTAACCGAAGAAATCCAGAAATTTGGAAAGTGGCGTTCTGCACTCAAAATTTCCACCGCTGGGATGCTTTCAGCGAATTTAGTCGAAAACATCGGAAAATCTACAAATAAACATCAGATTCGTAACCAGCGCCTAAAAAACCTCTGAGTATTTTTTAAGACAAATCTGAAACTTTTTCTGACGCGCTTTAAGAACCCCTAAATGATGTACATAAGTAACCGCTCATGAGCATCTTTGAGTGCCTCTATGTGCTTTTCGGTGAACCGCCAAACCTGCCTTAGTTGACAAGATATTTGAGCCACCTTGCAATTCGATGGAAGCCTCTGCGGAAAACTTTGAAGAAGTGTGGTTATTGACTTTTGAGATTTATGCGATTTGCAATGTCGGTCTTTTCTGGCTTATGAGAGAAGTTTAGGCCTCAAAGCTTTGAATTCAAGGGCAGTGTTCTCGATGAAAGGTTGCCCTCTCTCTGGAGGAAACCTAAGCTTTTTTTATGAATTTTTCAATACTCTATGTCGCGAAAGATTCTAACACCCAAGAAAGTGCATTTACCCATCGTAATGTTGAAGAATTTTCTGTATAGAGACCAGAAAACAAAGAAGTCACTCACCATAGAATTTTGAAGCTCAAAACACTTAGAACGTTTAATTTGGCGTTCTGTACGCTGTGGGCAGATCACACCAGCAGGCGTCAAATAAGTCTTTACTAGGTTTTAAAGGCAGCATACACGCTCGTAAACGTAGTTGAGATAACTGCAGAAATAGAATGGTATGGCTCAGAACACAACGCCTACGCATTTTGAAGCATCAAAAACGTCCCAGAATGACGCTACATGAGTAAGAAGTTGGCCCAGCCCCTGTATCTGCCTGCCCCCTGTATTTGTGTCCTCCTCCAAAGAAGGGGTGCTGGGCCATTTCCACCGTCGGCAACGTTTATGGCTTACGTATTGCACCTATCCTACCACCCACAAACGTCGCCGATGGTGGGGATGGCCCATCACCTCTGTTTTGGAGGAGGACGCAAATATAGGGGGCGGGCAGATACAAGGGCGGGGCCAACTTTTCACTCGTGCAGCGTCATTGTGGGTCGTTTTTGACGCTTCCAAATGCGTAGGTGTTGTGTTCTGAGCCATACCATTCTATTTCCGTAGTTATCTCAACCACGTTGACGAGCGTGTTTGCTGCCTTTTAACATTTTCTGCGATATTTAAGAGTACTTTGGGTGCTTTTTCTATTATCGACTACATCGTAAACTTGCCTACTCAGAAAGATAGTAAACTAGAACACGGTCACTTTTAATACTAGAATAACGGCAAAGTCCCCACTCTATAGTATTTTTTCGTCAATTATGGATCATTTTTCCGAAAATTTATAAAAATGGCGAATTGGCTGGTTGATGGAGATTACCACGCAGATATCGGAAGAAATCTTCATTACCGAGGATGAATCTTGAGTGACCACCCGCAACTAGGTCTACGCCCAAGATGGCCTCGATTCACTCTTCGAAGGCCTGTCATGATTCTTACCGCTGGGGAAATATATTGTGGTCAAGTAGATCGATTTAGGACACCCGACGTGCAAACGTGAGGGTCGGTGCTCTTTTAACACGGTTTGGTGTCAGCGTTTGAGAGTCGTTCCCTTGATAGTGTTATTAATTTATCATATGATATTTCACTCTGTAGTGTTCCTGAATATTGGGTGACCCTCTGTTAGGGTAGATACCCTGCACCCGTAAATTACATTCTAACTACAGGTGAAGCTATCGCCTGGCCCGGTTCGATCACATCGAATTGATATTTTGATGCTGCCTTGCATAAGCGCATTGAATCCGAACTGGAAGGATGGTCCAGTCACTGCTTTTACGACAGCCTATAAGCCTATTGTAAGACATATACGGTAAGATAGAATGCAAATTTTAGCTGAAGAATATCAAGTCCGATTTTGCATCTTCCAGATACAAAGCTCCGCGTCCGTGGTCCAGCACTGTCGAAGGAATCAACCAGCACACGTTCGACGTAATTAAATATGTACTTCGTGTCATTCGATTAGAAGATTGGACTTCAATGTTCACAGTGCCTACGGCATCTTAAACAAGGCTGTTCCAAACCCGGGTCAAGGGTAAAACAAGCACAACTTCGCCCGAAGAAATCCTAGTCTCTTGTTGTCTACAGTCGAATTTTCCTTTTACGCAACCACAGTTGATTTCAGCAATTAAATTGCCTCATTTGTAACGGTTCACTCTATGTAGACGAAAAAATCCGTACCGGCCAAGTCGTGGGACGCTAATTTTACCCCGATATAGGGCCAGCTAAAGAGTCTTGTCATGCACATAATAGATGCCGAATGCGGCTAGTGAGCTCGTCCACCTTGAAAAACCTCGAATCAGAGGCCATTAGTTCTACAAAAAAATAAGGACTTTCCAGTCGTTCTTTTTAATGAATTCTGATTCTCTTATTCCGGGGAGAGTTTTTTCTAAGAAAAAGTCGACAACCATATTTCAGCGCGATTGTTGCCATATAAAAATCAATGCCGTCTAAATAAATGTAAAAGAAATTCCTATGAACAGTTCATTCTCACATGTGTGCCCCTGATTCCAAGTGAAGAATCAAACTTAGTCTTGAAATTTCACGGGTTAGTCAAAGAGTTGCCATATGGGTATGGTGGCTGGAAGCCAATCCAACACATACTCAAGCAGTGGGTGCGGCGGACAGCTGGCGAAAATCTACCAGTTGCTCAACTGCTGGATGACAACTGGCATTTAGCCGGCCAATAGCAATTATGAGGCCGATAGTTGGCACACACTCGATATGTGAGGTAATGCCAGCGGCGAATATGTGTCAGTTGCCTAACAGCTGGGTGATAACCTGTATTCAGCTGGCAATGACAATCACACTTCAGATTTACCGAGCGCATGAAAACACAGTCATCCACCAATCGGCACTCGGTAGGCGCCGAGTCGTCGCATGGCTGGCACTCAGGAGAGCAAACGACTCCTCACGTTTTAACATGTCATAGTTTGATCATTGATTTCAATTATAAGCTCAGCCGGTATATAAGGCGATTCAGTGCAATGAGTGCTCGCTCGGCACATTGATGCCGGCCCAGGAAGGTGACCTGAGGTCACTCCACGGAGGCCAGCACACTTTTGGCAGCTGAGTGTAATTCTTCATGGATAGGGGGGGGAAGGTGGTGTGGGTGACTTACCTCAGACCGTTGCATAGGCGATCTCCTATGCAACGTCACGACCCATCGGACTGCAAAGAAACTGGCTGACCGCCGCCAAGTGATGGCTCAACAGCGAAAGTGCCAGGTAGTCGCCAAAAGTCTGCCGGCGGTGGGCCTGCGTCTTGGGGGACCGCCGGCTGAGTTCTGGCGGACCGCCGGCTGAAAGCTGGCGGACACCGGGAATGGCTCGCCAGCCAAGTACCAGCGGTCCGGCAATCCATTTGTCTGAGAAGCTCAGAACTTTTAGGCATACTAAACAAATTGTTTTCAGGTGTCGAAAAACATCACTCACTTGTGCACGCAAGTTGGCATATTTCAAAGCCCAAAAGTAAGTTGAAGGATCTGAAATTTACGCACGATCTGTTCGCCATATTTAGTGTTGGAATGGACGGGGAAATTAAACTGCCACTCGAGGGCTTTTTCAGCCCAAGTTGTGAGTTACGAGTAGTAACTTACGACTTGAGATGAAACTTGAGAAGAGACGCGAAATTCGACCCACGACTTGATGCGTACTTGTATTTAATGCACTGCAGTGTGCAATCTTTCCACTGCACCAAAGCATACGTTGAAGCGGACAATCATTTATAAAAAGGAAACCTGTTACGTTATGTACGAGAACTTCCCACTTCACGAAACTTGAACACACGTGACGCTTCGTGGATAGTGATTTACTTACCTCTGCGCCACTGGTTGGCAGAGAGTATGCATTTCCAATTTACTGAACGGTTCTGACCCCACACCACCGTCTGATAATTGACTGATAGACGTGACATTGGAGGACAGAGCGAATTAGCACAACAGTCCAGCTAGAGTCATGCTAACTTTTTGCTCGGCTCTTAAAAGTCTTGAAGAAATCGGTAATAAGAGATTTAGAAGAGCACCTTTTCTAGAGCAGATCAAGGCTTTCCCCTTTTCAATATCCCAGCCGGAATTGGTAATAAAAGAGAAATGGCAGAAACTTCAGGATGTTGAGAGCCAGCATAGTACACACCGGTAATGATTTTATGTAAGTCCGCGTCTCATGATGCGGAGCTAAGCATTCTTTTGCCCCACAATTAACAGAATTCTTGATGCCAAAAATTGGCTTCGAGATTGTGCTTCACGTGGCAAGAGGCAGGAACGCTAAAGAAAGATTTGAAGATGTGTGTTCTCTTGTACACCTGCCTTGCCAGGTTTTTACGATGGAACTTTATAAAGCTGTCTGACGTTTCGACGCCAGCGCCGTCTTCAGAAGCATGAGCGCGATGCAAGATTAGAACATGAACTACCCGTCCAAGCGTCCAAACCACTCAGGCTTTTTTGATGTGACCTCAGAGTCACGCCGGAAAAACCTCTCAATCTGTAAGAGCCACTCACAGTCGCCGGTGGAACAAGGATTGAGTGCCTCTTACAGACTGAGAGTTTTTCCAGCGTGGCTCTGAGGGTACATCGAAAATGCCTCTGTGGTTTGGGCGCTTAGTCGGGTAGTTCATGTTATAATCTTGCATCGCGCTCAGGCCTCTGATGTTCAAACGTTAGGCCGCTCCATAAAGCGTATGCCGAGGTTCCAAGAAGAGAGAAGCTGGGAGCGATTGGAAGGTAATCAAAATGTTATTTTCAGAAAAGTATCAGCGTAAATGAATTCGCCATCATCGATGAGGTCTTCGCACAAAACTTGGAGAAGGATCCAGTGAAGAGTGGCAAAAAGTGAAACAAAACAGAGCATCTGTTGCATGTTTAATCATAGCTGTGAAATAAATACTGCTACCCTAGTGAATTGAATTTGGTGAAGAAAAGGCTTTGTTTTCGCAATACGGATTAAAGACGTTTTTTGCATTTCTTGGCTCCTTTTTTTCAGTTCCTTCGACTTTGAGAACAGAGGATCTCCTTCGCCTATCATTTTACTGTGAAAAGTCACCGACGGAAATCTCGTGAACAGTGAATCAAAGACGGTGTTCACTATTGATAAGTTGCCTGATTTTTGATTAAGTGTAGGCTTTCGGACCTTCTAAGAGGAGTAGGAACAAAAGTGCGACGAAAAACGGTCGGGAAGTGGGGCGAATTTCCGCGGTCCAGCCGGCCCATTGGGCTACCCTGCCTACGTCCTAAAACAGTTGTCCTGAATCCGTTTACCGTAGGAGCAGACACTGAATTTTCGAATACTTTTCATTGCAGAATCTTCTTACATCCCAGAGTGTACATTGACCCCTCTCACTTTTCGAAAAGTTATGGCGCGAGAATCAGAAAGCAAAGCCCCTACCAAAGAAATTGAAGCGCGTTGACACAGCCAACTAATAGAACGAGTCGGCTTGTCTATCAACGTAAACTAGCACAAATACTGATGCCGACAGCGAGCAAGAAATAGTGGAAATGAATGGAGAACGAGCAGAACGGGACTGTGAGTTTATCTACCTCGGTCAACTAATATCATATCCTCGGAAGCCGATAAGAGAAATCCGTCGACGGATACTAGCTGAAACAAAAAAATTTGCTTCAAGCATAGGAACTTTCTGCGCTCTCCCGCTGTACAGACGGCGGTTAAAAGAAAGCTAATCAACATCTGTATCATGTCAGCAGTCCTGTATGTGTGCGAAGCATGGGTCTTATTGTTGCCAGAACACTCAGATCCTCTCAACGTTGATTAGAGAGCGCCATTCTCGGTCTTTGCCTGACCGACAAAATGAGATCAATGGTAATACGACGTCGAACCGGTCTGGAAAATTGGATCCATGCCGGTCTCAAACGCAAATGAATCTATGCTTCAAAGTTGTTCGCATGCAATAGTGGATCGTGGGCACGGACAGCAACAGATTGGAGACCTGATGAAAAAAGATCCAAAGAAGACCTCGCATGTGATGGCTGAATGACATAGCGAAGTTCCTAGGAAGAAGAACGATAGAGATAATGTCAGAATGGACGACTATGATGAGTGGAGTTGCAAAAAGACAGCTGAACTCTTTGCACGAAGGACTCTTTATAATTTGTGCCGGTGCGATTATGAGAATAAAAGTTGAACGTTGAAAGTTTATAGACCATCTTCCCTTTGAACTTCAAGCTCAAGTTGGTAAGAGAATACAGTTTTGTAATTAACCGAATTTTTTGGATAACATGCATAGTGTGGCACGCGATCTCTCAAGTGTGCACCTATGACCATCACCAAAGTTTTCTTGATTGAAAGAGACACCGGATTTGTGATTTGGTGATTGAGATCATAAAAAATATTTGACGGGCTTTGCTGTGGAGCATTTTCTCTCTTTTAAAAATATCACTGGTACTGTGCGGAAGTTAAAGCATGACAGCGATACAGTCATTTCGGTGCTGAAGGTAACTGCAAGGATCCATGGAGCGTCATCAGAAACCTTCCGCTTTCGCCTTTTGAAGGACGTTCCGCCCAGTTTTCGGACACTTCGTTTCCGAGAGCTATCACAGTGTTCTGCCTTACAATTTCCGAATCGGGACTTAGAAAGTTCAGGATCAGTTGTAGAGCGCTCCTAGAAAGCTCCACTCCCCGAAGTTCGACAATGGCAAGAGGTTTTACTGCGTGCCTTTCACCGCAACCCCATTTGCTTTCCAACGAAAATCCGGTGATGAGAGACATACAGTCGTCAAATACGAGTAACAATGATAACAATTCCAGCGTACATTTGGTTGCAGGCCCACAAAACACGCTGCAGAGACAATATACCGGGTGCAGTCCTTCCATTGAGTAGAGCCAGACCTAGTCCTCTCCAAACAAATTTGATACCGCTATTCAACTTGTCTATCGTACTTGGCAGACTCAGGTGATCATAATAATAACCATGCACAATGACTAGGAGACGTCGAAAACATTCGGAAACGTTAATCTATCGTACGTTTCATGTGAACAATCGGAGGCAGCTAGACGTAGTCCTTGAATGCACATGCCCGGAGTCAGCATGTGGAGCCGACCCTGTTATTGAAATTTCAGGACTGAGCTATCCTGAATGACTACATCACATACCAGCGTTAGTGGATAGGACCTCATTGATTTCCGTAGCCGTGCATCACCATGCTCCTCGTTCTTGTAGGTCAAGATTCCTATCCAGGCATTTGACAGATATAATTTTTTTCTTTGTTTAGTCAATGATCTGTTTTCCACCTGCCTTCAGTGTCCCAGTTGTAACAGATGGTATGTTGTCAAGAGTTTAATGAGCTCTACAAGGTGAACTAAAGCCCATAGTAATTTGAGAATTTTCCAGATACCCACCATAGCAGCGAACCATCTCACAACACTCCCAGACGTAAGTAATTTGCCCTCTCCTTACTCCCTAATAATTTCAGAAATCTTGAAAGCCCTTCAGTCAGAATGCAAGCACACAACAATCACAACTCGTCTACGCAAATCTTGCTTTTCAAATTCACAATTGCTGAGGGTCATAACACTGCTCTCAGTATTTTCTGTGCGATTCTGACGGAGACATCGTTGTGATCAGCGTAAAATGCGCTCCAACCTTAGCAAAAACTCAATAGCCTTTAAGAGGTTGGACTATGCCTCTAAAGGCATCGTGAGCACTGGAATTCAATGTTTTTGTGTAAGATGGAACAATTCGGGCTAGCTGACACCACCCACGAAGCTTGAGGCTTTGGGAATGCGCCCCCCCCCCCAAAAATTTATGCCCACGTGAAAACTTGTGGGGGGGCGGCGAGTTTGCATTCCTGGGTGGATCATGTTGCTTTTTTTCATAGAATGTTGATACGACCGGAAAACAGAATGAAAAACAACAATGGTACTAACTCCGTATGCAGGAAAGCCTAAAAATATCAGTGACCGGGTTTCTAAACGCAGAAAATTTCTAAACCACAACGGAGGTTTTTCAGGGGCTCTTTCAGTGTTTTTTCTTCATCAAAGTAGTGAAACTATACAAAAAAATTGAAAATAATAAGAGGTTTTCTGCGCGTACGATGCCTTCAGGCTCTTCAACAGGACGGCATTATGACAACTTCTGCTCTGGGAAGACGGTTGACCATACGTGAATAAGCCAAAAGATATGTTTCATATCCCATTATCAGCGCTCGTTTTCAAATCATTTTTGTCCTTAACCAGTGGCTGGTTTAGATAATAAACACGAACATGAGAGACTATTCTTAGTTTTTCTGCGTAAACAATGACGGATGACATTAGGTCTGATGAGCGCGCTTGGGATTCGAGAAGCGAGAATTTTCCAGTTCGAACTGCGGTCGAACTTTGTCCCTCAAAGTTATTGAGATGATTTTCGAGTTTTTCGAATCCTATTGGTAGGTTTAGGAAGCTAAATTGCGTTCTATCGGCTGCAACCTATAACCTCAGGCTTATGAACATCAAAGTCGGGAAATCGGGGCAAGTTATCTTAGTTGTTTTAGCAGCCGAGCATGTTTATAATTTTAATAGCACTCCATTCCTCTGTTCGCTGCCACAACCTATATACTGCCAATGTGATCAAAAGCCGATGGATTCAGATGGAGCAAAAGCTCACTATTAAAGGCAACGGTTGCGCTCAAATATGCTCGTCTTCTTTTCCTCTCTAAACCCTTATCTGGGTATAGAGTAGTAAAACCTATAAGAAAAAAATCCCGAAAAAATAGCTAATCTGGGCCGAATTCGAAGCCTGAACTTTTTTGTATTTTGATGGTGGACGAGTTCACCCCACATCATCGGCATCGATGATCTCTAATATCGAGAACATCAGCTGGCGTGAACTGGATGTCCCGCTCGCAAAACGCAGGTGGAATGTCAGGCTCACCCCTTGGTTACGTCGAGGAGCCGATAAGAGCTTTTGCTTACTCGCGCAGCGTTTAGACGATACGTTCAGGGAGTCATTTGAGCAGAGATATTTGTCGCACTAAAATATTATTGCTACTTACAGAAACAACTAGTGCGGATGCGGCTCACATCGGGAAAATTGCTGGCAAAGAAGATTCATCGAACTTTAAAAGTGCGTAAATAGATTCGTTTTTTTATTTATTAGGTGTCTAGTATTGCTGACAGTGCTTCAATAGGTAGTACTTGTGACGAGCTTTAAGATACAAGATCATTGCTTTATTCTACATGTTTAAGGTTCACTCCACGTGGTGCTTCATGGAGTTGCTGAACCTCGTCAGCCTGCTCGAGCTCGGCGGTTGAACGATGTGACGCCTAGTAGTAAAAAAATGGAGAGCCTGTCATCCAGCGAGGTGTCCGAGCGAATTGGCGGATTCATCGAAAGACCAGAAAAGAGTCAGAAATTCGTGTCATCAGTAAGTCTAGGACCAGCAGACTTCGGTACAAGAAATGAAAAGTTGAGAGATAAGGTTTCCTTCCGTGCAAAGCGACGTAACTCCTTGTTCCAGCAGGTGTCTCGTGGAGCTCTCGATTGTAACAGAGCTATCATTCGCCTTATACCTTTTTCAACAGAGTCGCAGGAAGACAATATAAAAATCTCTGCTCGATAATTATTGGTGGCATCCCGGAGCAGCATTTAACTGCGGAGGAAGACAAGCCTTTACATGACGTGGCCAATGTTTGCAAAGGCTTGTACCACGTGGGTCTTCGATGTAGACCACTCGCCCCTTAGCGGCTGGGAAATCCACTGCAGGGAGAACACAGATTGCTGAAAGTTCTATTACCAACGAGTAAACTGCAGCGTCTAGCTCTGCAGAGGGCCTCTCGACTTTGCAGCTTTCCCAACTCTAAAATATTCCTTAAGGAATAATATTCTTCCTCCCAACAGACTTCAGCAACCACAAATTTAGATTCGGAAACATCCTAACTTTAAAAGTAACCTAAAAATGCACCGTTACGATAGGGTAAATCGACAAAAAGTGATTACTTAGTCAGCCAGAGTTGATAGATTCAACACATATTGCTTGATAATGTGAATTTCTATTTCTATGTGAGTAGCTCGGTACTTCATGTTATACATATTTTGTTGAGTTAATGTTGTTGGTTAAAGAGTTTTCTATGGTTTCTGTCACCATTTCTTCAATGTAATAAATCGCTTTTTTGATACGCGTAAATGGCCTAGTCGTTTGGTATATGTGCTTCCTCGTAGTGGACAGGGAGAAAATAATTGGAATTTCCCAAACAGTTACGTTTCATTCGAAGTTTTTGATGCCAGTAAAGTTTGAAAGGTAAGCGGCTTGGGGGTAAGGGAGGGGGAGGGATAGTTTGGACGTGGTTCAGCAGCAATGTCGATTTTTTAGCGCGACTGTATCTTGGTTGCTCCAAAGATAAAGGGGAGCGGAGGCTGGCTACTAGCGGAATCAGGGGCACCAGCACATCGAAGGCACTGCTCACGATGAACTCCGTTCCTGAGTGTTCTTTGAAAAACAATGGTGGTGGCGAAGCAGAACAGTGTTGAAAAAACGGACTCGAAAGCCTTCCGAGAGGCAAAAAATGGTTTTAAAGATTACCCCAGTGGGCAAGCCCGGCCTCCTAGGGTATAGTTGTCGTCGTTAACACGGACACGTCTCTATCACTGCCAAGCTTAGACTGCGATCATCGGCACTGGGTTTTCATGGGAAGAGGGATTCGATTTGAGAATTAGTTGTTAAAAACTTCCAGAAATCTTCTGCAGGCATAAATTTATCCAATCCATAGCTGAATTCGATGAAAACCACTACTGATGATCGCAGGTCAAAGCTTGGCAGTGATAAAGACGTGTCAGTGGTGACGACAACAACTAGACCCGACAAGGCCGAACTTGCCCACTTGGGTAATCTTTTCAACGAATTTTCGCCTTTGGGAAGGCTTTGAGAGCTGTTTTTTCAACACTGTTCTGCTTCTGATGGTATTATTGTACAAATCAAATGTTTAGTTCATTTTGTTAATTCCACTGATGCACAATCTGACATGGGCTTTCGTGTTGTTATCCTCCGAGAGCTCGTCAATCTAGGAACAAAGTTCAAGGGACTCCCCGCCATCCTTGGATAACAATTAATTTCAAACTAGCTAGTGACTTGAGTGAGTGAGTTGCAACTGAGTGAGTTGCAACAGAGTACACGTAGTCCACCGAAAGGCTATGAAGAAACCTCTAAATTTTTCAACAGTCTGACATAATGGCAAGCCTACTACCTCTCCTCCGAAACTCATCCGATAACCTCCAAGCACTCAGGAAGTCTAAAAAAATTTACTGGCCATCCACTTTAATTGTAACTTCAGGACAGGTGTCCTGACAGGTTTCAAAGAATTTCTTTGACTTTTTTTGAGATTTCAAGAATTCACAATGAGTGCAACTGCATCAATACTCGTTTTGTGAAGGTAGTCAAAATTATGGCAGACTGTTTCAAGTTTGAGCTGCACTTCACGAAATCGCCAATGAGATTGCTATAACTACTGCGTCTTCTCAAGCTCGGCTGGTGAACGATGTGACGCCTAGTAGCTTCGAAAAGAGAGGCCGAATGGCCAACGAGTTGCGTGAGCAAGTCGACCACGTTAGCAGGACCAGTGAAATACCGGCAACTGATAAGCAGGCCATATCGGTAGTTTTGGGAGAGCTAACGCAAATTCGTAAAGGAAACGAAAGCCGAGACAAGAGGTCCATTCACTGCGGAGAAGTGTAGCTTCTCTTTCAAGTTCAAGGGGTATGCATTTTGTATAGCACATTATAAAAAACGCTGTCCTTCATTTCACTTCTGTTTAAAAGTTTGCAAAACCGTACGAGGATCATGAGAAATCTCGTTCAATTGTTATTGGTGGCAAAAAGCAGCTACTACATTCGACTTTAGAGAGAGAAAACCCTTTACATGACTTTTTTCCAGGAGAAAAAAATGCTTCAAATCACGGCAAGGTGAAGCGAAAATAATATTTTGCCATCACTGCTTCGGTGATCTTCTATTATATGGGTTACTTTGAATGTAAATAAAAACCAGCCAACTGATTTTTAATTTCGTATGTTTTCGGTTCCGCTATGATCTGCGTGAAATTTCAAAATCGATATTCTGGGGGCATAATAGGGTTCGTGATAGTACTGCCACGTTTCCAGTCGTATAGAACACAACATCAGCTACGATTTCTTTTCCAGAGAGCTAAAAAAGCAACGCAAGAAGAACCCTTATAGCGTGCTTGTGATATAGTTTTTGCAGCGGTTTTTTTTTCTATTTGAGTTCGAGCTATTTTCGCATAATTTGGCGCAACGCAATGTAGCAAATCTGGGTTCACCCGTTGAGAATTCTGGAAGCATGCCGCAGCAGTCGAGTAATAGTGTATTCGCTAATGTTTTTGTGAATTCCAATTTTCTAACTCCCAGGACACCTGGTCAGTTAAACCACTAAATGATCGTCGGAACCAGGATAATCATCTAATATGTCTTTTGGCTAATATTCGGTCGGTGGTTTAAAACAGCAGCGCGTTTTCGTATTTGCTCTCCAGAAACTCTTTTCACATATCAATTTTGACTGAAACCTGGTTATCGGAGGATATTGAGTTGGCTCCTCTTCTTGGGGTAGATTGTTCTCAATACGTGATTGCTAGGTGTGACCGTCCTCGCAGGAGAGGTGGAGGAGTGGCTGTTATTGTAAAGAAATTCTTGTCCCCGTCCACAATTTTCCAAGAGTCTGTAGAGGGCTCATATGAGATTCTTTGTGTCGATTTGTTGGCAGAAAATATAGTTCGCTTAATTGGGGCATACAGAGCACCATCTGCTACAGTATTAATGACCGAGCAGTTAAGTAGGGTTATCAGTGATCTGATATGCTGCGACCATCGCAGTATACTGACCGGTGATTTTAACCTTCCCGACATCGATTGGACTGCAACCCCACCTGCCTGTAGTTCTCCTTCCTCAAGATTGTTTACTGAGCTTTCCATGTATCACTCTCTGGAGCAACATGTCAAGTTAGCCACACTAGGGGTAATACTTTGGATCTAATTTTCTCGAACGCTGGCGGTCTGGTCTCTAATATTGATGTGAGGGCGGCGATCGGCACGAGTGATCACTCATCGCTTGTCTTCGATGCGCAACTACTCAGATACTCGCGGCTTAGTAAGGCAGCACGAGGGGATTACTAACGCATTTACTCGTCGAGGTGTAAGCCCCTTTCGTTCCCCCAACTGCTGCCCAGAGCAGCACGTTGTGCCCTCTTGCTCCGCTCACTGCCCCAACTGCTGCTCGTATATTTGCCCCACCTGCTGCTATAGTCGCCCCAACTGCTCCAATCGTCGCCTCAACTGCTGCTCTTCATTGTGGCCCCAACTGCTGCTCCTCATTGTGACCCCAACTGCTGCTCTTCTCTCCCCAACTGCTGCTTTTTTTTCTCGCCCCTACTGCTGCTCCTCATTTTGATCTTTTCTTTTTCTTATAATCTTTCTTTCGCGAGGGATGTGTCGAGTGCAGCAGCAGCGCTGCAGCGACTTATCAAAAATAAAGACCCCAGTGAAGCTCATTGATATCCTTAACGGGTTCTTCATCCTTGCTTCTATCCATTGATCTTCACCACCTATCAAGGAAATGATGCTCGCATTGCCAACTGTCTCACGCCCACCAAAGACTGCCTCGTATCTGGCACGAGTTTGCGAGGGCCGTTCAACACAGGCCTCGGTCGGTAGTGAATGTGAGTGTCCCAAAAACATTCCTCAGCAGAGAATTTCTCTATTCCTTTAACAGGAATCTATTTTCACTCGGTTTTGTGACTGTAGAGGTGTGAATTGAGCGCGATAATCTATTTTTCTCGATTTTAAAGACGAATTATGGCTTTATTTGGTAAAAATTAAATCTACATAATCCAAGGATGAAGATTCCCTAAAATTGTTCTTAAATCGCTAAAATTCGCACAGATTAGAGAAATGTCTAGGGCAAACGGAATTTCAAATACTAGAGAATTCATCATTCAGAGATCTCTTCATAAATGATGATTTCTTCCCTACGAAAAAACAATGAATCAACGAAAATTTTCTCTTCTTTTGAAATTAGTGTCGTGAACATTTTCAGGATGTTTAAAATTATTGAACTTATAATTTTCGAGAACTCTCGGCTTTGAATTTTGTGAGCATTGTTTTCCATAAAGAAAAGTTTTTTTTCAGAAAAGGTTCAATATTTCAATTTCCGTTGAATTTTTGGCAAGCCATCACCGCTCAGTCACTGAAAAATACGAGTCCTCGTCCGAAACCGAAAAAATTATTTTACTGGGAAACGCTAGGTTCGAAGTCATGAAAACGCATATCGAAGTAAGAGCGAGATTTTTCAAAGTTTTCGGCTTGTACCTTCCAGATTTAAAAAAGAACGCGAATTATTGTCGAATCTTGTTAAAAAACACTGAATAAATTATTTTAAAAGAGTTGAACATCTCTCAAATTTTCGGTCGGTTCCACACGACCATCATCCTATGAGAATGACGACTCATCATTTTTTTCAGTTCAATTCATCAGTCTTCAACCGAGCTGTACCATTCACTTTGCTCGCAAGGAACTATTTTACTCGAGTGTACAATCTCAAACCTAACGAAAATCCTTTTTTTTCTAGACGGATTTGATTTTTCTTGATTTGATTATCAATAAAATACCAATTTTTTTGGAAGACTTGACGCAAAGAAAATTTGAATTTTGCATGAGAGTACCACGTTTGAGGTGGCCGCGCAGGTGAACAGGTAAATCGCTCACGCGCAGAACTAAAATGTGTACGGGCAAGACCCCAGACTCAGACCGTGCCTAAGTCCGCGTGTCCACCTCCCGCCGAGCGCATATTGCGGCGCCCCACCCTGCTTATCCAACCCGTAAGCTCTCCTGAATACACCCTTAAGCCCCTTTCACAGTCTGCCGGACGACGACGTCCGGCAAGTTAAAAGTGAGCCGCAGTGCGAGGGAAGCTGCGGTGAACAGCCGTCAGTTCCGACTTTTCAGTACAAAATTTAAGGCGAAAACAACCCGTTCCAACCCGTCATAACTTGATCCGGCGTCGTGTCAATGATTTCACCGCACTGAGACGTCGGTCGGCCGACACCGCAGTGCGGGGTGCACTGACGCCGGAGTCCTATCTTATAACATGCCGGACGGCTTCGTCCGGCAGACTGTGAAAGACCCTTTACTGAATTTCATCGGAAATGATAAAAAATCACCAAAACATGTTTGGTAATTCACAGTTTTCCTAGTTTATTACAGATTTAATGACTTAAAGGCTCTCTATTTTTTAGTCCAATGTGAGCAATCTAATCTTCGGAGCCTTTCCATAGAGCTCAGAATTTATATTACCACCCACAGCGGAATACTGAGGCATGGAAAAATATAGCGGTGCCTTCCCAATAGATAATGATCTGCTTACCGATTGGGAAATCCAGTTGCGCCCTAATTTCTGACGATGGCAAACTGTCTCATGAAAACAAAAAGACGTTTTTGGTGGAGCTTAGAATAGATTTGGAGCAGAGTTTTGGTGGTCAAAGTTTAGGGAGTAGAAGGAGGCACACATCCCCCAAAATCTACATAAGCGTACTGTACCTATGAAACAGTCCTCACACTTGAGTGTGAGGACTGCTTCATATGTATGTCTTGTGCTCTGTGTCATTTCTGGAAGATGGCTGCAAAGATACTCGACTTCATCCGTGGTTTGCTTTTCCTTCATACAGACTTCTGGCAAGCTTTCCCATATGCGACCGTACACTTTATACGATTTCGACATAGATAATTCGTAATGCGGCCTCTCATAAAACGCGGTGAGAACACCTGACCCCCTCCTGACTCCCCCACCAAACAAGCGGTTGTGTACCTTGAAGGTACAGAACACCTCAGACATGAATTTTGTGATTTTTACTTGATTTTATAGTAGACCTCTCCTATATAAGACGTGCCAAGTGCGAGATCTCAATTCCTTCAAATTAGCGAGATATAGGCGACCACATTAGGCCCGACCTCCTTCGCCGACAACCACGAGCAACACCCCTACCAGATTTCCAAACTCTGTAGTGACTAGATGGATGCCTGATTTCTCAACAAGTCGTCGTTCTTCAGTCAATTGCCGGACTGTCTTCTTATCCTGGCTCGCTCTCGCGCAACGATTGCGAATGATGAGAAATACAGGCCTGAGACAACTCATTCACCAATTTTTCACACTTAAAGGCAGTGTTCACGATAATCTTCGATCTTGAGATTATTCGCTAAATCGATTAATTGACCCCCGGCTAGGATCAAAATGACGGAGAAACTGAGAAAAACGGACCAGAAGGGCACGAAATCCTTTACTCTCACCCCGCCCTTTTACTCTCACCGGAACTGTTTGTAGTGACGATGAAATCTTTTGTGGAGCCGACCTTTGGAATTCACTACTCCCTCCTGCTCCGGTCTTACCTTGGACCCTGACTAATACTGTTTTGCATAGAATACTCTTCCATTTTCGACTGACCCCATTTGTCACCGGTCACAACCACTGGGAACTTGTTCATCCCATCTGACAACTAGTCCAGGCCAGAGATGAATATCACTGAAATACGACGTTTCAATCTGTTTCTCGCCGTTTCTTCGTAATTTTGGGAACACTCAGAGATCGACGCTTTGTTTTATGTAAACAACTCGGAAATGAAAATCATCGTGAACACTGCCTTTAAAGGCACGATAAAAATCGTTTTTCTGTTTCCCCGCCCATCTTGAAAACGGCCCCACGTTGATTCCAATGATGTCTCTGAAATCGTACAAGACCTTCTGGGAACGGAGTTACGGTGCCTCAAAAATTGAGCTAAGGAAACGTGGTGGACGAGTTTTCCGAGACTTGTAACTTCCGTCTTTTGCAGCCGATGTATGCGAGCTGACCTGAGTAAAGAGAGAAGTTGAGAATTAAGGGAAGAACGGGGCTAATGATTGGAAATCATCGCTCATCTCACGATCTTGAGCATTCATTTGTTCACGTCGGTGGGTGTGTGTTGCGCTTTTGGGGTTTGCCTTGGCCTCGAAGTGGCAGCTTCGGGCTCTTTTGGAGCTTTTCCTGGCTCGTTTTCATGCGTGCTTTCGACGTCAACGTTACAGTGTGTCCCTCCGCTACCCATTCCTAGTGGAAACTAAAACAAATTTTTTATCTTGAACACAAAAAATATATAGGCATATTTGAAGAGCCATAACTCTGTTCAGAGGGGGTCTTGGACGATTGCATAGATACCACTGTGATCCTAGTGTGACCATCCCCAAGATTAGCATAAAAACTAAAAAATAATCTTCTGGGTGTTCTGTGCCTTTGATGGCAGCTTCCGTGCGGGAAATCCGCATTTTTCGTTGTCTTCACATTCCAATGTTTGAACCGAGTGGAGATAGCGAAACTTGAGACCTCGGTATCGCGCATTCATAATGCTATAAACTCGTTAAAACTGCTCCGTGGTCTGAAAAGGCGTCATCTGACGCAAGGAACAGAAGCGCCACGACAGGCTCCGACAGGCCGCGGAACTTCGAAAGTCTAGTTTCTTTATTCCGAGAGATCCTCGAGTTCAGACGCGGGTATTTAAAGCTTCTTGTTTTAGAGAATTTTCGACAACAGAGAGACAAAAAAAATTACACAAGACACACCGAACAGACATGAAAAAAGGAAGCTGTACGAGATTTAAAAACGAGTTTTTCTCCGAAACTTGAGTGTTTTGGGTGGCCTCTTTGCGAAATGTCCTAACATGGTAGGCTTACATACCTTTCCAAATTAAAAAAAAGAAAACGGTTTTTTGCGCGTACGCTGCCTTTAAAGGCAGTGTTCACGATGATTCTCGTTTCCAAGTTTTCCACTCAAAACAATGCGTTGGCTACCAAGTGTCACCAAAATCACGAAGAAACGGCGAGAAACGCACTAATTCGTCTTATTTCAGTGACTTTATTTTATGGCCTGGACTAGTTGTCTGGTTGGATGAACATGTTCACGGTGGTTCTCACCGGTAAAAAATGAGACTAATCGAAAATGGAAGAATATTTTGGGCAAAACAGTATTAGTTAGGGCCCGAAGGAAAGAACGGAGCAACACAGAATGGAGAATTGCAAAAGACGGGTCCACAAAAGATTTCATTGTCGCAGCGAACAGTTCCATTGATACTTAAGAGGCGGGCTGATACTTGACGATTTCGTGCCCTTCTGGTGCGTTTCTTTCGGTTTCTTCGTCATTTCAGTTCTACTCGGGGGCCAAACAATCGATTTAGCGATTAATCTCAGAATCGAAGATTATCGTGAACACTGCCTTTAAGGTACTCCTTGTGATATGGCTGGAGATCGATTGGTTGTGTTAACTCTAACGCTAAGTTGTACAGGCGACGGCGAAATTTACTTGGTTCCTACGCGTGTCGGTGCGGAGCGGAGATTAGAGACAGTGAGGGAGCGTAGGACAGACGGAGGCCGATGCGTCGCGCGCCCCGCTCGCACATCGAATCATGTGGGGTACGGGAGTAGGGGATGTGCCCGCTTAGAAGCGAAGAACTCATCATGCTGATTATGACTGTGCTTGTAGGTACCCGAGTGGACCACTGTTGAGCAATTTACCACACGGTGCTGGGCGCAACAGAGAGCAGCAGCTGAGGAGACGAATGGAGAACGAGGGCAGCACATGCTCCTCAAGCAGGAACTCGTCCACTTGTGCTGCCGTCGTTGTTCTTGTGGAGCTGAGTGCCAATTGTGCCCCATTACAACCCCACGATCGTTTAAGATGAAGACCGATTGTTCGGCTTAAACTCTGTGCACATTATTTAGGAGAAAAACAGAAGATGTCAATTGATATATAGATATCCAGAAGTTTAAATGTACATGCTCAAAAGAAAGAACTCTCCAAGCTGATTATGAATGTCCTTGTAGCTGCCCAATTAAACCACTTTTAGCAAAGTTACCACACTGCGCTGGTCAAAACGGAGAGCAGCAGCTGAGGCGACGAATGGAGGACGAGGGCAGCACGTGCTGCTGAGGGCAGCACAAAAGCAGAACGTGCTGCTCGAGCAGCAGCTCTTCCCCTCGTGCTGCCCTCGCTATCCTCGTCGAGGTGAAAGCCTATTGTGCTCCATTACGACCCCGCGATCCTCTGAGTAGCAGTGAAGAAGGCCGCCGTAGTCAAAAAGAGAAATTTCAAAGGAGCTGATCATGACAGAATTCGTGCTTTTCTGCTAGATATTGACTGGTACGGGTCTTTTTCTTCAGTTCAATCAGTTGATGAGATATATGAAATATTCATAACTATTCTTCACGGTGCTATAAACAGCTATGTGCCCATAGTCACGGTTCCTGCACAGAAAGGACATTTACCACAGTACCTCATTCGGCTCGAAGAGAAAAGGTCGTGTGTATGGGAAAGGGCGACCGAGGGTGGAAACTTGCAAGACTGGGAAGAAATTCGAGAAATTGACGATTTCCAGAAAAAGCTGAGGAAATATAATAGCTCAATTGAGAGAAAGGTTATTGAATCAAATTACAGAAATGCATTACATAAATTGCTGAACTCAAGGTTGAATGAAAGACCCAAGCTCGTTACTTTAGAACGTGAAGACGGAACCAATGCTGTTTCTGACTCAGATAAAGCCGAAATACTTGCTGGAACTTTTGAAAAATCTTATTCACCAGTCACTAACGGTTTGATGGACGTTGACATGCATATTGTTTTCCCTGACATGGCTGACTCGGTCTGGTTCTATGCAGATGATATTTTCTCTCTACTTATGCGATGGCCAGTGTCGCACTCTATCACTCCGGACGAAATACCTCTCCTTTTGTTAAGAAAGTGGCGGATATTATAGCTAGTCCTTTGGAATACATTCTCAATTTGAGTTTCATGCGGGCTGAGGTTCCTTCCAGGTGGAAAACGTCATTTGTCATTCCCATACCCAAAAAACCGCCCCTTTCTTGCCCCGGGAACTACAGGCCCATAAGCATTACCTCACTTTTTGCTAGAACCTTTGAAAAGATACTCAAGAAAAGACTAGTTGCCCATCTTGACGAGCATACGATAATTTCTCCGTTCCAACATGGTTTTCACAAAGGTAGATCTACTACAACCGCAATGCTTCAAGCCGTTAGTGACTGGACCGAATTTCTCGATGATGGATCCCCAGTTGATGTGGTATATCTAGACTTTTCCAAGGCCTTTGATCGTGTTTGTCATGATAAACTACTCCACAAGCTTGGGTCTGTAGGTGTTCACGCCCGCATTATCCAATGGCTAGAAGAATTTTTGTCGCGCAGAACGTTCAGGGTGCGTGTTAATGACGCTTACTCTACGCCGAGAGTTGCAGCAAGTGGGGTCCCTCAAGGAGGCGTGTTGTGTCCAATTTTATTCAATATTTTCACTGATGAGCTCCCATCAATAATTGTTTCCGCTGGTGTTAGATGCTCCGCGTTTGCTGATGATGTTAAGATTTATCACTCCATAACTACCGTTGAGGATTGCGCCGCCGTACAGAGGGCAATCGATGTTGTCCATGAGTGGTCCGTGACATGGTCCCTTCCAATTAGTGGGGAAAAAACCTGTGTTTTACATTTGGGTTCACGTAACAATAGGTCTCCTTACTGCATTCAACAGTCGCACATCAAAGTGATCGATGAGCAAAAAGATCTTGGATTCCTAATCACCAGTGACCTCAACTTTGACAAACATTGTGACGAAATCGCACTTAAGGCAACCCGGATGGTGTACAAAATGTTCAGAGTGCTGACAACCAGCAATTCGACATTTTTGCTACGCGCGTACAAAACTTATGTAAGACCAATTTTGGAATATGGTACTCCGATATTCAGTCCTTGCAAAGCTAAATCGATTAAAGTTCTTGAACATGTTCAGAATAGTTTTACGCGCAAGCCTATGACTAGGGTTCTCGGGTTTCTTTATGATAGAATACCATCTGCTCCTGAAAGAAATGCGAACCTTTCTTTGGATACTCTTCGCTTTAGAAGGAGGAGGTTTGATCTTATAGTTTTTCATAGAATCCTCACTGGTGCATGCGGTCCTCATCTTGGGCAGTTTTTGTACTTTGAGAACTTCTATCACTAGAGGAGGAGAAACAAAATATATCCTACCTCGCGCCAAGCATAATCGCAGATTTCACTATTTTACCCTGAGAGCAGGGCGAGAGTACTGATCTATTCAAAAAATCTGTGCCACCCATCGATATTCGGGCCTTCAAAAAATGGTTGGGTATTAACCTGGATCCATGACCGATGTTGATGTTGTTTGTTGCTATATATATATATATATATATATATATATATATATATATATATATATATATATATATATATATATATATATATATATATATATATATATATATATATATATATATATATATATATATATATATATATATATATATATATATATATATATATATATATATATATGACTTACTTGACTTTAATCGGTTGGCTTTCGCCTGACGCGGTCATTCCAGCATCTTCACCGAGGTGTGCTGTCCTAGTAGTCAGCCGTGTCCATTTTTTCACGGTCTTCAGCCACAATTTGAACACATTCCATCCAGCTGTCACTATTCCATTTCCTGCGAAACGAAACATCGCGCTCTGAACTGTCTTTCGATGCCGAGTGACTTTAAATCCTCTTTAACCACATCCGTCCAGAACTTTCGCCTACGCCCAGGTGGCCGTTTCCAGACAGGATTTGGAAGCATTTTTAAAGCGTGTTGTACGAGACGATCCTGCGTTCTTCTTAGTATATGCCCGAGCAGTCGAAGTCGACTTTCCATTGCTGCTTGAGATGGCGTTAGGAGATGCTGGCACCTCCCTCGTGTCAAGCGTTGATGTACTGCGTCGATTTCCTTGTAAAGGTCTTCGTTATGGCATACACGCGGCCAGAAATATCCAAGCAAACGCCTAAAAAGCTTCCTCTCCGTGCAATCCAACCTTTCCATCTGCGTTTTCGGTAAAGCCGCCCACGTCTCCGATCCGTACATCATGATAGGGCGAATAGCGGATAGGTAGACGCGCAACTTGACTTCCTTCGCGATGGTGGTAGACCACAAACACTTGGTTAGAGAATTGAATGCAGACGTAGCTTTCGCACATCGTTGTCGAATATCCGCTGCATAACTACCATCGTTCTTCAGCAAACAGCCCAAATAACAGAAATCGTCCACCAGTTCGATACGTTGTCCGTCCACACAAACTCCAGTTGAAGGCCTCTGAGAGACCCACATCTGCTTGCATTTGTCGGGACGAAGACGAAGTCCATAGGCTGCGGCATACTTCGAAACGAGGTTCGCAATCCTTTGCAGTTTTGCAGTGTTTTCAGCGAATAACATAATAACGTCGGCTTACCCAGGTCGACAAGGGAGCGTCCTGATGGTGTTAGGATCACATCCGCAGGAAACTGTTCTGCAACCCTACGCATGATGTCATCAACGGCGAAGTTGAAAAGAAAAGGTCCTGCAACGGCTCCTTGCCTTACTCCTGTTTTCACCTCGAAAGCTGACGTAAATCCGACAGGTGTACGAACTGCTGCTGTTGTTCCTTTGTTCATGTCCTCGATTAACCGAACATACTTTTCCGGGACTCCATCTGCTCGCAGAGCATTGAGCAATCGATCACGATGAGGAGAGTCGAACGCGGCTTCAAAGTCCAAAAAAGCAAGCTGTAATGGCTTCGAAAACCGCTGCCACGATTCAATTACTCTTCTCACGACGAACACTTGGTCGATGGTCGATCTTCCAGGTCGAAAACCGGCTTGCTCATCTCTGGTCGTTCCTTCACGATGTTTGATAAGTCGCTCGAGAATGATACGTTCTAAAACCTTGTACATGACACGAAGTAGAGAGATTCCTCTGTAGTTCTTAGGATCCGTGACGGATAGCTTCTTGTGAAGAGGTACGATGATCGCATGTCTCCAATGAATCGGGTATCCTTTCGCTCATCCATATGGCACGGATGGTGTTGGTCATTTCACGAATCCCAGACGGAGGAAGAGCTTTCAGCATTTCAGCAGTGATGTTGTCATCTCCACCTGCCTTTCCATTCTTCATTTTCCGGACACAATCCAAAAACTTCAGACTCAGCCGGCGGTTCCTCACTGACATCGTAATGTGCTCTCTGAACATGCGGGAGCTCAGGTACTGATGGCGCTGGACGATTCAGTAGTGAACTGAAGTAATCCTTCCATATTGGCAGCGTCGCATCACCAACTGCAACTCCATTGGTAGTGTTCAAGACAGGAGAACATCTCTTCATCTTCCCGCTATACTGTCGCAGCAACGTGTAGGCTTTCCTCGGATTCTTCTCCTCCCAAGCCTTCTCGAACTCCTTAGCTCTACACGTCCACCTCGTTCGCGGTCACTTTGAAGCTGCTGACGCAACTTCCTCCTCAGACGCTTCTCCTCCATGAAGTTTCCTGCAGTTCGGAGAGCACATACTCATATATATATATATATATATATATATATATATATATATATATATATATATATATATATATATATATATATATATATATATATATATATATATATATATATATATATATATATATATATATATATATATATATATATAAATATATAATTTCAAAAGTTGTGCTTTAGAGGGGTTCGGCAGCACTATCCATGCCACCATGTTTTTTTATGATCCCCTGCCTCTCGGGTTCTCTTTAAAACTCCATTCCGGCTTCCCCGTGTAATTATAGAAACCAAGACACTTCTGTAAAAGAAGTTCAGAGATTTCACAGCCAAACCTGCCTCAGTCTCGCATTCAATCGTAGAGAGGTAACTAGTGGCACCAGACATGAAGAGCATCGCTTGAGGCGAGTGATTTTCAAACAATGTTCCTCGAGCAAGTTCTTGAATGGTCTAGTATTTGTCGGGTTTCTCAGTTTTGGCTCGAATTGTTCCAAAAATGCAGAGGGTTCTCGGACGGTGGCCGTCTTGTTATTGGTAAAAGCGGACTTTGCTGTGGGAAGAGCATGACAGTGAGCCTGCATAAAAGCCGCATCAGATCTATTACAATGCACATCACAATGCTCTTAACGGTGGTAAGTTCCAGTGATTCTCCAGGTATTCATTTCAGTTCGGATTTTTTTTTCAGGTATTATTATGCTTGTCAGTCGTTACAGACGCTTCAGGAACAACAGATATTATGCTGCGTGGGTGAAAGTAGACACGGAGGCATGGAAAAAAATAATCGTTATACTTTTCAGCGACCAGTCGTGGCAGAGGACGCAATCTCAATCGTCGAGATCGTGAGTATTTCCAATTTCTAGCAAAAATCACATCACTTAAAGGGTACTTTGTGGCTTGTGACCAAAGACTCCATGAATTCCCTAGGTACGGATCCTAAGGTGTTATGGACCTGAGGCCTTGGTGTGTCGGACGGCGGCACCTTTATGCAGTGTGCGGGATACTTTCGCGATATAGTTGTGCACGCTATATCGCTCGAACGTTCCCTGTGTACACTCAAACGTCTGCTGGGTGCAGTAGAAGCAGGGGCACCAACGAGCAAGTACCAACAGACTTGTATACACACCCCCAAAGGGTACTTTAGCAACAGCATCCCTCAGGAATACACTGATACAGATCTTTTCAAAATGGTAGCACCACCCTCGAAACTACTCATAAATGGGAGTAGCGGTGATGAGGCGAGAATGATCGATTAAGAAAATACTTGCTCAAGTTGCTCGAGATCGGAACGATGATTGACGTTTACCTGGTCGGGTGCGATAGTGAGGTTGACAGTTGACTTACACCAACCATTCAGATCATGAGGGCGTAGGACCGCTGGTCACAATGTGCCATTTTCTCAAACGATTACTGGCTTGAAACTAGCCGATGGCAATCACACGTCAAGCGGGGGGCGCCATAAACCGCAGTAATCCACCGATTAGAACTGGCTGTTGATGACAGTTTCATGCGATCGCTAAGACAAAAACATGGTCAAGAAATATGAGGAAAGCATCTGAATCAGCCGGCTGTTGCCCACTTAAAGTGGCCGACATGGGCGATATGTATGAAAGGCCTAGCTGAAGAAGCATCCTGTGTGACCGGTCGCATTCAGACCAATATTGAAAGAGGCTATCTCACCACGTTGCAAAGGTCGAGGTCCGGTTTGCGGGGTTATCATTCGGGATGGTCGCTTCTGCACCAAAAAGGTTATTCTACCTTCCAGCCTTAAGGTACTTTGTCAATATTAGCTGCGCTACTTCCAAAGCCGGCCAGACATGGGTTTTTCAGTACTTATCAACCGTCACCGGTGAGGCTGTTTCGCTACTTCCTAGTCTGTTCAGAGTTGAAGCTGCTGGCCACTGGAGAAGAACGGTGTAGGACTAATGTCACATCGGTCTCCACTTCTTCTATACCCTATTCTTTACCGGTCGGGTATCATCTATTCTAATTACAGTGAAAAACTCCTGAAAGTTAAGGTTCCTGGCAAGAGTGAAGATTTGGCATATCCATTTTTTCAAATAAACTAGAAATATATATATATACTCAGTTGAAAGGGGAAGGTAAAGAAAAATGAAAAAAAGTTTTGACATTCCTGAGAACGATTTGGCGTAGAATAATTTGATTTTTGGGAAATGTAGTGAAATAGTTGAAAGTATGATTTGGCAGTCGAGTTTGAATCAACTGTTAATAAGAGTTGTGCAAAACGAGAGATCGCATTGTATGAGCTTATCCGTAGAACATATCAAAGCAAAATCACGCGTGATGTGGAACAAACAGTTGATTTTACTTCACTTAAAGGCAGTGTTCACGCTGAAATATGGATATGGATATTTCTCTAGAAAAACCTTCTATGGGTGCAGTGTGGTTAGACCTACTCGAAAGAACCACTCAAAAACCCCTTTTCTGACCACAATTACCAGCTCAGAGTTGAGCCCTTCTTAATGGTGTACGAGTTCTCTTCCTGTGGATGGCTATCGACGGACGAGTCATCGATAACGGTATCAAAGTTCATCAGCTGTCTCCAACCCGGCACATAATCAATTCCTGCTAGCTGACGACCTGGCCTGCACGGAATTCTATCATTTACCCATGTAAGTCTATATTTATGTTCTCATTCTCTGGATTAATCTATTTTGGATGGAAAACGAGCTGCATTCTATTTTCCTATATTTTTGTGTAGTTTCTCTAAACATCCGAAATTTGGAGATACGGAATCGAACCCATTTGCGAGCTTAAATCTCCGAGTATTTTTTATAACTCACCAAGATTCAAAGGCAAATAAAAAGCAGTCGACTTTGTTTTACATCCGGCATTGAATCTAGAGGAACTAAAAATTGCATGTCATTTGAGAAGCGTTCAAAGTATGAGTTCCAAAAGACTGCATCGAAGATATACTGCCTCAATCAATGTAATTCCTCCATTCAAAATAAATAAATCGAGACAGCAAGAATATAAATACAATGATTTACTTGAGTAAAAGTCCTCCATTGCTTACCCTTCTAGTAAAAATCGGAACTCCACTCACACTCGTCGGCCCTATCTTCCCTGTCCCCAGTAAGGCATCTTCTATAGTACTCACTGCAAGCGCGGCACGTGCGTGACGCGCGGTGGACTATGAAAGTTCTCACCGCGCGGCACGCGAGGGGCGAGCGTACCGCCCATCCGGCACCGCCCCAACCGTTCACCACTATAATCGATACTCGTTTCTTAGTTTAAGTTCACTCCATCATGAATATTTCTAGGACTATCCCATGCTACCGCATACACAAATGCAAGCCAGGAATTTCTGTGCGTGTCACTGTTGGGACCCAACGTCAGGGTCAAGCGGGGCGTTGCGCAATTTATCGAAATCGGTGCGACCCACCATTAAAATTCTTTCCGGAATCCGAAATTTGCGCGACCCCCCTGGGGGCGATGTCCGGGCACTTTGTATTTGATTATCATTACTGTCAAAGACAGAAATTCTTTCAGTGTCGGGCTCAAGCGTAGCGTCTAAAACCTCAGCAATGCTACGATCCTTCCCTTTGGTGACGAAATTATCGGGAGTTTTAGGGATATCTCCACCAAATTTTAGGACCACAATTTCTGCGAAACATTCATTTTCGGGCCGAAATTCCTGCAACCCCCCCCCCCTCTCCCGTTGCTAAACTTGCAGCCCTCTTGACCCTGCCCAACTTAAACCCGCACCGCCTTTGTGGTGCCGCCGGAGATTTCATAGTTGTAGCTTCACGGCCCACCGCTCATCCATCGCCTGCCGCGTTTACTGTGAGGACTTTGAAGGATGCCTAAGCGGCGATGTTGAATTGGAATGCGGAATTTGGGCCATAAATGAGTGCAATCACGGACCATGGTCAATTAGTTACAGAGAGCTCACGCCCTTATGGTGCCTCACTTTTGTGAGTCCGGGTCTCGACTCGGCAGGGGAGCCTGATGTACCATTGCATCGCTGCGCCGGAGTCACTCAACAATGCTTCCAACCTACTATGTAAGCAAAAACGAGGGTGACGAGTCTGAAGTGTTCTATACTTTTAAGGGACATACACTGTTCTTTGTGTGAGCGCGAAGCGGGATGAGCTGAATGCCAGTGTGGGGTGGAGACGCAGCATAAACGCGCGATCGGCCCGGGTGATGTTCACCTGAGAAAGAGGGCATGTTCGTAATGCGGCAGTCACGACCATAATACCGTGAGCCCATTCAACTATCCGATGCAACATAAAACGTTCATTATAGTGAACTCCAACTCTGGTCGCCCAGCTCCTGATCCTATAGAAATACTCATATTGTGGTGAAGAAGATTATTCAATAAAGTGCAAGAATGTTCAGCGCTCAACGACCGCAAGCTCCATCACCGCTATCGGCTAAGCGCCGGTAGCTCTCCGCGGGCCTTCCTGCTAGCGCCGCGAATCGTCTTGCAAGCAGAACGAACTCACCACGCATTTGCGCCCACGAACGAGTCGTAAGCCTCACTGAAAGTATGACTGCGCAGCAGCAGCACGAAAACAAGAGTGGCATTCGAGATGAAAAATTTCAGCAATCAGTAGTCTTCTGGACATAATTACTCCAACCCCCGTTTTTTGAATCGAAAGCTGAAAATTGTGCGAATCCACTCTTTTCTCATAAAAAACAAAAAAAGAGATTAGCAGTTTTATTTTTTAAACATGATTTATTCGAAGAAAGTTGATGTTGTCACTTCTTTATCATGTCCTTATCCAGTGGATCCTATACTCACTGTTCCAACGGATAGGGGCGTGCACCTGTTCCACTCCTGAAAGGAATCCTATAAACAAAGCACCAACAATATTTAGTAAATGTCAGTCCTCTTTAAATGAGGTTAACAAAAATCTGATGAAACTCCTGCAGCTACTCTCTCGATGGGTAGCTATATGTCACACACGGAAACACACGATGCCCACAGTTTTGGAGGCACCTACTCCTATTCTGACGCAAAAATTCCACATTCTACGGAAATTTAGCCCCAGTTAATAGAAATATACGGAAATCTCTGCTGCATCACCTGTGTCAACAACGGAATCTCTAGCCTCGACTGGGGGAAAAGGTGGTAAATTTTCCCTTCAATCGATCCACCGGACCTTGTCCCGTACTATAAAGGCAATCCCAGATGCGCCCCACCATAATTTGATTTCCTCTCCCCCCCGCAAGGCAAAGCAACCCGTTGGAAAAAAAAGCGTTCGTCGTTGCGACTCCCTTCAACCTTGGTTAGGCTTTGCGACCCCCTCCCTAGAAATGGCCCGGCCGAACTCCAGGTACTGTGCTTCTCCAGGCCAAATTCCGGTCCGGATTTGCGTCTCGACACGCTTTGCGGCCGCGCGCTTTCGATTCGGAAGAGTTTCCAGCGCCGCAGCCGCCGATTTGTTGACTCTAGGTGGGTTTTGGAAACTGTAAACTAAACAAAATTGGAGAGAACGGTATAAAAAAGCCGCACCGAGTCAACTTTGGCGCTCGAAACCCCTCTGATTCGAGCGCGTGAGGCCGCAAAGCGTGTCGAGACGCGATTGCGGACCAGAATTTGGCCCAGAGAGGTACAGTATTCCCGCTATAGTTGTACACGAACAAAATTTTCAAAAGATTTTTCGAATTTTTGTTTGCTCGTTTTCGTTCGTTCGAAAATTCGTCGAACGAAATTTTTTCGAATTCCGTTCGTTCGAAATTTCGTCGAACGAATTTTTTTCAAATTCCGTTCGTTCGAAATTTTTTTCGAAATTGTACAACTATAATTCCCACCCACGTTGCAGAAAATTTGAATGGTCGTTAATCGTGCATATCCAAACACCGAGAAAACGGCTTTTGGAGGCCTTTCAGTGTCACATACGCTGCTCTTGTCAGGCGTAGCTCAGCTGCTTGGTGAAACAGACCCAGCAATGAAGTGAAAAAAGCAAAGTCACTCATGTGGAGTAAGAAATAGAAAAAATTGCTCGTTGGAAAAAAGTGGTGTAAGGAGACCGTTTTTTCTACAAATGGCCTTTTCAGCCGCGGTTTTGAGTTCTAGGGGCAAAAGAAGCATATACTGAATGGCCGTCGAAAACTACATTAGCTTTCCTCGAAGTTTCCGAGTCTTTTCATCTCACCACTCATGTGGTGAGGTGAAAACATTGTGAAGTGAGAAATCTCGGAGAAACTTTCTTTGAAAATCCAGCTAATGTAAAGCCTAGCTTGCTCGGATGGAGTCCGGGCGGAGTAAGCAGCGGAGCGGTCGGCCATGGCAAAACATAACAATGATGAGGAGATTTTGACAGGATAAGCCCAATAATCCTCGCTTAAACCGACTCGAATTGAGGAAGCTAGGCTATAATTCTGTTCGACTGCCGCCTTCTAGAAGTCAGAACTGAGGTCGCGAAGCCAATTCGGAAAAAAAACCACCTTTCTACACCACTTCTTTTAAATGGGTGATTTTTTTCTGCTTTTTTAAGGCTTCAGTGCTTGTCTATCCTACCACGCCGCAGAGTTACGGCCCCTAAGAGCGATGTATATCACACCAAAAGGCATCCAAAACCTTTTTTTCGGTATTTGAACATTTGCAATTCTAACGAGCATTTAGGTCGCCAGCGGTTGACAAACAGGCCTGAACAACTCGTGATTATGTCAGAAGCATTCTTTGGTGGAGAAGAGTTGGAGCCGAAAAAAATAATCGAAAAAATCCGGCTGTGCGACCCCCCCCAACTTTCGAAGTTCTGAAATTTCCAACATTTCTTGACCCTGCCCCCGGCCTACAGGGTGTCCACCCCGCGGCCAAAATCACCCTCGCCAAGGCCTTCCAGAGAGCGATTTGGGGGCCACCCTGCAGGACAGGACCGGCCACACAGCGTCGATTAGTCCTTCCATGAAATGACGCGATCAGCGAGGAGAAAAGGACCTTCACCGCGTTTAGCGCATCCAAAATGGGTTCAGCTCATCGTCGGCAGACAGTGGCGCAGGTCCCACGGGATCACAACTGTGTCTCTCATACCGCTCCACAGCGGTCGGCAGCGGCCAAAAGCTGGCTGTGTCCGGCTACAACAGAACCCAGCAGGGGCGTTGCGACTGACCTTAGAGGAACTACGACCCCTCTCCCTTGGCTGAAACATTATAAAAAAATGCCGGAAATTTTACGGAAGTCGCCCTTGTAATGTCCTTATCGGAGATAAACTCCGCATTCGCGGGCAACACCTCTCGCAGCACGCGACACGATTATGAATATTCTATGATCACGTGGACCCAGTATAAAAAGCTTCCGCCCCAGCGAACCGAAATTTCGTTTTGATAAGAACATCAGTTTAAGATTTAGTCCAAAACGTTTACAATCCGCCCTCGAGCACAAAAAGAAGGTGCTATGTGGGAAGGGGGGACCACTGTGGCGCGATGGACTTGGCCACGCCCATTTTACTGTGCCGCACTAAATTTGAGCACCTACCCGGGGTTTCCCTCCCGTGCCAAAATCAGGAGAGTCATCGCGGCACGGAAAATTGGGCGTGGCTAAGTGCGATACAACAGTGCCCCCCCCCCTTCCCACATAGCACCCAAAAAATCATTTTCGCTCGAAAATTCTGCGACCCCTCCACGTCCGGTTGTGTCGGTCTAAACCCCGCTGTACCCTGGGCCACAACCGGAGCTTCTACTAATGGAACAAAAACTCAAAGTGATAAATAATATATACCTTATTAAACAATCTGAGCCATTTATTCAATCGCAGCCATATGATGCACCAGTCCCTTTTAGACATCGTGAGCAAACAGGTCACCGCTGTTCCTGAAAGAAACCCTATATTCTAGATGTAAATCATTTAGTCTCGGTACGCCGCTTGAAGACAGCATACACGCTCGCAAAAGTTGATGAGATAGCTGCGTTAGTGGGGTCGCACGAGCTCTAGTAGAACGCGAAATCGCAAGCGTCAAAAATGAGTGTATTTGAGCCGTACTTCCAGCATTTGAGCCTTTTTCGGCCCACTGATACGGACCCCGCCTCTCAATACGAAAATTCAATGCTAGATTACGGTCATTTTGACCCATTCTATCCTAGAAGCGCCAGCGTTCTAATAATGGCCGTTCTAGTGCATCGTTTTTTATTGAAATCATGCTCAAACGGTAATATTAAGAATGATAAACGCGACCTTGAACTCCATATCGGTTTGTTACAGATCATTTCCTACAGTACACGTTAGTGAGGTCGAAGTTTCAGATCAAGCTGTATTTTAGCCAGGGACATTACAGTCGGCATAGACCCTAATGATGCTATGCGTTCCCTGTTGAAGGTTGCCGCAAACTCGGTGTCTTATGCCATGACATACTGTGCTTCTCTGGGCCGAATCCCGGTCCGCAAATGCGTCCCGAAACGCTTTGCGGCCGCACGCGCTCGGGTCGGTCAAGTTTTCAGCGCCAAAGCCGACTCGATGTGGCCTTTTATACAGTTTTCTCGAATTTTTTTCTAGCCTCCAGTTTCCAAAACCCACCTAGAGTCAACAGATCGGCCCATGCAGTGCTGGAAACTCTTCCGACTCCAAAGCGTGCAGCCGAGCCGCAAAGCGTTTCGACACGCAATTGCGGACCGGAATTCGGCCCAGAGAACCACAGACGGTGCACCGAGTTTGCGCCAACCAAATACGAAGTATCACTAGAATCCATGCCGACTGTACAGTGAACTTAGACACGGGACCGGTTGCTCAGCGGAGGAAAAAAGATTGTCGGTGAGGCGGAAGTGAAAAATTGGATTTGTCCAGGCTACCGCAGTTATTGTCGAAATCAGTATAGAGGAGCGGTTATTTCGTGGCAGAAAACGGAATGCCGGTGCGACCGCGGGGTTAAAAAGAGCAATATCAGGATTGCCGGTTTCACCGCCGATAATGTAGCACGCGACGCAGCCGCTCGCATCGTTTTACACAGTCGGACGATCGATGGAGCGCGCACATTGACGACAACTGCAAACCCGCGCTGCTTACGGCACACTTTTGTTCTAGGTGGGTCTTATTATTCAGGTGACCAGGTTCAAATAAGCAACACCATTCCTTCGCCTCGATGGGTTGAATGAAACCTTCGGTCAGGCTTTATTTCCTGATGCGATTTTCGATAGGTTTATCGAATGGAAGGCTCTATCGTCAAGCTCTGTGGATGGGGAGAAGCCGCGACGCTGCTATGATAGCCTCATCATGAAACCCGAGCGGATGAAATTGGAGAAATATCCGCCCCGCTTCGAAGCAGGGTACAGCTATTGATAGCCAGCGATCCGCCCGCTAAAATTTTATACGGTGAAACTTGTCAATCATTGATGAGTTCTTTTCCGGTATCAGTATCATGCTCAGAGTACACAAGCCGATGGGTATAGAAGGCGCTCCATCTCACAGAATGCTCACTCGGCATTTCGAGGCCGATCCTGAAGGGTGACTTCAAGTCACCTTTGAAGGATCACTCAGATGCCGGAAAATAATTTTTGGCAGTTGATGTGATGGTCCCCATGGCTAGGGATGGGAGGATCCCGCACACGGAGACCGTGGTGGGAACCATTGGAATAACCCACACGTGGCATCGAAGGCGGATCGGTGGCTAATGGCGGGCGGATCGCTGACTAGTGGCGGGTGTATCCCTGGCTACTGGCGGAGGGATGGCGGGGGGGGATGTCGCAAACGATCCGCCCGCACTTACTGTCCGAGTACTGCAAATATCACAAGGTAAAAATTAAAACCGCGATTCCCCAAACTGCATATTCAACTACAAGTTGTTAAAACTATAGCCAAAAAAAAAGTTACGGAGTCAAAATGCGACCACCTTTCGGCGCCTTCACTGCAATCGACCACCAAGGGAGAAGTCGTTTTTGACAGAGAAGCCAGCGTTCGCGACCTGAAATAATCTAGTAAATGAAGACGTGGGAAACGGATTTTCCACATTTCCCCTTAAACTATTGGTTCGCCAACAAGCTTGAGAATGACCATATTCTATGTGTATCCCAATCCGAACAGGAGAAGCACAACATGCACCCTTCATTTCAGAGCGAAATTTACTCGGGTCAATAGCGTGCGTTTACGCATGCGTCTTCTGCTCCCTCACTCTCGCTGCCTCTCATCTCCTCTCGCTCCGCTCACGCACCCACAGGGACAAACAAAACGGTTACATAGCCCTTGATCCGAAACTACCCTTGTAACCTGAGATTGAGAGCAGAAAATTAGGTTAGAAAATCAGTTAGGCCGGCTCCGAACTTAGCTTATCTTGATTCACTCGCGAGCCAACTGGAGATGGCCGGGGCAAACTTTCCTAAATGGATTTTTTTTTGTTTCCCTTCTTGGTTATAGTTTTTGAATACATGTCAGATTTTTCTTAAAGGCAGCAGACACGCTCGAAAAAGTTGTTGAGATAACTACATTAGTGGGGACGTGCAGGCCCTAGAAGAGCCCTCACGAAGTTGCAAGCGTTAAAAACGAGTCCAAATGACCGTATTTGAGCCGTAGTCAGTCACGAAATCATCCTCGCTCCACCCATCGATACGGGCTCCGCCCCTCCATACAGATATTCAGTGCTCGATTGCGGCCACTTTAGATTACTTTTTAGGCTTCAAACGGCGTAAGCGTTCCAGAAAGGGCCGTACGAGACTACATTAGCGTCGTTATCCCAACAAATTTGTTGCTAGCTCCGCTATTTCAGCCAGTGCCGTACAACTCGTCCATTTCTGGGCCAATATAGAACGTACCGCTTGTATTTTAATTTCCGTCGATTTGTTTTCGCCTTTTTCGTTATTTCTGAATACTAACAGCTTCAGACCTTCAGTTTGATCCATAAAATTGATATCATTTTTTGAGCGTGCCTCCTGCCTTTAAAGCCGACCGAGCGACTACTCAGCTCAACATGCAGATATTCTCGTAAACACAGTTCTACAGAAGAAGAATTTGCATACCTCTCATACGGCGAGACGATCATTGGTAACGAGTCCGAATGCACACATACAGGTTATAAAACGGCGAAATTCACTTGGTTCCTACGCGTGCTGGTGAGGAGCGAAAGCCAGAGACAGTGAGAGAGCGTAGGGCAGAATTTTTCAGCTCGAGGAGGGAAGTTGCTTTTCTCATTGTAGCTAGCCAAAAAGGTTTCTGAGTAAATCCATTTTTTTCTCCGAAAATTTTACGACCTTCCTCAATTTTGATTTTTTTCTCAAAATTTTTACGACCCCGTTGCGCCGGATCGCAACCCTGCTCAATTCTGGATACCAAGGATACAAAAAGAAACACTGAAAGGAAAACAAAGAAATGAAATAATCAAACAAGGAGGAACCTGCGTAGCTACATTGGAGTCAGAGCTTCGTTGAGACCAATCCAGTTCATCTTGCCAAAATGTAGGGCTGAACCTGAATACAAAATACTATTATAAATACTGCTGACGTATCTGTGTTCACACTATGATAAGTGGGCATTGTTCCACTTTTCGAACTCCGGAACTTCGCACAAAAGGTTTATTCAGAGCGCTGAACACGAATATTGGGACAGTTTTTTTTTTTAATTAAGGAGTACGAATGGTATACGGTAGGTAGGCCAAAGCTCCTAATTTGGCTGAACCAAGGTCCGAATGTTCCCCTGTGGTTCTAATCACGATTTTTTGACTATTTTTCTAATTCTGAAACATTAGGGGGTTGCGGTAGCCGAACGGCACTCAGTATGCGATAGCCCAGCGTGATCATCAAATTCATAATCAGCGCTCCAAGGAACCAATTTTGTTAGAAATCCAAGCAAATCTATGTTTCCACCTGCTACGATATGAGAGCCGCTTCCCCCTCTACCGTGCTTCTCTTGGCCGGATTTCGGTCCGCAATTACCTCTCAACACGCTTTGCGACCGCACGCTCCCGAGACGAAAAACTTTCCAGCGCCGTAGTCGCCGATCTGTTGACTCTAGGTGGGTTTCGGAAACAGGAAACTCAAAAAAATTGGAGGAAACTGTATCAGAAACCACATCTAGTTGGCTTTGGCGCTGGAAACGACCGGCTCGAGCGCGTGCGGCTGCAATGCGTGTCGAGACGCAACTGCGGAGTGGAATTTGGCACAGAGAAGCACATTAATCTTCTAAAAAAGTGGAAACAGGTCTATTCCATGTGTTCGGAGGCTAATAAAACCCTTTCTCTCCTTACACAGTTCGAGCGAAAAATTTCTCTCGACATCTGACCATCAAATGTGAAATATAAGGCTGCGAGCGGAGCGCTCGTCCAGCCGGGACTGACGTTTTGTAACATTAACATTTTAATAGAATACTATAACCATTTTAAGCAAAAAGAGGGGGGATTATCTATTATCTAAAAACTCGGCCGAATCTACGAAACCTCTCTAATGATAGGGAGGATACTCATAAAGTGGAAGGAAATGACTGCAAAGCCAAAATTATAAGGAATCAATATTAAAGCCTGCGACAACGAAAAGGGAAGAACAAACAAACCTCATAAAAAATTTCCTCTCGAACCACATCAACCAACAACAAGCGATAGCAAGAGTTCACTGGAAATAAATTGAAATTTGAAAAATTTATTTATTGCGCCTAAACTACCTTATTTTAGCAACAGTCACAAGTACGAGAACAAATGGAAAGAATGACGATTCGACAGATCGGTAGTACGATTTGAGAAAACTACAAGGAAGGAAATAAACATGATGACGAAAAAAGGCATGAAAACGGCGCGAACATCTGCTAGAATAACCCGCGACGAGGCGCCAGCAAACAAACGCGCGGAATTTAGCGGAAGGTCGTCGGATTTGATCCGCATGCTGAACTCTTCCTGCTGCTTCGACAACTACTCCTCTTAGAAGGCGGAACGCAGCACTGGGGTCGACTGCAGCACTCAAATTTAACGTACTTGCTGCCACTTTTTCGTGGTTCTTTGTTCACTAATGCTATTCGATGGGCCCAAAGCTCAGGATTATACAAAAAATCGGGAAATTTTCTGATCGCGAACACTGCCTTTAATACGTGAAGATTGCGGCATTGCAGCTCCCGGATGAGCTTTTACTGCTTGCCTTATCACGCGTGACTTTGCTTCGATATGTTCTACGGATAAGCTCATACAATGCGATCTCTCGTTTTGCACAAATCTTATCAATAGTTGGTGCAGATTCGACTGCCAAATCATACTTTCAACTATTCCACTACATTTCCCAAAAACCGAATTATTCTACGCCAAATCGTTCTCAGGGATATTTCAAAACTTTCTTCATTTTTCTTTACCTTCCCCTTTCAATTGAGTATATTTCTAATTTTTCGAAAAAATGGCCATGCCAAATCTTTACTTTTGCCAGGAACCTTTACTTTCAGGAATTTCATTTATTTTTCCTAAAGGTTTCCTTTCTAACATGATTTATGCCTGGTGGTGTTAATTTAAAGCAAACCCACTGATGCCCTGCCCCCCCCCCCCTTTTATGTCGTCCTGCGCACTCCAGCTGATGGCCTGCACACTCCCACTAGTGTCCTCCCCACTGATGTCCTGCACCTTTTTAATGAGGTGCTGTACACTCCCACTAATGTTCTGCATACTACCACTGATGTCCTGCACACTTTCTACGGCGTTTAGCGCACACCCATTTGAGTCCCGCACACTTTCTACGGCGTTCTGCGCACACCCATTTGGGTCCCACACAGTTTCTACGGCGTTCTGCGCACACCCATTTGGGTCCCGCGCACTTTCTACGGCGTCCGGCGCACCCTCATTTGGGTCCCATACACTTTCTACGGCGTTCTGCGCACACCCATTTGTGTCCCGCACACTTTCTACGGCGTCCGGCGCACTCTCATTTGAGTCCCATACACGTTCTACGGCGTCTTGCGCACTCTCATTTGGGTCCCGCACACTTTCTACGGCGTTTTGCGCATCCCACCCGAGTCCCACACACTTTCTACAGCGTCTTGCGTGTTCCTATTGGGGTCCCGCACACTATCTACGGCGCTCTGAGGCGCACTTCTGAGTTACCCAAAAAGTACTCTCAAGATCCGGCCGTATTGATTGAAGCGTTGCCCCGTCTTAGGGAGCGTTCAATTCTGAGCAAAAGCCTATCAGTAACGGTGTTTAATTAGTTCATTTTTACGAATGAGTAAACGTCAGATGGTTTATAACAACATGTCTACGTGTTTTTGTCTTACTTGACCCTCAATTTTGAGGTCCCGCAAAAATTGAGCTACCAACTTCAAATTTTGTCAGGAGCTAGCGGCAATCATAACAAACTTTCTGGCCAAAAATGAGCTTTCCAGCTCAACGATAAGTGTTCCAACAAGATCGTGAACGCCAACTGAAAAACAGGAGATTAACCCTTTTTGCGACCAAAATGACGTGGTTTTAACAAATTCTCTCGATACTCAGGACCATTCCGGACCCTTTTTGAACAGTTATTCAGCTTTCTAAAGTATATTGAATGCAAAAAGAACGGAATTTCTACGTTTACTCTGGACCCTGATACTGAGATAGATCAGGGGGTTGCGCGATGTCGAATCAAAGCCAAATCTGGTGAGCGCTTCGCGCTCACCACAATTGGTGGTTAAGGTTGTTTATAATTATCCCATATGTCTAGGTGTTATCAAGCATTTAGGGTTTTATCAACCCGATTTTAAGTAGGCCTGACTTCGCTCTACCTCGTTTTGCAGAGACTACCCCGACTGCTCGAGATCTACTGTCGGAAGACGTGATGCCCACTAATAAGTCAATCGCCGACGTGGTACACAAAGATTTGCTAAAGAAAACCAGCGCTGGTAGCAGGTCACATAGGAAGTCTGCCAGCGTCAGGGAAGGTATATCGACACTAGCGCGAGAAATTAGAGTTCTCCGCATGGAGAACGAGAAGCTGAGACTAGAGCTCGATTTCTTGCGGAGCAGCTTATCTACAGTTACCATTAAGGAGAGCATCCATCTTGCAGAGGAAGATAGTAATGCTGCTGCCAAAAGCAAATCTCCTTTGCCCGGTTTAGACTCTACTCGCTCGTATGAACACTTTAATAGATATCGTTCGATAATTATTGGCGGTGTCCGGGAGCCAGATTTTATGGCAAAAAGAGAAAACCTGATGGATGACTATGTCACCGTATGTAGTATTCTAGAATACCTAGACGTTGACTGTAATCCTTTATCCGTCTACCGCATTGGAAGGCAGCAAAAGGGCAAAGTTAGATTGCTGAATGTTGTGTTGCCGACGATGGAATTTCAGCGTTTTGCCTTGAAGAAGGCCAATCGTCTCTCCTTCCTTCCTATCCGTGGAATATTCCTTCGGGAATATCTTACAGATCAAGAGCTAGATGAAGAACTCGAACTGCGCAGCCAACGAAAGAATGAGGTTGCCGATGTAATGCCAGTGGACAACGGTGTGTCTGAAGTAAAAATTGGACTCTCGTCAACGCCTCATCCGGCGGCTGCGAATGATTCTACGCAGATAATTTGATCCTCATCCTTTGGTAAGAAGAAGGCGTCAAGATATGTGATAAAAATTCAGGCCACCCAAGTTTTTAAAAATTAAGAAGTGTGTAAACTCGAGTTTTGATTGAAGCATGATCTAAACCTTGTCGTTGTGTCGACTAGGACTGCGCGGAACTGTTCCATTTCTGATTCCGTTTCCGTATTTCCGGTGTTTTTAGGCTGTTCCGTTCCGCTTCCATTTCCAAATTTTGGGTCCGGAAACGGGATAAATTAGTGCAATACGATCTAACGAGAATATACATTCGGTATGTTGGCTAAACCGGCTCGAAAGTGTGAGATTACCAGGTTGTTCAAAAATTTTCGTCAATCGATATGAAAAACACAATTTGATGGTTCAAAATACACTTTATTATTTGGCATAATTTCCTGAACATTAATACACTCAGTTTCTATTGCTTAGCTCTTTCTTAAACAACGCAGCGAAATAGCCAGAAGCCAACGAGAGTGCGTGCTTTGATGTATGTTCAGAAACTTGATTGAGTAGCCAACGACAATCCAACAACTTCTCTCAGCGCAGAAGCTGAATGGTGAGTAACCCGCTGAACCAGCACCAGTCGTATAGCACGATCATTGTCCATCCTCAGATTTATTGCTTGGAGAATATTGCGAAAACGCACTCGAAAAATTGACGTCTGACCTTGATGATTTGATATGAACCAAACTCGAAAATTCTAAACTCGCAAATCGCGGTCAGAGAAGGATATTAAGAAGGCTTCACAAGCACTTGAGCGTTTTCAGCACAATATATTCTTTTCAAGACAGATCCGGAAATTCTCAAATGCGATGTTTATCTTCAAAGCCAAAGCTAACTGGCGATTATGAGCATAAACTTGCTTCGCAGCAATTCCTTGGTGATGTTTCGAAGTACTGTAGTCGATCCAGAAAGCTTTCCGCGGTAGGCGGATACCTTAAAGGCGCAGTACACCCTCAGATGTGAATTTTTAGATTTTCATGTAATTGTGTAGAAGACCCCTCCTGTATAACACGTACCAAATGCGAGATCTCGATTCTCCTAAATAATCGAGATATAAGCGACCACCACAGGCCCGACCCCCTTCGCTCACTCACCACAGGCCCGACCTCCTTCCGGATTTTCGACCTCGATATCGACTGGATGGATGGGATGAATTCTTAACCAATCACCGTTCTTCAGTCCATTGCCGGACTGTCTCCTTATCCTGGCTCGCTCTTGCACAACGCTTGCGAATGAAGAGAAATACAGGCCTGAGACAACTCGTTCACCAATTTTTCACCGTCAAAATCTTGGCATCTTTGAAGAGCCATAACTTTGTTCAAAGGAGGTCTTGGACAATTTCAGAGATGCCACTGTGATCAGCGTGTGACTTTCTCCAAGATAAGCATGAAATCTGAAAAATAATTTTTTGAGTGTCCTGTGCCTTTAAAGGCACAGTCCAACCTCAGAATCGTGTTTCTGTTTTTCAGTCTATCTTGAAAACGGTCCGAAGCTGATTCCAACGATGTCTCTGGAATCGTAAAAGACCCCCTGGGAACGGAGTCAAGGCCTCTCAAAATTTGAGCTGCGGAAGCATGGTGGACGAGTTGTCCGAGGCTTGTAACATCCGTCATTTGCAACTGATGTCTGCGAACGGACCTGAATGGGTAGGGAGACTGAGAATGAAGGGAAGAACGGGGATATTGATTAAAAATCATCGCTCATTTCGCCACTATTGAGCTCGAAAGATCGTAAAAGGGGCGTGCGAAAGTGGCTTCCGTGTGTGGGCGCCCTAGGGTGGCTTCCCCCTATATCTCGCTTATTCGGAGGGATCGAGAGCTCGCGCTTGGCAGGTGTTATAAGGGGTGGGTCTACTTCACAATTATGTGGTTTTCTCGTATTTCGTCCCTGAGCTTGGACTGTGCCTTTAAAGGTAGTCACGATTAAAACGTCATCGAAGGAACTAGAAAAATCAGCTCAAATAGAAAACAGCTGAAAAACTATGAAGACAGCGTTCTAAAAAACTGGTTGGAATTGGAGATTCTAGAGCCCAAAGATGCTAGTTCGTGCGCACTTGGACAGCGTCGCCCAAAAAGATCGCAGTCTCATGCCGAGGAGCCAAAAATCATCGACATCAAGAGGATGAAATGAGTGCAAATTATCCTAATAAAAACAGTTGAACAATGAAAGCAAGCGCTTTAGTCAATGTTGTTGACTAGATGAGTACATGAATATTCGAGTAGGTCAGTCCGAAAGTTAATGTTCATTTGTTGAAATTCAATTTCAAGCCAGCTGATGTTCTTGATATTAGAGATCATCGATGCCGATGATGTGGAGTGGGCTCGTTCGCCATCAAAAGACAAGAAAGTCTATGCTTCAAATTTGGCCAGAAACAGCGGTTTTTTCGCAACTTTTTCTTATAGGTCCTATTACTCTAAACTCAGAAAAGGGTTTAGATTGAAAAAGAAAACAAGCATAACAGACCGCAACCACTGCCTTTAACATGACCTTGGCCACTAACGCTTTGGTCAACTAACGCGAATAAAGAAAACGTTTTTTTAAGACACTGTCTTCCTGAGCTGGAAGCGCGGGATTAGGTACCTGTTAGGTTCTCAGCGTTGCCGGGTAACCAGCTCATTCCATACTGGTTCACGAACGTGCCAGTCTCATAGCTAAGCCCGTGGAGAAGGCGGCACTTAACAGAGCACTTGATTCACCAATGCTACACCGACCCAGGTTTGTTGTTTGAACCCGTATATCATGCCAATAATTGGTGGTGCCAATTGACTCTCCGAGACTTAATTTATTCTCATCAGGTAACACGGTCATAACGCTTGATTCTACCATCTTAGAACCCTCTTTAGTGAAGGACGGAATCTTCCAATCTTTGTAGACTTCTGACAAAGTTGCACCTAGAAAATCAAAACCTTGCTGGTATTCTAATGAACATCGATGGACTTAGCTGAATACAAAACAGCGCTCAAACCCCATCTGCTACCTAATCTGGCTGTTGCAGCGCGAGCAGCCAGTGTGTCCCACTAAGGCAGAGATCGTAATACTACCGTCGCGGCGATGTATGAGAGAGCATTATCGATCAATCACTACGTTATTGAGCATCTGAGGGCATCGATTGTCTTGACGAACAAAGCAGCTTCCCGTTGATCGACATGAGACGATACACTCAGACAGCGACCCCGACTTTTCACGCCCCGCTGAAAAGCCAGGGTCGCCAGCGGGGTACTGGCCATGGAGCCCAAAATCCGAAGTTTTGTCGCCCGCGGTAGTGGCTATCGCTGGCGCGGTAGTGAATGTTGTGGGCGAGTAGCTGGTTCGGCCCGGACGATAAGCCCCTCTAAGCTTTTTTTTTAAATATATACACGCACCGGCGCGCGACGCGGCTGGAACAACGGCACGCGGAGCGGCCGCATGCCAACACGCGACTCGGCCAGTTCACTGAGCACCAACTGGGCCCGCCAGCGATTAGGCGGAGCCTCCAGCTTCCAGGCGTGGCTAAGTACCGAAACTTGGGTTAAATAAACCGACGGCATTGCAGTCATCCGAGACCTGAACATCCTAATTTGCTTGAAGGCAGTAGTCCTAATCTTATAACCACGGAATAATAAGTGAATTCCGAATTTGAAAACTGTGCTCTCAAAAATTAAGCTTGTTTGTGAAGCAACGTTTGTGATGACACATAACATACTAAATTTTCATCAAGTTTTGCTAAGCCCAGGCCGAAGTTTGTATAAAACAGTATTTGCGGAAAGGTCACGTGAACAGATTTATATGACCGCTACGGCATATCCAACAAGTAGTTGTGAGATAGAAGGCGTCTGTGCAAATCTGGAGATGGTCAACAACAATGAAAAGACAAATGCCTATTCAGCAAAGGAACGGCAGTCGAGTAAGCTTGTCTTTTAATAAATGCAACCTGACAATGCCTGCCGAAACACATGCTGCTGATGTCTGGGGCCGGATGCATCAACGCGGCGGATCGGGGCAGTGGCAGGGCGGTCGGATCTTTGAAGATTGCAGTGCGTGGAGAGTATATTATCTAATAAATCGTGCCCCAGCAGTGTTTTTCGCTGCTATAGCTGCCCCAGCTAGGAGCCTCGGGCAGCAGGGGCACATTTGATTTTGTTATGCTCTACAAGCGACTCTCCATAAACCTCGGCCTGATAATACTATAGTTGCTAATGATGTTGAACTCGACACGAGGTTGATACTGCTGTTTATGACTAACGTTTCGGAGTAACCTACTTCCTCAAAGCCTGAAGGGATCAAATAAGAAGTGCGTTTACAGGGTCAAACGTCTCCTAACCCCCACTTGAAATCGAAAACCTATTTTCCGCCACGCAGATAGAAAGAAAACAATAGAAAGTAAAACTCGCTAGTGATCAGAGCAGCATGAAGCGTCGATGAAGAAAACGCTGTAGACCCCTACTTGAGCTGTTAGAAGGCGAGTCTTAGATATGACCTGAGCTCCCGTGTTGTATACAGGCTTTCTTCCTTCCGGTTTATTTCGGGTCATAAGCCTGTATGAAAATGTTGATAGGGTTTTCCGTGCTGCGGTGTAAATCTCTCGGACTGATATCTCGATCATGATATCAAAATTGCCACCATTGTGGGCAGTGACCCGATGCGCACCTAGCACTGTGGCTTCCCGCTGCCTCTCCTTACTATCCAGGTGTTCTTTGACCCTGACATGCAATTGGCGCGATGTTTCCTCAATGTATTTTTGGCCGCACAGCTGACATTAGATCAAATATACCACTCAGCAAGCCGTGGAGTCTCCATTCCTGCCGGCCGGAAGAATCCAGCCCGGTTCTTTCCAGGCATTTTCCTACCGAAGCGTTGAGCTCGTCAAAAATAAACGGCATTTCGAAAGGAATTTTCCTTTCCAATGGGCTACTCCGATTTCCAGTCAGGTTTCTGCGCCTGCGCGAAGCAAGTCTCTGAAATATTGTAGGTCGGCAATATGACGTGCCCTTTGAATGGATTCCATCCTCTCCTCCTCTCCGGTACAAACACTGCTGGCTGTTCGGAACATATTACTTATCAGAGCTCTTTTTGTCAGAGATGGATGTGCTGACCGATAATGGACAACCAAAATGGGTCCGAATGAGAATGGCAGAACACGCGGCCGGCGTGCTTGGCAGGCGGCCGTTGCATGTGCCGCCCTCGGACGAGTGTTGGATTTCAACGACGGCCGTCCCCTGTGCCCCCGTCAGCAGAGCTGATTGATCGGCGCAGTGCTTGCTGCCAGCTGGTGCCGACCTCGTTCGTAGTCGATGGCGGTGGGACTTTCCGAATGCTCGTCCGAAAGCGGCGAACGCGGCGGCCGTCTGCCAAGCACGCCGGCCGCATGGGCCGCCCTTCTCATTCGGACGCACCTTACATTCCTATTGTGTGGTTTCCGGTATAACTTCATAGCATGTCGTCCATCACGCGAGTAGACCTGGACATTCACGCAAGTGAACCAGGACATTGAGAAAAGGTAGCCAGCTTGCAACACGCTTTTCTCTGGTGAAATTTAAGTTTTCAGGTTGGAAGTTTAGAAGTTCTAAGCACAGATCCATCTCTTCCTGTGTGGGGCAGACGATGAAACAAACATCGATATACCTACAATAGAGGACATGGAGGCGGGCCAGTACCAGTTTTTCAATTTTCCCAAGTAGGCGATCGCAAGAGTGGGTGCTAGCCGCTGTCCCATTGTCATTTAGGGAGATCTTCAGGGGCGCAGACTGCCCTGCCCCTGCCCCAATTCGGCCTATTGATGCATTCGGCCCCTGTATGCTGGCGAGTGTGTTGTTGGGAAATTCGACGTTTCTGTCTGAAGTTCATGGTACGAAATAACAGTATTTTTGCATAAAAGCCTTTCAATTAATTTCGAAATGTATTACATCAAGTTACATCAAGTTGCAATCCGCACTGGTAAGCGACTGTCATTACAACACCATAAACCCATCTTGCAGTAACATATGTGTGCAGCAGAATCTTCTCCGAGCAGAAAGCGGGGATTTTGTGAAGTGTTCCTGTTGGAAACAACATCATTTTCATTTCGTTTGTGGTCTTCTAGATATTGAGAAACGATAGGGGTCATCTACAATGTACAATTTTTTTTCAAACGCATAGATACAGGCACAGGAACGACTTTCGTTATTATCGATTTAGATTCTGGCAGAGCGTTCATTTTCTTCACCAGAACGCCTCGTATACTCCATAGTGTCAGCAATCCCACAGCAACTTGGTACCATGACCGAACAATGGAGACCACCTGAAAAGCAAAACGTGGGTCAAACTGAAGGGTTGCGAGAATACATACAATCGCGTTCGCAACAAGCTGAGTGGCGCATTATCAAGCGTTAAGGCAGTAGATTCAATCAAATAGTTACACTTTGTTAGGTTATTTACCGTGTACTGCACGGACATGAAGAATCCCTGTTCCATCGGTGATCCTTGAGTTCCGACACCAAAAAGCATCTCAAGGGGTATGTCCACTGCCATGACGAATGCCAAAATAAACTGAATGAGTCCCTAAACGAAGCAGAGCCGTGAAGGGTGTGACGTTTCTTCCAAAGTCTAGTGGGATGCAGTTGAAGACACCTGCAGCCAGATACTTGTTGTGAGTCGATTTTGCATCGACTTTACTGCTTCTGTGTATCCACTGGTATTTCGGAAGTACCGTTTCATCAAGACATAGCAGAGAACAGAAATGATTATTCCAGGAGGCACAATTAGGAACTGAATAATTGCTCCGACAGCGTAGCTCTGCAAAAAAAAGCAGGCAGCCGATATAGATAGCACTTACTAGAGACAGCTTTAAACTCTACGTGGTGATTTGGAGAACCGTATTTCCGTTTTTCTAGGTACATATGTTACAGTACATATGTGACCCGTGCTTGGAATTCGTTAAATGGCTGCGGGCTTTTCAGAAAAATGGCATTTTCATTGCTTGATGAAAAGGTAAGGGTAGCTAAACGAGGAATTTTCGGCGCGTTCAGACAAAATATTCGGATTCGGCCCGAAAGTTCCAACAAGGGGTTATTTAGTGCGCTGAACCCGAATCTGGGGTCTATTCTTCGCAAGATTTAAATTACTCTATGTAACTGTAGGCATAATGCTTTTTAACTGGCGTCACCTACCTTAAAACTTCGAAAATTGAAAGATGGACATCAAATTCGTGTTCAGCGCCCAAATAACAACCGCAGTGTAATTGTGAGTCGAATATGAAACCTTGACCAAGTTACCGTATACCCACCTTTACATACCGCAATCCAAGAAAATTTAAAAACCGAAAACAGATTTGTGTTGAGCAGCCCAAACAATTCCTATGTAAAGATTTTTAGACGATTTGATCGCAGCATTCTCGAAATCGTCCAAAAGTCGCGTTTGGCAAGCGAAGTTTTGCCCATTTTGAAGCTTCTGACCAAATCGGACGGAGTTTTTTAAATATTGACGATCGGGCTTCACATTCGTAATCAGCACCCAAAACAACCCCTAGACAGAAGTTTTAAGCTCAATCAGAGACATTTTTTGTTGAACGCTCTGAAAATTGTCTTTCATGCACCCCTTTTCTCCTGGCTATGCTATGAAATGCCCACTTTTGGAAATACCCTGTATAGCTCTGAGGCAATTCGGGGACTCAGAAAACAGACTATCAACTCTGTGTCATATACCTACAATTATCAACTTATAGCTTTATAAAAGACTTGGGGAAATGTAAGCTAAGCCCTAGTTAATGCCGCAGCTCCGCCGCGAAGAGGCGCTGCGCAGTGCACTTCAAACATGTCGGTGGCACAGGGTTGCGCTGCGGCACCGCTAGGCTCTCAGACTTTACAAGCTCGTTGACTGGAAATGATATCACATGCTGCAGCCGCTCAGCTTCCGAAGCCTCAAAGAAAGTAAGAACTGTTGAAATTCCTTTAAAGGCATTGGACGCGCTTAAATATGATTGTCGTCTTTTTCTCTCTAAACCCTTTTCTGGGTCTCGAGTAGTAGGACCTATAAGTAAAAGTCGCGAAAAAACACTGTTTTGGGACAAATTTGAAGCCTGAAATTTCTTGTCTTTGATGGTGGACGAGCCCACTCCACATCATCGGCATCGATGACCTCTTATATCAAGAACATCAGCTGGCTTGAAATGGAATTTCAATAATTGAACCTTCGGATTCATTTACACAACTAGTCAAGAACATTGACTGGAACGCTTTCTTTCATTGCTCAACTGGTTTTATTAGGTAAATTTACATTTATTTCTTCCTCTGAATGTCGATGATTTTTGACTGCTCGGCATGAGACGGCGATCTTTTTCGTCATCGCTGCGCACGTGTGCACGAGCTGGCTATTTCCCGCCTTAAAATCTCTATTTCTAGCCCGTTTTTCATCGCTCTACCTTCATAGGTTTCCAGCTGTTTTTGATCTAAGCTGATTTTTGTAACTTTTTCGATAACGTTTTTCATCGTGACCACTGCCTTTAAAGGCAGTGTTCACGATGGAAATCGTTTTTTCTGTTTTTCCGCCTATCCTGAAAACGGTCGCATGTTGATTCCAGTGATGTCTTCGGGATCGAGCAAGACCTTCTGGGAACGGAGTTATGGTACCTCAAAAATGGAGCTGGTTAAGCATAGTGGACGAGTTGTCCGGAGGCTTGTAACATCCGTCTTTGCAGCCGATGTATGCGAGCTGATCTGAGTAAAGGGAGAAGTTGAGAATTAAGGGAAGAACGGGACTATTGATCGAAAACCATCGCTCCTTACACAATCTCGAGTTTTCATTTGTTCACGTCGGAGGGCGGGCATTGCGCTTTTGGGGTTTGCCACGCGCTTTAACTGACGACTTCGAGCCCTTGTGGGGCTCTTCCTGGCTCGTTTTCATGCGTTCTTTCGACGTCGGTGTTACAGTGTGCCCCTCCACTACCCATTCCTAGTAAAAACTGGAACACATTTTTCATCGTGAACACTGCCTTTAATTCGCATACAGGCTATTTTCTTTCATCACCCTCCACATAAAAAGTCAATATATTCGAAAATTCTCTCCCATTAGAACCTTCCATTAAATACTTGTTCGATGTTTGAATTTCGTTAATTCGGAGAATTACTCGGGTCTCCAAATTGGAGCCGAGAACGATTGAGAACATGTTTCGTGAACGAATATCCTTTTAAACAAATTTAGCAAAGTAGTAAAAAATGGATTACGATGATTTCTCAAATAAGTAGAATACTTTTTGAATGGGATAATTCATTTCTTTGAACAAGTTGACCAATAATTAATCTCTGATTGAATTATGTGAACGCATTTGGAAGAACTAAATTTGAACCTGCAATGGGTACTTTGATTCTAGGACAAAACTCAAGAATGTTGATAGAATCAAGGTGCGTGAAAGACTGGTCAGAACACGAATTTTGAGTGCGCATCAGGCGCATTCGTGCATCGTCTGTTCGCCGCGTCAACACAGCGCTTGACTGCGGAAGTATAAACCACGTATCACGCAGAATAAGTCGCAAGGTCTCACAATTACAAAATTCAAATAGCAAGCGCAGGCTTCGGGCAGTGATGGTTTTCTTGTAAATGCTCTTGCTTCAGAGAATTTGGGTATTAACTCTTGTTATATGGAAAAAATACTCACAACATGTATCATGGTGAGCACATAACCATACGCAAGAGAATACACAATCGTAAACGGAATAAAAATTGTGTAGAAAATATGAATCCAATGTGGCCTGCAATGAGCTTTATCTAGTGATCTTCACCTTCCAGAGGCTCCTGCCCTCTATTTCTTAGAGAAAGTTACTTGGGTACATCGCGTGCGTGTGCGCGAGTCTCCCTCTGCTGGTTCTCCTCGCTGCCGGCACGCACGCGAAGATGCAAGATTGATCTGGATCCAATCTAGAGGTCACCTCCATGAACTGACCTCAAAAATACAAGCATACGATGTATGTTCAGGATCAATAGGAAGAATTGTCCAAGAGCTTGAAAAGTGGAAGTGAGCCAGAATGCAATCATATAAACAACATAGTGATGGAAGATACGGATCGAAAAGAACATGAGAGTTACTCCTGCGAAGTTTCTTCTCTGGAATATATTTATATTCATATTTATATGAAATACATCCGCGGATGCGGATGTGACCCTCTTAATAAGAGGTTAACACAATGACAAAAAAAATGAGAGAACTGAAAAGCATCAGCGTGTAGACCCACCAGGCAACTGCATGAAACTTGCGCTCAATTTCATTGGTCTACATAGAGTTCGATACCAGTGGTGGCTCCAACCGCCAGTATGGACCGAAATTCTCATATAGTTACCCTTTAACCGCTCGCGCCTCAACACACCACAGTCACATTGAGTAAGCAGCTACTCCCACCAGGAGCAACCGAGTAGCAGCGAGGTGGCGGCACCAGAAAGCGGGTGGCCCAAACAGAGGATTCATTGCCACGTAGCATCACCACGCACCTTGATTTTTTACACAAAAAATATAGATGCATGAAGGCGATAGGGCAACATTTCCTCGGGTATAACTGCATATGAATAACTACACCTGCTTATATCTGCATCTACTCTCCGAATCCCAACCAGGGTCTAGTAGCCGTAGGCAAGCGCCGTGAAATACTTACGACCCTCTTTCAGTGGTCAGTTTATGCCGAATTTTTTTTAATTGCAGCGACCCCCTCCCACAGCCGCTCCTACGACAAGAAAATCAAAAATTTCGACAATTTTTATTGCTCATAACCAGATCTTGGTGGAGTCGTCACCCGAGTGATCTTGCCGCGGCGAGTACATACCTCGCCATGAGTTTCGCGGCGAAACATATACTTAGGCCAGAGCGAAAGTCTTTGTTTGCTCCGATTATTCGTATCTACTTCATTGGGCAATAAATGAGCGAGAACGACTTGCTGTCGTTCCCAGAGCCAAATCCGCACAGCCGCATCATTCGCATTTCCAGGACAACGGCTGTTGCATCCCCCAACAGTATGATAATTGCCCGCGATAAAATCAGCCTCGTTCCCTTCACGGCATAGGGCCCTCCCACGTGAGAATTAGAGAAATGATGAGGAGGGTGGGTGAAACATTTGAATCGATGCTGTGCAGTTTTCGCGGTTACGGCGCGACATTCAGATTAGGCGCGATAACTTCATTGCCATATATATACTTAATGTATATTTAATTCAAAAAGTTTGGCTGACTGCGACAAAAGCTGTGTGCGAACAGAAAGGAAACCATCCTTCTCAGCGCAACCTATTAATTCCAGCCACAGGAAGGAATTTCGGGGACTCTACGGAGAAGCGCGTTCTGGTACGAAGCTGCTCCATCATGCAATTATGCGTGAATTCACGCGCAGTGGTAAACGGAAAGAAATTCGAGTTCACGAGCGAACTTATAGTGCTTATCTGGGTCAAATTCCGGTCCGCAATTGCGTCTCGACACGCTTTGCGGCCGCGCGCTTTCGAGTCGGATGAGTTTCTAGCGCCGCAGCTCCCGATCTGTAGACTCTAGGTGGGTTTTAGAAACTGGAAATTAAACAAAATTGAAGAAAACTGTATAAAAAAGCCATATCGAGTCGGCTTTGGAGCTGGAAACTCGATTGACTCAAGCGCGTGCGGGCGCAAAGCCTGTCGAGACGCAATTGCGGACCGGAATTTGACCCAGATAAGCACAATACACGTTACTGCATGATAAGACAACTTCGCCTGAAGCGAGTTTCCTCGTGGAGTTTTTCGTACGTTCTTGATAGAACTGAAACCACTGGATTCCGCTGAAGAAGATGTTTTTTTTTCAAAATCCAGATTAGTGCATTTCAAAGCAAGTTATAGACAAAAGATGCTTTTGTTGCCAAGTTTTCCCATTTCACCCCTTTTTCCCAATGTTGGCAGCGGTTTTGTATATGATAGCAGTCTGAGTTCGTCTCGCTACGATGAAAATCTGGCTCTACTGAATGAAAATTTTGGCCGACTCTAGAGCGATACCAGATGACACCCAATTGTAGAGACGCTCTATTATGTGGCTAGGCATCAATAACGCGAGTTTCAGAGGGAAGGAATCGAAGTGTTGATAAGTAAGCTGGAAAATGTACTCAAGAAACTCAGTCGTGCTGCAGTAACAACATGATTCCATTACATTTAATGTACGTGGTAATTGTTCACTTTAGTCAACTGGAGAACTCTAAAGGGAGCAGAGAACAAAACGAACTTTCAGTGCTGCTGTGCGTAACTACCAAATACGATTCGGGAAATACGATATGCGAATCACTAGTTCTTATCCATGGAGAATGTCGGCGATGTTCTCTTAACACCTAAGGCATTTTCATAGTCATATTTTCATAGCGCGACACGCGAGTAACGCCAATGATGAGCGTTGAACTATCATACTTCCGACCGCGCGGCAGGCGCCGGACCTGAGGGAAGCAGCAACTATGAAATTCTTCGGCTGCACCGCCAGGGCGGTGCGTGTTGAAGTTGGGCCTCACTTGTTACATACAGAAAATTTCCTGGATTGTATTAGCGTAAACAGTAGCGCAGGATAGTCTCGGACTTATTTATTTTGCAAAGGACCTAAATTGAGAAACAATTATTGATGGAGAAATCGCCACGGCGGTTTGCCGGTGCCGATATGGCAGTGTTGGGTGGGCTGCACGGGCGGTCACCACGGGCCGCCCGCTAAACGCGCGCGCTGGGCGGCCAAAGATTCAAAGAGGCGTTCAGAGGTCAACGGGGCGACGAGACGGCACATGTAACGTCGGCATCGATCCGGAAGAGACTTCGTGTTCACTGTTGAAGGTTGGCGTTTACTCGGTGCCATATGCTATAACATAGGTGCACCGAGTTTGCGCCAATCTCCAATGGGGAACGCGAAGTCTCTTCAGGATCCATGCCGATGTTAAGCGCGACACGTAAATCGCGTCGCGCAGGTATTCAGTTGTGAACGATTTGCGACTTCGCGCAATTGCGTACGTACGCAATTTTTCGTCCCTCGAAGAGTGAGCAAGCACGAATATAGCCTATCTCCCTCATTTTGAGCCGGCCGAAATAATCCTTATCGGGCTTATCTTGTCAAAATTCCCCAGTCGCTGTTATATTTCGCCATGACCGGCTGCTCCGCCGGTCATTTCGCCCTGGCTCATCCGAGCTAGCTAGAATTTACGAGCCTTGAATATAGCAAGAGTGGGCGACCGGAAGATCGCCAAGATACTAGGGCGTCCATCGAGAGTTGTCGAGAGGTATCTGGGCGCTCCTGATTCCTACGGGAAAAAGTCGATGTCCGGAAGACCAAAGGAGATGTCTGCCCAGGATGTTCGCCGTGCTGGTTGGCCTGTTTTCAACTCGACTCTGACGATAACTGAGTTTCGAGCTGAATTGTATCAAAAATAACTTTCTAGAGGGCCATTCGACAACATAGAAACATCGTATATCGTCGCCCTCGACCCGCCCCACGCCTCACTGGCACTAACAAGGAAGCACAGCTACAGTTCGCCATAAGGAACATGGTGATGGACTGGTCCAAGGTGAGTATAAGCTTTTCCAGGTCACACTGAAGCAATTTTTGTCAAAATTCGTGTTTAGGTAGCATTTTCTGACAAAAAGACGTTTAACTTGGATGATCCAGATGGATATGTCTATTTCTGGGGGGGGGGAACTTTCGAGAGGAACCCATGTTCTTCAGCAGGAAGGATTTTGGAGGTGGTACTGTCGTGGTTTGGGAAGCTTTCTGCGGTGACATCGCTCTGGAGATTGCGTTCATTTTTACTCAAATGGACCCCTTGAGTTACAGCTCATGCTTAGATGCCACCTCTTGCTTTTTCTCACACAACAGGATAGAAGAAAGCTTGTTTTTCAACAAGAGAACGCGTCAGTCTACGTGAGTCGGTCGACAAAGGCGTGGTTTGAGGAGAGTAAGGTAAAGCGAATGGACTGGCCTGCACGTTCTCCCGATCTTAGTCTCATGGAGAATGTCTGGGTATGCTGGTAAGCGACATTTATGATCAAGCCTGAACGTACGCAAACGCTTAAGACCTCAAGGCGGCAATCGTCCGTTCCTGGGACCGCTTGATCGTTCAGGTTTTGCTTCTAAGCATGGAGCACCTATCTGCTATTTAACTTTCGTTGCCTATTGTTTTTGCTAATGAAACTGGTGCAAATTTTAAGTGCGTCTATACTTTTCAAACGCTCTATTTCAAGGTTTAGAACCAAAAGTACGTAAATTTTTCACTTGAGGCAGTGAAATGTTGAATACTAGTGTATTGGTAATGCTATCTTTTGCAACCGATCACATTGAGATCGGATAACGATGTATTAGAGGGTGCGTTTATTCTTTTGAAACGCACTGTATTTTAAAGGCAGGGTTCGCGATGAAAACGACTTTTGAGCTCTCTTCATAAGAATGTAGATTTGGCCATCACAAAAGTAAAAGTAAGTGAAAAAACCCGGAAATTCGCGGGAAAAACACTCAAAAACAACGTATAACGGCTAATTACCGGTGTCGGCCGGCCCCCTAATTAACGCGATTTTCATTAATGCTTGCTTATCCGACATTTATTTTGCTGTTAAAGTAATCAGTAGTCTCCAGAAATGTTATGAAATTACTTTGGAAGCAAAATAAAAGTTGACAAAACAGGCTTTTACCCAAATCTCGGTAATTGGGGGCGGGAGGACACCAAGCCATAACTTTCTCCTGAGCGTTTTTCCTCCAATTTTTTACTTATTTTCACTTTTGTGATGGCCTAATCTTCCATTCCATGGGTATAGCACAACAACCGATTTTATCGAGAACCCTGCCTTTAATGGCGGCTAGCATCCTGCGGACCGTATTTGCCGGCAGACCTACTAAGCTTGTCTGTCTGCTTTACGTGTATTTTTTTTATCTGCTTCCACTATACCACATAAGAATCGCATCTCTAGACCTTTCTGCATGGATCCACCGTCTACCTAAAGCCTAGTTTGCTCATATGAGTCCGGGCAAAGTAAGCAGCGGAGTGGTCGGTCATGGCGAAGCATCATGGTGATAAGGACATTGTGACATGGTAAGGCCGATAAGCCCTGCTTCGAGCGGCTCAAAATGAGGGATCTAGGCTATAATTCTATTCGTACTCCATATTTTCGACTTCCTGCTTATTTTCACCTCTTCCTTGCTTATAGTTAGTATTAATGAAAAATGAACAACACATTAGAAAGGGGGAGAAGGACTGGTTTTCACTCACGGTAGCAATGTCGGAGCTGCAACACGCCCCTTCCCCCAACGGACTGACATGTTTATCAATCTGTTTCATATTTCGGCCTTACCTGGTTGGTGAGCAACTGTATCACGAGCGTAACAATTAAGACGACCGATCTAACAGCAACCAGATGTTGGTAGTGATTTGCCTCAGAGTACCTTTTGAAAATTCGGTACAAAATATAACCATTTACAGCCAAACCGCATAACGAAGATATCACATTGTTAGTTGTTTGAATAGTTTTGAAGAGTGAATTAAACTCCTCCACTGTCTCCATTGCTCTGGAAAATTTGTTTTCGCTTCTTATATCACTAATCGAGCGAGACTCTTTTGAGGGCTATGTTCACGATAGACACGTGCTATAGTTTTCAAAGTTTTTCGGCAGGTAAGAAAGACTAAGGACACGTTAATAGGAAAAAGTTCCAACAGAACACTCAAATAACGGAGAAAAACTGTTTGTGCGTTTTGAGAGACTGCGCAAAACGCGTCGAACCTGGCGCCGGGGAGATGGTTTCGCGCTTCAAAATTTCTGAGTAAGTTGCTTTGCTTTCTATTTCTTGTACCAAACATTCATCAAAAATAAGAGGGGTCAAGGTACATGCTGGGATGTCGAAAGCTTCCCGATGAAGAGTATTCGAAAAATCGATGCCTGTCCCTATGGGAAACGAACGCAGTACAACTGCTACAGGATGTAAACAATGGGGAATGCAACAATGGGTCGGCAGGCCCACGAGATTTTCACCCTACTTCCTGGCCGTTTCCCATCGTATTTCCGTTCTTATTCTTTTTAGAGGGACACAAAGCTTACGTTTTAGTCACAAAAACTAGCATTTTTTATCGTGAACCTGCCTTTAAAGGTACAGTCCAAGCTCAGGGACGAAATCCAACATTCCCACACAGTGGTGAAGTAGGCCCACCCTATATAACACCTGCCAAGTGCGAGCTCTCGGTTCCTCCGAATAAGCGAAATATAAGAGGAAGCCACCCTGGGGCGCCCACATCGGGAAGCCACTTTGGCACGCCCCTTTTACAAACTTTCGAGCTCAACAGTGACGAGACGACCAATGATTTTCAATCAATATCCTTGTTTATCTCTTCACTCTCAGCCTCTCACTCCATTCAGGGCTGCTCGCATACATCGGTTGCAAATGACCGAAGTTACAAGCCTCGGACAACTCGTCCACCATGCTTTCAACGCTCGATTTGCGAGGAGGCGTATTCTGTTCATGGGGGGGGGTCTTTCACGATTCAAGGGACATCATTGAAATCAGCGTGGGACCGTTTTCAGGATAGGCAGAATAAAAAAAGAGAAACTATTCTGAAGCTGGACTGTGCCTTTAAGGAGCATTAATTGTTGTCAATATGAAGCTCAAAAAGATGTTCCCATCGCGGGTGACTACGAGAGTAACGCATTAATAGATTCTGCAACTCTGCAAATGTGAGCAACTGTTATCAACTTTGTTAAACAACCACTTGGAAACGCTTAACGCAAATAACATTGAGGGCCTGTAGTTTTGGAAAAAGCTAGGACCTAGAGTCAGTGAATAAGTGTGTTCCGAGTATGTGAATGCGTTAGTGAAGAAGTAAAATGCCCTTACTGCAGGAACAAGTGACATTCTACTCTGTAATTCAATCAAAGGTTGCAATATCAAGTTCCAGCATAAGAACCTGTATCAGTTCGTATCAGACGCACGTACGCCAACGTTCGGGCAGAAGAAAAGTTCCACACTTGTGAAAGCCAGGAGGCATCTCTCAGAATAACATTTTCGCACGTGGCTTCTGAAATAGTGTTAGTCATGAAAATTGGAACAAGTGATTCTTGCCGAAGGCATGATGACTGGTCGCCGCATACCACGTCACTCAGTGACACAATTTGCATTAGCATACCCTCTATTTTAGAGTCAAAATTGCGTATCATTATTATAGCTACACACTCGAAGCTCCGATAGCAATGTCCACGCAAACGTTCATCAAACGGCACTGTCACCATTCAACTACGCATACGGCAAAACCTTTGTTCACAAAACTCAACAGAGAACAGAAAATAAGATCTATTTTGTATACAACTTTTACAGTCTGCATCATAATTATAGCAACACTTTTGGTATTCAATTGCTATTCTTCTTATTCGGGAAACTGACTTGTAACGACTTCTCATAAGTCTATCGGTCCGCCTTCTCCAGCAATGATCTTAAAAACTCATTTTGGCATGGAGTCCAACATTAGGCTAAGCACTTCTACGTCCAAGTTGCTCCAGGCAACGATTACAGCTCCCTCGAGGTGTTCCAATGAGTCGCACATCCTACTTCCACTACACATATGGCGAAGCAGGATTCCTCGGTTGTTTTCCATTGAGTTAACGTCGGGTGAGCACGCCGGTCAAGCCTTAACAAAGAGCCTATGCTGCTCAAACCAAGCCCTATTCGAGCGATTCGTGTGGATATCGGTATCGTCCTATTAGAAGGTGAGCTCATTTTGTTGGAACCGAGCAAGGGACGGTAGCAGTCTCGTTCACAACAGTTCCTGGTACTCCACAGGAGCCCCTTCTAGAGGAGTCGAAGGCTATCTGAAGCACACCGTCAGCATCGAAGTCACACCATACTACGAGACTGCCTCCACCAAAACCCGCTTGGCGAATTTCCGCGGCTTCTTGAGGATATCTCGCCAGTAGTGTGCGCACCCTCCAGGTCCATCCAACTTGAACTTTTTCTTGTCCGAGAAGACCACCTGAACACAAAGTCAACCCAGATGAAGCCTGAGAACAGTTCTGTTCATCTTAGACACTTCAGTCGCCATAGCCACAGCGCACCGAAGTCGCGCTACGAAGATTGTGTTACGGTTGATCGCCCTCCATACGGTCAATCTGGATACCGCCGTAGAAAGTTCTGACCGGATAGAACGGCATGATCGAGGTGGACACAAGCCGCCCTGCTCGACGTCCTTCATGAGCAGACAGCATTCTGGGCCTGTCAGTGCCTTTCTTTCAACCATGTGACTCAGGACCATGCAAAAATCAATAGACGGCTGTGAAGTGACGATGGTGTTGCTCCGCTATTTTCCTGATATTAAGACTAGCCATGTCCAGGGCAAGAATCTGAGCATTTTCAATCACAGACAGAACGGATATGTTCGACATGATAGGAAATCGTTGATATTACAAACCTCCATCCATATCATATTCGAAATGGAAAATGTTATGAGAAATGAACAAGGGAGAATTTCCAATAAGTGTGGCTATAATTATGATACAAAGACTTCAAAAGCTATATGCAAAATAGACCTTATTTCTTCATGATTCTCTTGAAATTTTGTGAACAAAGGTTTTTGGGTGCGCGAAGTTGAATGGTGACAGTGCCGCTTGCTGGAAGTTTGCGTGGACGTTGATATTAGAGCTTTGAGTGTGTTGCTATAATTATGACACGCACTGTAGTGTGTGCCATTGGGGTGAATCCACCTATGCACGCGACGTATCCGATTTGTACGAATGACCGAAGTCTCTTAAGCTGATCGCGTAGTTGTTTTTCTTCAAATCTTTTTTTCTCATCGACAATTCTGTTCCTCACCGGGGAGCCTCGGCAGAATTGCTTTGTAGAGTTTGCCTGTGGGCAGAGGCAAAACAAACTTTATCAACCTCTCATTTCTCTACAACTCTCTCCTTTTCTTTTTGAGTTGTCCTCATTTATTTCAGAACTTATTCCGACTGCTTCCATTCTGTATACGCTATAAGTGCTAGATCAGCTTCACTTACCAATGTTTTTTATCCCAAGAATAACAGAGAATGACGGCAACGAAAGGGCTTCTCATTTTTCGAATATTTCTTTATTTTCTTGTTTTATTAAATCAACAACCACCCTTTGTCAATTATAATTGATCGGCTCTTGTTTGTTCAAGCATTTTTTATTCAACATAGATCTTACCCAGATTTTTTAGTGCTTTCGTTTGCCCAATCCACAAAAAAAGACCTAAATGTGAATGACAATAATTTTAGTTTTGTCTTTGGTCCAAACAAGGGTTGCTTGTCATTTTTTTGACTTTCTCAGTACCTTCTCCCTATGAACATATCACGGATAGGGTCTCTCTACACACCGAGAGAGTAGTTGTCCCGCTTTTCGCGGCTCTAATTCCACTCGACCACTTCGCTTGCATTGAGAAGCGTGACGTTTCAAACTGCAAAAGGGGACAACTCCTTCCTCGGTGTGTAGAGAGCCCCTGTCCCACATATCACGCCCGGTTTTTTTTCCTGAGGCCCGCCCGATTTCTACCAGCCGCCGGTGTAAGTATGTTATACCATATGATCACCGACTTTGTACCAACGCACAATAAGGAACGCGAAGTACTAATACGATCCGTGCCGACTTTCAGTAAACGCCCAACCGAACATCGGTGGGAATCGCTTTTCAATCTCTGCAAAGTTCGGAGAATTCGCTTTAACCCAAACTCTGCTCGAGTGGTTGTTTTCGGCGCTAGCACGATTATGAGGTCCGTTTCGAAAAATTACAGAGACAGTTATAGGAATTTTTCTCCTGATTTCTGCACCAATGGTGCTCGAAAGAGGATACAATCGGTTCAGAAATCAGGGTAGAATTCCTATAATCTTTATTAATCTCATCGAGAATGTAAGCCATGCATTTGTCGCCATTGACTACTTTTCAAGCGTTGTGTAGCAGTTGGAGTTTAGGAGCAGGGAATGATAAGACAAGCTTGGATCAAATATCAAACAATTGGCATGGAGTGGAGATAAGCATGCGCACAGAATCGGGAATGGTGTAGAAAGCTCTAGAGAGTTTCCCAATCTTTATAGTAAGAAACTTGCGGTAACGCTCAAAAGAGATTCTCTACAGTAACTTCTGTTGAGCAGCTAGCGAGCATTCCTAGGGCAGTTTTTGAGAAGATTTGAGAAGTGTTTAAAAAAAGGGCGCGGTTTGTTAGTAAACTCCGTTCTTCACCTTTTTAAAGAGTTTCTGTTAGAAAGGTGCCCTCCAAGAGAAATTAGCTTGGTTGATTCAAACACGGACTAGCAAAAAGTGAACAATAGAAGGATGTACAGAAAAATACAAAACCTTAAAGCATTCCAAGTTTTTCCCTTTACAGTGAAAGTAAACAGCTTGTGAGAATCAATCAAATGTCTCTGAACAGAATCGATTCACGTGGCCTCTTGCATAGCCTCACCCCGAAACCTCAATGTTTTGCTGCTTGAAAAATGTTTGTTTTGAGATCAAATGTCGCGAGTTGTTTGTTTTCACTGTAAAGAAACATATTCGAAATGTTTTCAGATATTGAACTGTCTTTCTAGACCCTTTTTTGTTCACTTTTTGCTGATCCGTGTTTCCATCAATCAAACTACTTTCTATTCTTTTTAACAGAATTGTTCGCTTTTTGTTGATATTACGCAGTAATATCCCATGCAAGCTCTCGAAGATAGACCTCATCTCCAGACTCTATTAGTTCCCTTTTTTGGGGCCTAGAGATTGATTGACCTAACTTTGTAATCAAACCATCTCTGCCTCCCATACATGAATGGGAACAACACGAACGTTCGCCATTTCTTTGTGCCTTGGGTTGTTATGGCTGTTCTGTAACAATGACAGTGATTGCCACATCTCATCTGTTCACACAAAAACAAACAATGAATTGAGAGGCAGCACTGAGAATGCGATAGTTGTGGTGCGCTTAGGGAAGTAGGGGGGGGGTAACGCTTTAAGGAAAAAATTGTTTTAAGAAGAGTAGAAAAAGGAAGCTAGCGTAGGAGGTGGGAAACGTGAATTATTTTTCATCTGGAGGTATGACTGTGGTTTTCTCGGCGTGAATTTTTATTTTATTACTTACACGACCGTTAATTGCCGGTTTTACTCAAGGGACCGAAAATTATTGCAGGAAAGCTAGAACAATCGAATCGAACCCATTTCAAAGCAGTGTTTAGGCAACTCATTGACTTACTGATAAGCGTGTACTGTTTGTATGAGAATTGAGTAGTAGCCTGGGTGAAAAAGCATCAAGAGCGCTGAAGATGAGCAATGGGTAAACGAGGAAGGGTCCAGGACTCCTGCTTCCTTTCCGGGAGTCTTGCACAATCTATCGGACGACCAGAAACGGCTCATAGACTCCCGCTATCTTCGGGTTGTCCTCCACAATTTTCTGGCTGGCCAGCAATGGGTCCCGAACTCCTGCTGCTCTCCGGGGTGTCCTCAACAACTTCCTGAATGGCCAGTAAAAGACCCCGATTTACTGCTGACTTTCCGGAGAGTCCTGCACAACTATTCGAACGACCAGCAACGGGTCCGGGACTTCTGCGCACTCTCCGGGGCGTCCTACACAGTTTCTCGGATGAACAGCAACGGTTGTTTGGACGTTTACGCCCACAGTGTAGCGCCCTTTCACTTCCATCATATAGTTAGATGGTCAAAGCAAACACACAGCGTAAATCGACCACGCTGGACTGACATCAGGTGCTGCACGAGATGTGGGCCGGACACTTTTTCGCAGACCCTCCCCTCTGATGACAATTTTCCTAAGACCCCCAGGAACGTGAGTAGGTCAATTTTTGACCGTTTTTCCCACCTCAAAACATCTGATATGTTCAAGCAGTTTATCCAGCAGGTTTGCGTACCTCTAACGTTTCACTGCAGTAACACTTCTCGTCGTTTTCAAATGGCAAGTATAAAATTTTTAAATGGTTGAAAAACCAAAATTGACAGCTCGAAGCCAATGCTTTACAAAAAATTGGATGTTTGAGAGAACGAGAACACAGAACTTTTCTTACTGCATTTGTGTAAAGAGGAGCTGAAAGTGAAAAAGTATAATAAGTAACTGGCAACAGCTTGTGCTGTGTAATAAAATGCGGATGTCTAAGAAAGTGTTGGTATGTAGTCCATATTTTTTTTTGAGTCACGAGAGTAGGATATTTGAGTCAAGCGTGATTGATTTACAAAGTGTACCAACTTTGACCGTCTAAGATGGACGCTGAACGGCGCCAAGGTATAAAACCGTTAAACACGTCGGTTCAATTGGTGTTCGTCCAAATATCAGACCCCCGCTTCCCACCCCTCCGTAGCTCCAGACCCCTCCCTGTGGGGATCAACCCGCGCCGTACCCTTGCTCAAATATCCTACTACCGTAACTCCTAGTGTTCAAAACTATGAACTTCCAGCGGGACCACACCTGCAACAAGGTGTGGGCCCATATAGTGTAGCGCCCTTCAGTGTCCATCTTAGACGGTCAAAGTTGGTATACTGGGTAAAATGTCCACGCTCGACTCAAATATCCTACTCTCGTGATTCGTAAAAGATTATGGACTTTCGGCGGGATCGAATCTTCCCTAAAACATGCGCATTTCATTACACAGCACAGGCTGTTACCAGTTACATACAGCAACTGGTAACTTCAACTTTCAGCTTCTCTCTACATAAATGAAATAAGCGCTGTTCTGTGCTCTCGTCTTCTCAAACATCCCTTTTTTTGCAACGCATTGGCTTCGAGCTTTCAATTTTGGGGTTTTTTCAACCATTTGGCAATTCTATACTTGCCACTTGAATACGACAAGAAATATTCTATTGCAATGAAAGGTTAGAGGTAAACCTGCTGGATAAACTTCCTAAGCACATCAGCTCTTGATGTTGGTGGGACTTGAAAACTGACCTACTAACGTTTGTGGGGGGGGGGTCTGAGCTAAATTGGCATCGGAGCGGGAGTCTGCGCAAAACTGGCCGGCCCCCACGTCGTGCGGTACCCTGTCCTCCTATCCCAGTCATTACCATCCGCCTACCAACCTATGGCGAATTGATTTTCACAAGTTTTTAACTCGTGCAAAACCTAAAAAATAAAGTGCTTTCACGCTACAACTATGATGCCAGCTTGGTTTTGTAAACCTAAGACTTGCAGAAGTCGGTAAAATTCTGGGAAAGGAACTAACCAACACAGAAATTGCTATGAGGCAATTAAATCAAACCCTATGTTTCAACGCATATTTGCCAAAAACTTGCCGTAGAGAAGCAAAAATTTCGGCAAAACGGCAACGGCCAAGCCCAAAAAAGGACCGGCAAACGGCAAACAGTTTGTGGTGCTTCCACAGGCCCTATCGCGATTCGCGGCTATGCAAGAATAACCATCAAACAATTTTCAGGGTGTTCTGAAGAAATTTTCGGGTTCGGCTCCAAGTTGGGGCGTAGAAGTTGTTTAGAGTTCTAAAAACGAGACGCGTTATTAGGTGCACTGCCACCAAACGGAATAGATAAATATGAGAGCAGCGCGCTTTAGTCAGTAAACGTTCGAAAACATGAGGGGGTAAACCTGTCGTGCGCTCTCTGCAAGCTATTGAACAGAACCAGACGTAGTTTCCATAAGCGCATGTCCTCATCTAGCTCGTCAAGCTGACTCTGTTATGAAGAGTGTAGGAGTGCTGTCTGAAATGATGAAATCACAGGCCGGCAAGTGTCCATAAAACATCATTGGTTCCCACGAGCCGTGCGTCGTCATGCTCACTATTCTGGTGAGTCCCTCATCTTTTCTAGACAATCGTTTTGCTGGGAAATCTCTTTGTTAAGGTACTTGGCTGCTTTCCCACTTGCTCAAAGTGTTCAAGTTGCAACAGACTGTACGTAGCCCACCTGATGGAAACCATTTCGTTTGAGACGAGATGACTAAGACAAGAAGAAACCTCCAATTTTTCAGCAATCCGGCATAGCGGCGAACCCACTACCACTCATCCAAAGCGTAAGCAACTCATGTAATAACCTCCGTCATTCTGGAAATCTAAGAGCTTTCAGTCGCCATCCACTTTGATGATGTAATGAAGACAGGTATGCCGACGGGTATGTTTTCAATCAAATTCCTTTTCACATGATTAGTTGCTTCTGCTCAGCATTTGAAAAGAGCAAAATTTGAAAAGTCAACAAAGTATTTCGTGATGCGAAGGTAGGGGCCAATCTATACCACTTTGCCGCATTAACTGGCACATAATATGCCACCAAGACATGAAAAAATAGATGTGTTTCTGGTGCCCTGCTAACCGAGCGCAAAGTGCTGGAAGGTTATAATCTAGACAAAAGCCGAAGGATTCAACGGCAGTAGGGACTTAGTTGTAAGGGCTTTTGAAAAGATTTTTTCACTTGATGGTTCACTATGAAACCGGTCGGGATTTGGTGAAGAGCTTCCGTATGAAAGCGTTACTTCGAAACCTGCAGTGGGTTATCATGCAATGATTTAATAGAGAAAGCTAATGCGAAGAAAATTGCTGGGCGTTCTCGTATTAAAGGCAGTGTTCACGATGATTTTCGTCTCCACGTTTTTCACACAAAACAATGTGCCGGCCTCCAAGTGTTACCAAAATCACGAAGAAACGGCGAGAAATGCATTAAAACGTCGTATTGTAGTGACATTATTCCATAACATGGACTAGGTGTCCGGTTGATATGAGCATGTTCATGGTGTTTGCATCGTTGGAAAATTGGGTCAATCGAAAATAGAAGAGTATTCTATGCAAAGCAGGATTAGTTAGGGCCCTAAGGAAAGAGCGGAGCAATAGAGAATAGAGAATCGCAGAGGACAGAGTTGCAAGAGGAAAGGCAAAGTTTGAGACGATTGTTCGATTTTTAGTTTGAGATGGTCGTCCATTCCCAAATTTTGGAAAAACGAAATTCCGCGCATCATCTACGCTGCGATGGACCTGCGATGCGTTAAGATGATAGAATTAGCAAGTCCTTCCAAAAATATTCAGCTTCTCTGATATTCGATTAGGTCACAATGACATAGAATACTTCATTACTAGTTTTGTGTAGGTCGTCAAAATCGTGTTTCAAGTCAAGAGTGTTTCATGTTCGAGGTGCACTTCACGAGATGGCTCATGAGATTGTCATAACTTCTATGTCTTCACAAGCTCGGCTGATGAACGAAGTGACGCCTAGTAGCATCAAAAAGAGCAGCCTAATGACCAACGAGCTGCATGAACAGGTTGACCGCGTCAGCAGGTCCAGTGAAATGCCGACTAAAGATAAGCAGATCATATCGATGATTTTGCAAGAGTTAGCGCAAATTCGTATAGAAAACGAGAAGCTGAAACAAGAGGTCCAATCTCTGCGGAGTACTGTAGCTCACCTTTCAAGTTCAGAAGGTGGGTTTCTTGTAGAGCACAATTGAAATAACGCTGGCATTCATTACTAACATGTTTCAGAGTTTGCGAAATCGTTCGAGGAATTCGACAAATCTCGTTCGATTGTTATTGGTGGCATACAACAGCTGCAATCAACTGTGGAAAGAGAAAAACTTTCACATGACTTTGCCAATGTTTGTAGGGTTCTGGATTATTTGGGTCTAGGATGTAGGCCCATCTCCGTTCACCGCCTCGGGCAGCCCTTTAGGGACGGCCATAAATTGTTGAAAGTTGTATTGCCCACGAGTGATTTCCAGCATCAAGCCGTGCAGATGGCTAGTCTCCTAAGCCATTATCCAACCCGTGGCATTCATCTTCAGGAATACCTCAGTATTGATGAGGTGAAGCGAAGACAAAGAGAGGGTAAGCGGAGACCTAATGAGGTTTCCAAAACGAGACCGGTCGGCCGTAGCCAACCTTCCCTCAACAGTGGGCTACTTTCATCATCTCGTCCATCCGCATCAGGCAAATGGTGAACTAATCGGTCATCACGGTAGGGCGTTATAGTAATATAATGTAATGCCAGATACAAAAAAATAATGAGAGTGGTAGGAATCCGACTTTTGTCTTGTTTATAGTCATTTGAGCGCAGCTCAAGCAACTGTTCCCAAGTAATAATGCTTTTGGCTAACCAAGGATATTAAGCGCTGTGGCTGTCTAATAGTTGAACAGTTCTGGTAGTGCATTCAATGCTCTCGTTAACGATAGTCTTCACGAGTAGTTGGGCATCATATGTATGGTACTTTGTGATTTTTTTGTCATAAAGCATATAATTCCGAGGTCTCTGTAGCACATAAGCATGTACTAGGCTGTCGGAAAAATTCTCCAACACCCGAGTTTGTAGATTCTTGTCGAGGAATATCTAGTGATTCTCGAACGAAATTTGGAGGGAATCCCCTACTTTGAGCCCCTTCGAACGCTCTAATTCGCTCAAAACTGCCAAAGTTGATAGGGCATTCGAACTTTCAGAGAACTAGATAACAGCGCTTGCAGAAATTTTCGACGGAGCGTAAATACCGACTTTTGCAAAGGTTGTGAATTCACAACTTTGATAACACTTGCTTTAGGCCCCGTCACAGTTGGTAGAAAAACCGACTGAGTCTGCCTGATCCCAGATCTTATTGGTTCAGCAATCATTGACAATATATGACTTCGGGACGCGTTTGAGCGCTGCTTGTGCAGTTTCTTTGGGTGCGTTTGCGAGTGTTCAATATCGAACGTGTGGGCTACGAACGGACACAGACGGACTCATCACGTGCCTTTTCTGCACCATATTCTCTGAATGCCTTGTTCCCATCGATCGGGTGAGACTTAGCCGATCGGCCAGCTCTGACTGTGGTTTTACCAAATTAGTTTTGGCTGCTTGAGGATGAAGGCACGAGCAAAGACCATTTTTCATTGATTCATATTTTCGAGCGGCACCTCACAAAGCCACCTGTAAAAGTCAGATCGAAAAAAATGATCAATGTTAATTTCATCTGCACTTTTTCCTTTTCTCGTCTTTTTCTATGTACGGAGCGACAACCAGTTTGCCCCAGCGGCTAGACATCGTGCCGACATTCGGCATTGCAACGCGTGTATTGGAAACGTCAAATGACTTACGGAGTGGCCTGTGGCCGTATTCATGAATGCACGGGCGCAGGAAGGGGGCGGAACCCTCCCGTGCCCGGCCAACGGCAACCAATATTGTGCCTTCCCCTGTCCAAGTTTCAATAGTGATGGCCCCCTCTTGGCAACCTGTGAGAGCAGAGAGAGGCATGATGACCCGCCCGCAGAGACGGAGAGGAGATGGCCAGGTAGGTGGTTGCTGTCTCTCAGACCCATAAGCAATGCTTTTCGGCGAGCACAGCCTGCCTGACCTTAACTGTGCAGGTAGACAGGAAGTGTCCGCACTGCCTGTCAGCAAGATATTGATCATTCTCTGCGGCGTGAGATCGAAGAAGCAGGCAGCCACAGCGCTCTCCATCTACCCGCTAGGTAGCTAGGAGCCTTCCTATCTACCCGCCAGGTAGCCAGCAACCTTCCTGTCTGCCTGCCGGGTGACCAGGAAAGGTGCAACATCGAAAACTCTTCCAGCAGCGGGTGGACTTTGAACCTTCCCGGAAGGCTCCCGACGCTTCATGAATACGGCCACTGGTTACCCTGCGATGCCGTCGTCGCATAGAAGATCCTAGTAAACTTTCACCACTTACCGGCCTCCGTGCCTGGAAGTCAGTCACCTCGGAGGTTTCCGATCGCACCACCAGTGAGTTTATAATTGCGTAAGAGCAGGAATATAGCAGTTTAGACAGCAAATGCTCATGAACGCTCAACATGAGCTGTGAGGTACAGTACCGCGCATGTTTTTTTTTTGCAAAAACGGCGTTTTGCGGCGTTTTTTGAGCACTTAAAGCGCCGTGTCGCCATAACTCCTTTCAAAATTGACGAAATGAGTTTTTCAGGAAGTTTTCGTGTTGCACTATGCGAGGCTAATGTAATGGTACGTGTAGAAAGCCCTTGTAACACTGGTGTTCCCTTCGAAAATGTGTATTTCCTTCTAAGATTCACATCGACCAGAGGTCAAAACAGAACAGATTTCTGCTATCATGACCATCTGATCAGTTCATGATGAGGGATTCTGTGGTACAAATATTCATTTTTCGATAAACTTCTGGAGATGGATCTACGATTCTGTAACACTATCGTATAGGACTAAATAGAAACAATCTAAAAATGGCTTCAGAATTGAAATTGGTCTGCTTTGAAACACATTATGGCGTTGCGGCGCTTTGCAAGCGCAAAAAACGTAGCAAAACGCTTTCTTTGCAAGAAATTTGCTCGGTACTGTAGGGGATGGGAGCTGGAGAGAATGTGGGCTTTGATTCTTGAGTTAATCCGAGGACTGTACATATGCAGGCTATGTACACTATTTCATTCTGGTGTTCGCTAGCTGATCGCTGTTCTCAACTGTCAAGTCAGATAAGTTTGCTACCACTCCTGGTTACGGCGATGTCGATCTATGGAAACGACTCTATCATGTTCGGAAGGGGGAACGCCTTGGCAGAAGCGGGTCGGTTCATCGGATCGGGGTTTTTTTTTTCGAGGACCTTGAGACTGCATGCCGCATACATAGCCACGAAGAGACGCAGACTGTGTTTGAATACGACGAAAGAATCCACATTGACCACACGGGAAAATGGCTGAACTCCATTAACCTATGTCAGTCTCGCATTCTATTGCGGAGAGGTAGTGGCACTCCCACCAAAGTGTACTGCTTACGCCAGAAATATTAAAACAATGCTCTCCCTGCAACTTTCCCATTTAGCAAGTTTAGCAGGTTTTAAAGTTAATTTTTTCTGTATTTGGCTAAGTCTCGATTTATTTGTAGATTTTTTAGTAGGATTTAGTAGGCGTTTGACTGAGTGAGCACATTTCTGCTTGAGACCAGTCAGAATTTGGAAAAAAAACGATTCTGCCGCAATGTGCATCAGTATGTTTCGAGAGTTCAACATCATCGGACATACTTCAGAGTTTGCGAAATCGTACGAGGATCTCGAGAAAGCTCGTTCGATTGTTATTGCTGGCACAAAGCAGCTGCAATCAACTGTGGAAACAGAACAGCTTTTACATGACTCTACCAATGTTTTCAAAGTTCTGGACCATTTTGGGCTCGGATGTGGGCCCATCTCCGTTTACCGTCTTTAGGCACATTTCTGCTTGAGACCAGTCAGAATTTGGAAAAATACAATTCTGCCCAAATGTGCATGAGTAAGCGGAAACGTGTGAGGGGTACAATCAGTCTGGTGTTCGTTCCACGCAAACGGATACAACCATTAGTTTCCAACTAGCGAGACCTAGCGAAGTTTTCGCTCACAGAAACTTTTGCGTGAGCCAACTACCTGAGACGGATTAGTTAGTTAGAACGGTGGTGACTGACTTCCGTCTAACCGAAAGTTGCTGTACGTAGGTATGGACTCTCCTGAGCAGAGCAGGGTGCCGTACATTTACAGCAGGCCGTGGGGGTATCACAATGTGGGATCAAAAAGCAAAACATAAGAAGCCAGCAGTAAATCGTCGGTTGCTACCGGCATAAAATTCACAACCCCTTCTGCACTTCCTTCCCTTACTCTGCCAATTCGAGACTTGATGCCGCAGCAAAAGAGACTTGATGCTCATGTACAAGTCGGCATGAAGTCTTAATTTGCCGCGCTAAATCTCACTGTATGGGTGAATTTGCCGCCAGGAGAAGGTGAGAATGAGGTGAATTTCCCGTGAAAATGGTGCGAACTGGCAGCGAGAGAGGGTCCAATTTACCCCGAAAATTTCACGAATTTGAAGGTCCACAGCAAGGAAGCCCCCTTGTCCGCAACATGAGCGTAATCTTCACCGAGGTCTGCGGTGAGGAGCCACCCTCTGCGGACCCCGGCGTAACTCGTCCCCTGTCGTGAGGATACCCACTGTATCCTCCCAGCAACCAAAAATTATGCTGGCCTCCGGAGAAGTGACCCGAAGTCACCTTTCAGGGCCGGCAGCAGAATGCCGAATGAGGACTCTGGTGGGATGAGGCTGTTTTTATACCGGCGGTGCTCATAGTAAACACATTGAGACGTGATTATTCGTTTTATCATGTTTTCGCTGGGATGTTTTCATTTGTTTAGAAATTTCTGAGATGCCAGCAACGGCGGTAATTTCACCCTTTGCGCTGAGTGGTATCCAGCCGCTCAACAACTGATATGCATTAACATGTTAGCGCAGGCGGTATTTTCACGCTTCGCGCTGACTGATATCCAACCGCTCAGCAAATTCACCCTTTGCGCGGATAAGCTTTCATGACGGCGCTAAAGGTGAATTTGATGCCTTATGATAAAAAAGCGTGATAAAGGCCGCTTTCGCCGAAGCATCAAGTCTCGAATTGGCAGAGTACGTCGCTACCCACTGCCCTTTCTTCCAATTTGTAGAGTTCACAAGCTATTAATCTCGCCTTACCGTCTCTATCATGATAAGGACAAACGCATTCTCATTTTATATGATGTTTCCCTAGTTCACCAACGTCATGCCCTTGTTCTCAATGAATGAAATTAGTAGGTGGTTGTTTATGTTTTCGTGGTGCAGATTTTGATAAGCTCAGACTTGCAACATATAAAAACTGGTTTTTTGGAAGTTAGGGAATCGAAATGACTGAGCGGTTGCAATGAGTGGCGAACAGAGAAGGTGCGGAAGTGGACCTGCTGCTTGTTTCCTAAAACTGGCAAGAAAATGTCTCAGGAGTTCTGCGTCAATCTCGAAACGCGTCGCACGCTTCTCAAAATTCATGTTTTCTAATCTGTTTTCTTCTCCACAAAAGGTTAAGATTTAGCATTAAAAAATTTTTAAAAAAACTTTTTTCAAATTCTTCACTCTTGGTAACGTCCTGCACACTCCCACTGCGGTCCTGCTAACTTTTGATGACCTGCACACTCCCACTCGTGACCTGTGCATTTTCTATGACGCCCTGCACACTCCCACTGGGGTCCTGCACACTCCCACTGGGGACCTGCGCACCCTCTATGACGTCCTGCACCCTACCATTTGGGTCCTGCACACTATCTGTGACGTGCTGCACACTCGCGTTGGGGTCCTGCACACATTCAATGACGTCCTGCGCACTCCTACTCAGGACCTGCAATTTTCTGTTATGTCCTGCACACTCCAGCTGGGGTCCTGCACACTTTCTATGACGTCGTGCATACTCCCACTGGGGTCCTGCACGCTTTCTACGACGTCCTGCACACTTCCGCTGGTGTCCTGCACACTTTCCATGACGCCCTGCACACTCCCACTGGGGTCCTCCACACTTTCTATGACGTCCTGCACACTTCCGCTGGGGTCCTGCACATTCCTACTTAGGGCCTGCGCACTTTCTATGACGTCCTGCACACTCCGATTAGGGTCCTGCACACTTTCTATGACTTCTTGCACACTCCCACTGGGGTCCTCCACACTTTCTATGACGTCCTGCACACTTCCGCTGGGGTCCTGCACATTCCTACTTAGGGCCTGCGCACTTTCTATGACGTCCTGCACACTCCGATTAGGGTCCTGCACACTTTCTATGACTTCTTGCACACCCTCACTGGGGTCCTGCACTCCTTTTATGACGCCCTGCATTTTTTGCATCGCTAGACGACTCCGCAGAAGTTATCATGACCACGGCCAAAAGTGCGCTCCACGGACAGTCTCGGTTGCCCTGAGGCACGTAAGAGGTGACTCAGGCTGATTTTTTGGTAATCGATAAATGTCGCACCCACCTAAATGTTGGTACCATTTCATACAAGTTTTGATCGGCCATTCCTAAGATATGTGGACACATGCACACACATACACACACACACACACACACACACACACACACATCGGGACATAACTGCTTTAAGTATAAGGAAGTGGATGTCACGTATCAGCGTGTGGTGTCGGTTATGTTATTGAGAATATCAAGTATTGTTGTTCCAAGTGATAAGAATGCATGACCGCCTGTTTCCATGTAAATATTATTGAATCCTGTCAGTCGTTACATTACAATGTTGTGTGTTCTGGTAAGTCAGCTTTTCTTTCCAACAAAAGTCTGTGTTCTGCTTGCCCCTGTTCAGGTATTATGCTGCTTGCCGCTAGCTTCGAGTGATCCAAGTTCAAGAACAATTGAGTTCTGTAAGTGGTAGCGAGCTTTTAGGCGTGGCAGGTGCACTAAATGCCTTTCAGTTGTGCACACTGCCGATGGAATCAGTGCCTCAAAAAATCCGTCCACTTTTGTGATTCCGAATAACATTCTAGACGGCGATGCGGGCCTCATTCCTCCTAATCTCAAGCGTGAGTAGCGCAATCAGTGATCTTTGATTTCAAGAAGGATTTTATGCGCTTTTCAGCGTCTATATCCTATACTAGAAACTACCTGAAACCGTCCAGTCAGAGAGGTATTCTCTCAAGATATAACTATTCCAACTAGAAAAAACTTACAGAAAGTTTGCAGGTAATCACGATGAGAAGCTTTGCGCTCCCAAAAACAAGTAACTCTCGAAGAACTATAGGAGGTAGCATGAATACGACGACTGCGGAAGGTATCGTGCCGCGTTCATATAACAACCCGCTTTTCGGTGTTTTCTCATCTTGTACTGAAGAATTACGGGCATTGAAATAAACGGATGAAATCTCGAACAACTTTTTGATTTATTGAGTTCACGCGAATGGATGATTACAATTTCTTTAATTTCCTCTATGTTGAATGCAGTCCAGGGAGGCTGGTAACATATCTGGCACGTCTTCTATTTTTTGCGAAAATTTGTTGCAGCACAGATCATCATTGTGATGGTTTGTTCCGCACTATACACAATATTCTTTCGGTTAACGTTTCGGCAAATCGCCTTCGCAGGACTCTAAAAAGTCATCCTCATTCAAAACAACTACCTGTATCGAATTTCCTGACAACCTTTGACCAGCTGCAAAGTCAACGTGGAACCGAGAATAATGTGCCTACCTGATAATGAGTTAGTCGTGACTTCTTCACAACGACCAACTCGTTGCGTGCAGCGCTTGAGGACTGCGATTGAAAAGAAATCTGTTTCCGTGATGATCAGTGTAGAAAGGCCCCAACAGTGGAGAAGTATTGCGATTAATCGCCCTCAACACCCTGAAATTTGCCAAAGAGTTCTTCTCAGGCATATTATCTCTGAGAAAACCAATTCCTCACCCGCAGGATATGAAGGCGTGGGGGAACGAGTTTTGTCTCCAGAGTCCCTTCTTAAAACTCCATTCAGATTCACCATTTTTTTAAATCTGAAAGGTTTTCCAAGATCCTTGTGAGAATGCTATTCAATGGTACAATGTTAGAACTCGATATCAAACAAAGTAGTTCGGGGTTAAATTTCTAGTGCGCCATACAGTGAACAAATACAGTAGGCGGCTGCACAGCGGTATGTAGGGTCCATGTCATCAATTTAGTCTAGTGAATGGACGAGGCTGAGATAATAGATCGCCGAGAACAATGGAAAGCCCGTTGGCCGGCGACCCCACCAACGCCGCACAGCCAGCCGCAATGATCGCGACCGATCCACCTGCAATGACTTGGATCTGATACGAAGACCATTTACTGTTTAACAATCTGCGAATCATGTTTTGAATATTTTTGGTCGAATCTTAACCCTATCAGCCAGCACATTGTTCAATAGCTTCTCTCACCTGGATCCTAAAAGACTCCCGAGATATGTACACAAATTTCAAAAGAATTTGTTGAGCAAGGATGACTGCTCCGACTGCTCAAAATATACTGGCGGAAGACGTGATGCACACTGAAAAGCCAATGGCCGACGTAGTACACAACGACGTGCAGGAGAAAACCAACGGTCGTGGCAGGTCTCAAAAGAAGTCTGCCAGAGTCAGGAAGGATGTATTGACATTAGTGCAAGAAATTAGAGTACTTCGTGTAGAGAACGAGAAATTGAGACAAGACCTTGATTCTTTACGGAACAGCTTAATTTAAAAAGAGCTGGTCTGAAAAGCTCCGTCGCAATCGTCGATATACCCTCTAACAACCCTCAGAAACCGTCTTATCCAAAACCGTCTATATAGCCGTGTTTCCACTACCTCAAATTGTGTGGTCTGCCCATTTGGTAGGACAGAGAGAATGCACTGCATGCGGTGTAGTCTACAGGATCTCGTGCCAGCCGAGCAGCTAGCAATATATTGGGGAGACATCGCGGCCGCTCTATTCTTCACTTCCGCACTGCCGTTCAGTCCGCAAAGTGCGCTTGATTGCGAAATCGTGCTGCGGCGCGGTTGCGAGTATCCTCAGACAGGGATGTGGGATCACCCGGGCGGTGGGAGCACCCGGGCACCAAAGGCCAAAAGCGCCCGGGTGATTCCACATCCTTGTCTGAGGATGTTCGCAGCCGCGCCGCAGCAAGATTTCGCAATCAGGGTGCATTTTGCAGACTGAACGGCAGAGCGGAGGTGAACTGTATGTTAGAGTCAAAGAGCATTTAGATGGGAAAGATAAGCTCCGGGTATCAACAGTTCTGCGGTGCCACCGTATTAACGCGCACAATGGCGATAATTATCACGTCAAGGTCGAGATGTTGGGGCGAGAAACCGATATCCCTGCCAGTAAAAAACCCTGGACGCTTTTTGTATGCAGGCTAGCGACCCAAAAATCAATCGGAAGGGGAATGCCTATATATAGCTGAAGAACTCAAGACCGACCTCAGACTCGCATTTTAACGTAGAGAGGTAGCGGTCTCGTCCTGTGCTCCGCTTTCCACCAACCGTTCTATCGTGCTGATTCATCTAGCGAGTTTCCTGCCAAGGTGTGGTAATCTCTTAATTTCTCTGGTTTTGTCTACGTTTTTGAAAAATCTCTCTCGAATCCCAGTAAAGTTTAGCCGACATTTGGCCGGATAAGCACATTTCTGATTTGCTCCTTTCAGGCTCTGAAGAAGGCGATTCCGCCGAAACGTGCGTAAGCCAACAAACTGCATATCAACCTCGTGGTCCAGTTCAAGTACACAATTACTACGGATTAGGGAAAACATCCATGATGCAGAGGTAGATATCAATAGGGCTGCCGAAGACAAATTTTCCTTGTCTGGCCCAGACTCCATTCGCTCGTATGAACACTTTGATAGATATCTTTCAATAGTTATTGGCGGTGTCCGGGAGCCGGATTTCATGGCAAAACGTGAAAACCTGATGGATGACTATGTCACCGTATGTAGTATTCTAGAATACTTGGACGTTGACTGTAATCCTATCTCCGTCTACCGCATTAGAAGGCAGCAGAAGGGCAAAGTTAGATTGCTGAATGTTGTGTTGCCGATGATGGAATTTCAGCGTTTTGCCGTGAAGAAGGCCTAACGACTCTCCTCCATTCCTATCTCTAGAATATTCCTTTGGGAATATCTTACAGAGCGAGAGCTAGATCAAGAACTTGAACTGCGCAGCCAACGAAAGAATGAGGTTGCCGTTGTATTTTCAGTGGAGAACGGCGTATTTCACGCAAACATTGGGCTCCCGCCGACGCCTCATCCGGTGGCAGCAAATAATTCTACGCAGATAAAATGATCCTCATCCTTAGATAATGGGGAGTTAAGGTATGTAAACAGAAACTTAAGGTATTTAAGTTTTAGAGAATAAGAAGTGTTCGAATTCGCGTTTCAACTCGTGCACGTCTTAAATCGTGTCCCTTTGTGTTAAACCTCCTCAATATTCTTTTTCTTCTGTGATACTAATCTCTGTGGTCGATTTTTGGTGGAGTGTGTTCTTGCTCATGCATAGATTGCTCTTCACTACGACTCCTCAAAGTAGTCGGAGTACTAATGGTAATGAATCTGTGTCAAAGAGTTAGTGTTCATTATGAAAGCTCCTGTAGCAGACTTATAATAGCATGAAAAAGAGAACTCTATCTTGTGCTTGCAATCGAAAAGTATCTTCTTTTAATCGAGGCGTAGCCAACGGACCAGAGATGTATTCTCGTCAGTTTCTATTGTAACCAGAAGCCAACAAGAATGCGTGTTTTGTTGTACGTTCAGAAGCCTGCTTTAGTAGCCAAGAACAATCCACCGACTTCTTTCGGCGCAGAAGCTGAACGGTGTGCAACCCGCTAAGACAGCGCCAGACTTAAAGCGCGGTCACTGTTCTGCCTCACAATTGTTCGTTGGAAAACACTGTGCGCTTCTCAGCAAGTGCACTCAATCGCCACGAAGTGGTTTACTAGTGAAAAATAAATGATGGATTAGCAGTGTGAAAGCAAGAAGGTCAACGTATTCGCAATATTGACTTCTGACTTTAATGATTAAGGTATTAATCAAATTTGGGAGACCTAACCTCCAGCACCATTTCAAAAGATGTTCTTCGTAGGAATAGTCCACGTGCAACTCTCGATATATATTGGCATGTTGATTGACACTTTAAGTACTGCGTGGTCGCAGTGAGACCAAGATTGTTATTATTTCTCTATTTGGCTGAATTTTTTTTGTCGCCTTTTTCGTAGTTTGGGAAAACCAAATTAAGATTCATGAAAATATTCTCTCAGACCCTATTTCAAAATCTACAGAGGAGAATTCACACGGAATAGAAGCAAAAGAACGTAGTCACAAATGACTCCGAACTTTGAATGAGGACCAAGAGGTCCTTCATCTTTGGATGGAAGTTGTTAGGCGACTGACGAGTAGGAACCCTCAAACCATCCAAGACTAGGGACTGCCCACGCTCAGACCCGCCCTCATACCATGACCGGTTGGTCCAAATCTGCACAGGTCAGTATGCAGCGCCAGCTCCAGAGTCAACGCAGTACATTCGTCCGAAATCCAAAAAACTTCGAGAGTTATGAGCGCTGCGATTTTGCGGGTATGCCACTTCAGAACCCTCATGACCAAGGAAGTGCTATACTGAATAAGTTGCCGCTGTGTGGGGAGGATTATATGGGGGAGACAATAAAACCCTAGTGTCAGGATCAAGGAGCACATGGACAGGCTGAACAAGTCTAAAATATCTACTTCGCTTGGGGAACACAGGGTGCGCAGTAATGATAACAAATAGACTTCAATTGCTGTTCCGATCTTTCCAGAGAAAGTGACTTCTTAGCGCACAGAACTCCTGAAGCTTTTTGGATTGCCGCAAAAGCACCCAAAATAAACCGAAAGGACGAATGTGTTGCGGTGCAACAGGAGCTGGCGCCGTACGTTGACCTGTGCGGATTCTGGTTATACGGTCATGATCTCAGGGAGTGTCCGGGCGTGGGCTGTCCCAAGTCTTCGCTGGTGGTCCTGAAGGTTCTTACTAGTCAGTCGCCCAACAGCATCCGAGGCTACCGGACCTATTCGTCCGCTTCAAATGTTGGTACAATTTGTGACTTTAGGTGTTTTGGTTTACTTACGTGTGATTTCTTCTCTGTAAATTGAGACGGGGTTTGGGAAGATAGTGTCATGGGGCTTAATGTGGTTTTTACAGGCTCCGAAGAAGGCGGAATCCGCTGGAACGTAAGACAAACAAAGAGGGTACAACAATCTTGGTCTTGCTTCAAACACGTTATACTCTAAGAGTTCTTCATAGGCTTTGACCAAGTACAGCTGGTACATTAAAATCACTCTTTTTCGTTAACGTCGAAGAGAGATACATAATAGGTGCGATATTGCATAATTTCATTTCCAAATCATTTCCAAAAAAACTGTTCTATAGATTTTTTCCTACAAGGTTATACAACGATTAAAATAACCTCCTGATGGCAAATACGTGCTACTTTATACATTTTTGATACCTTTGATGGTCAATCGTCATCAGTGATCATCTCGATGTGAACCACATCCGCTTCATTCTTCTCTGGAATCATCAAGTGCGGTAAACCTCTTCGTTCAGATGACTTGTTAATCGTAACCTCCCAATGTGTAGCTGGTCGGCCAAGTACTCTTTTGACAACTCCAGGGTATCAGCGAGTGAGTCTGGTACTCCATCTGTCGTCCGTTCTGCGCACGATATGCCGTGCCCATCAGTACTTGGCGGATTCGATGTAGATCAACGGTTCGCGGTGTCCGGACATTTCGCGGGAATCATTACTGCTCAGACGTTGCTGCCTCTGAATCCTGTGCGCAGTAGCTATCTTTCCAGCGCCTTGTGCGTAGTCCTCATAGCAACACAAATACCTGTGTAGCGAGCCCAGGTTTTGCAGCCATAGCACAAAGCCGGAAGCATGGTGGAGTCGATCAGGTCCTCCCTCAGCCTGACATCACGTATCGCATTTGCAATAACGTGCTACAGGCTTGCAATATCTACTGCTAAGCTTCGAAGGAATAGTACTTATTTTGTAACTACGAAATCTCAAATACATTCCAAGTTTTCAGAAATCCTAAGCTTATTTGCGTAAAGGAAAGTTTTTGATGTCCCATAACATATAAGAGTGTCATAAAATTTCGCTAAGCCTAGACCGAGATATGTATAAAAACAGTGTCTGCGAAAAGGAAGCGTCAAGAGATTAATGACCGCTACTGGGTATCCAAAAAGCATTTGTCACATAGAAGACTGAAGTGCAAATCTGGAGATGGTGAATAACATGAAGAAAAGATAAATGCCTATTGAGTAACAGATCGACACCAGTGTAAACTTTTGGTTGAATAAAGCAGCCTGGCAGTGTCTGCGAAAACACATGTCGCTGATACCTCGAGGGTGGCGATCGTGTTATTGGGAAATTATACGTTTCTGTTTGAAGTTCGTTGTACAAAATATTAGCGTTGCTGGATAAAAAGCCTCTCAATCCATTTCAAAATGTACATCACAATGCAATCCGCACTGGTACGTGACCGTCATTCACCAGCCATGAACCTCGACAAAATATGTATCCCTTTTAGATTCTCTTCTCGCTGCCATTCGTTTTCCAGTGCTGCAGGTGCAACAGAGGGTACGTTGTCTAGTGTGACCATGAATTCGCAGGCTTTAGACAATTAAAATCTTGAATTGTTTCAGCAATCTACCGTCGCAGAAATGTCAATATTCCTCCTCTTACACGTCGGTACCTTAGTGAAATTTCTCTCCTTTTTTGGTATCTATAGAAGGCTCTCTCCTTTTCTTCACTGATGATAGTGGATCCGTTCGCTTTCATAAACACGGTTGTAAGCGAATCTCCTTTCCACGTTCCATTTTTGACATAATTCATCATCAGAGCATATTGCAGGAGTCGCTTTTTATAGATACAGCGTTGCTAAACAGAGTTAAGACAGAGTTAAGTTTTGGTTGAATCGTTTCCGTCACCACGTGAGACATGAGAGACCAACCAACCAAAATATTCTCTCGGAATAAGAAAGTAAAAGTTTTTTATCGAAGTGTCAAGGTGAATTAATGAAATTGCTTCTGAGTTCGAAACGATCATGAAAAAAGCAAAGTACATAAAGTTCAGGTAAACCTCACGCTGTATCTCGAAGAACTGTCGCGTCTACCGTGTCGGCTCAAGATCAACTAGCGAGGGATGCGATGTTCGCTGGGTCAATTGGCTGTGAGCTAACCGATGAGCTAATGGAACTAACTGGACACGTCGAGGATGTCACGAAAATCCTCATGGAGGCCATATCGGCATTAGCGCGTGGGCTGGGAGCCGTCAGTTTGGAAAACAAGAAGTTGAGACAAGAGCTCGATGCCTTGCGGAACAGCTCAACTGCTGATTCTAGGTCTTTAAATGATGCTGATCGATCACGTTCGATATACATCAGCGGCATCATGGAGCTGAATTCAACTGTGCTGCAAGAGAGACTTTCGCATGACCTAACCAGTGTGAATAATGTTCTAGAATACTTGAGTATCGAATGTAGTCCTGTCACCGTTTACCGTATTGGACAGCCTTTAGCAGGGAAATCCAGATTGTTGAAAGTAGTTCTGCCCTCTAGTGCATTCCAGAGCCTGGCTGTGCAAAAATCCGGTGCCCTTAGCAGATACCCAATCGGCGGTATTTTTCTTTGGGCAGCCGTCACGAATGAGAAATTGGAGCAAGGAGAAAAGGGCGCGTCTGAGACCAGTTCTCCAAACCAGAACCAGGTGGCAGTGGTCAATCCATGGCCAACACTGGACTCTCTTCACCACCCCGCTTCAAGTAGCTCTGCTCAGGAAAAGTGATCCCCCTCCTTGGTTAAGCATTCTGGCAAAATAATTGCATATTTCAAAGGCAGCGAACGCGCTCGCTAAAGTTGTTTAGATAGCTGCGTTAGTGGGGTCGTACGGATCCTAGTAGAACGATCACGAAATTACGAGCGTCCAAACCGAGTAAAGCGACCGTACGTATTTGAGCCGTATTGAGTCTCGAAAATGTCCTTCCTCCGTCTTTTGCTACAAATGCTCAATGCTTGAATGCGGTCGTTTCTGCTCATTTTTTGCGCTTCTAACCACGTAAGGCCGTACGAGTGTTTTAGAGTCGTGATCCCAACCAATTTGTTGCTAGTTCCGCTATTTCAGCCAATGCTGTGTAACTCTTCCACTCCCGAACCAATACAGAGAGAATAGTTGAATCTTTATCTCAATCCAATTTTTCGGTTTTTTTTTTCGTTATTTCAGAATACTAACGACTTCAGACTTTGGATTGATAGCAGAAAATTGATCTTATTTTTGTCCTATAAATAGCCGTTTTTTACCCTCGACCCTTCTTCGTCCTTGAACCATGATCCTTTTTCGTGGAATCGGTGAGAAATATTCTCCCAAAGGGGCAGGAAGTGGTGACAGTGGCGAAAAGTGACGTGTAAAGACCAACATATATAGTGAAGACCACTCTCTAAAATTTGACTTGCAGGGAAAAACTGAAAAAAAAACATGACTGCTCTAATAGAAAATTGAAGGCACAGTCCAACCTCGGAATCGTTTTTCAGTCTTATATCGTCGGCACGGTTCCTAATGAGATTTTGCGTTCAATATTAAAGATTGGCGCAAACTCAGTTCCAAACGCTGTAACATAGGTGCTCCGAGTTTGCGCCAACCTCCTATGGGGAACGCAAAATCTCATCAGAATTCATGTCGATGCTAGCTTATCTCGAATTTTATTCCGGTCTTATCAAATAGGTGTCTCCAGAATCGCTCAGGACCCACTACGAACGGAGTTATGGCTCTTCAAAGATTGTGAAATCGAATGGTGAAAGTTTCGTGGACGAGTTGTCTCGGGCCTCTTTTTATCCGTCGGTTGCAGCCGAAGCAGACCACACTGCAAAGCTAAACCGATAACAAATACAAGAACGTAGATTCCGATCAAAATCCATGGCGCGTCTCGTCCATATCGAGACCGAAATTCCCGACGAAGTGGGCGGGGAGAATGGGTGCTCGATTTTTCTCGCTCATTCTGAAGAGTTGAGATTCCGCGTTTGGCAGGGTCGCTACGCACAGCGGCTGGACCATAATATCAAGGAATACCCACCAGTTTGGACTGTCCCTTTAAGCTGCTCCATAACTGTTCGTAAATGTAGATTTTGGCGACACAGCTATGAATCACAGAAAACATTTCGAGCGGGATCATTCCGCTCGTGCGTATACAGCTTTGGTTTTCGGTAGTATTTACGTAGCTGGTAAAGAACAAGTACTACTCTTCTCTTCTCAGTTCAGACTTCAAATGTTAGATTCATCGTCGTAAATAGAGAGCTTGTGTTGAGGCTGCCAAAACTGAGTTTCGCAGCTTCCCACAAAGCGTTCTTTATATGTCGATGGGCACCGGCCATATCGGTCAAGCTTGGTTCAGAGCCTCTCTGGTGACACCTTCATGTTGACTCCAAAGTACTTTCCAAGATCAGCAAAAGCTCGAAAACGAATCTGAGGTTTGACCAAGCCTTTATCCTTTTTAACAGTTCACCCTCCGCGGATCCGTAGGCGCTGTTTGTTTTTCTTCGTCTTTTACGTCTGTATCCCAATGTGGTCTTTTATTATCGAAATAGTGTTTGAGTAGACCTCTTTTGAGGCTTTAGCATTGCCGAGTTTTTTTAATCCGGCCTCACTGACGGGACGAATGCAATCAGAGAATTGTTGTGTTTCCTATAAAAAACGTATTCGAGTAATCATTAAGTATCAGGCAAAAAAGAACTACAGAGAAGCATCTGAGTATTTGAGGATTACAAGAAGGGTTGTTCTCACCGGATCGCATCACACATATAGCTTTTGTTAAAATTTCGCCACAGTTCCTGTCGCTACACTCAGCAATTGGTGCGAGGCTCACCCGATTTTCACAATCGACCAATAATCTGTCACAAAAATGTTGTTGGGGCAGCAGGGTCTCTATTAATCAAGTATACCATAGGTCTAACCGAAAGAAGCACAGATGCGAATATTTCACTTTTGAAAAAAGGCTACTTTGAGGCCTACATATGTATACCTTATTGGATACGGCTATTTGAAACAGGTGTCCTTCCCAATTTGCGAAATGCTGATATCTGACAGTTCGAGAATTAGTACTGGAGCAATCGCATCTCATCCAACAACTGGTCTTAGGAATAGCCAGTGCAGGAGTGCCCAGAATGCTGAGTTTCTGACAATTTCGTAACCTTTCCCCACTACCCTCTACCTATGGGCCACTTCAGATGCTCAGTTTCCGGAATAACTATTTCCAATAAGAAATTGGTGGTTCTGAGTTAGGCCCCGCAAATTGTATTGCCCATTGTGTACTATAGTGCTTGTACTTTATTACTTTTTGATTATTGCATTAGGTTAATGTGCAATGAACATATGACCTGGAATGTACAACGACTTTTCCTCGCGATTTCCGAGAGTTTGTAAGTGATCTTTCGGCTTAACGCGTCTCCTCCAGCAAAAACGAACAGTTATCGAGATTATGGCTGAGTTGGCCAAAATCGCGACTGTGCGGAACCTTGTTGCACGTATTGCCCTGATGCCCCTTTGTGGACCAAACCGGCAGATCAAAGTTTTCATAGGAGTAACGACCTGAAACACTGAGCCACGGGAAGTGCAAGGAAAATGGACGGAATGTATGCTACAATGGCAATAAGTTTGTGATTTCTTAGAACCCTCCGCGCATTTGGCGTACGCAAAAACTTCCCACACGGAAGGTTGCAGATTTGTTTGGCGGCCAGCGCGCCTATAAAGAACGGTAGGGATAGTGTTTGAATATTCCGCATTTTTTAATGCAGCATAGGAGCTCGTAAACGCGTTTGAGATAACTACGGAAATGGAATGTTATTGCTCATATTACAATATCTACGTATTTCGAAGCATCAAGAACGACCCACAATGCCGCTACGTGAGTAGGAAGTTGCCCCTGAATTTCTCCGCACACTGTATTTGCCGTCCTCCTCCAAATCGGGGGTTCTAAACCATTCCCCCCCCCCCTGTTGCCTATGTGTGTGGTTTACTTATTGTACTTATTGTACCACCCACAAACACCGTGGGAATGGCCCAGCGCCCCTGTTGTGGTGGAGGACGGAAAATACAGGAGTGGTAGAAGTACAGGGGCAGAGCCAACTTCTTACTCACGTAGCGGCATTGTGGTCGTTTTTTACGCTTCAAAATGAGTAGAAGTTGTAATCTGAGCCATGCCATTTTATGTCCGTTGTTATCTCGAACACGTTTACGAGCTTGTACGCTGCCTTTAATAAGCTCAATCAGTCTCAAAAAAGAATTATGTTCTTTCCATTTCCAGAGATTTTATTCGAGCAACTTTATAGGAGATCAAACACCCTATGAAACAAATTTGAAACTAACTTTTCTAATAACGCTTTTTGAAACAGTCAAGAAACACAAGGTGCCGACTCTGCAAAATTGTGCCAGCATCAGTAGACTCTGTTTCATTCCAAGTGAACTCATGTTTTCGGTTATCACAGCGCGGAGCGGTGGCTTTTTCGTCGAAACCTCCCTCTCACTAGTCGTATTCCACCGAGGCCCACCGCTCCGCTGCTGGGGTGCGTTCCAAGAACGTTCCCACGACGCCGTGGGAGGAAAAACAACCTTTCCATGGACAACTTTGCTTTCCATGGATGCGAATTATAATTGAAATTGCTCTTACGTAGCCGTGGCTACGTTTCCATGGACGCGTTTTGCCAAGCGAATGTTCTTGAAACGCACCCCTGGTGATGATCAAAATCAACAGATCGCTAGGGATGTACCAGAACTTGGAGATTTTATGAGCTGGATGGCCTCCGGTGATTGAAAACCAAAAGGTATTCCACCGCAAACAAGAATGCTAGCTCAATCTGGCCTGAAAACGAGTGCTTTGGGATCAACTCGGCACCTTGTACAAACAAGATACCTTGAAGGCACTGTTCGCGATAAACTTCGGGCTTGAGTTGAACGGGAAGCATTTACGATAGCGATTGTAAGCAGAACAACCTTGAAAAACGCATTCGAAAGCCTTCCTAGATGCGGAAAACTGTTTTAAAGATTACCCCACTTAGCAGACCGGCCCCTTTAGTCTAGTGGTTGTTGTAAGAACCGACACGGCTCTATCACTGCCAAGCTTTGAACTGCGATCACCAGCAGTGCCCCCTGATTTAAAGAGGCATTGTATCTATGGAATAACTGTCCAGAACATATGGCCTTGTAATAACTTCAAAAAAAATCTTGGAACGGGGATCCATTCAGAGTCTGCAAGGTAATCAAGGTCTATTGCGAAGCTAGGGAAGTTGCCTTGAATAACTCACTTTCAGCAGTATTATCATGTACCAATGAGGTCAGGTTGAGGTGCGAACAGAGTTGCCAGTGAGTTTCCATGTGCGGCTGTCCTGAAACCTGGGCATGAGTTGAACGTACTTTTGAGATTCTTTGCCGTGCAGGTTCGATAAATGGTGAAACATTCGAACAAATCGTCGTTTTCGAAGGCCTGAAAGTGCTAAAAATTTAAGAGCTTTGTGAGTTGATCCATCAAGCGTAACCGTTTTCCGATCGCTGTTATCGAAGGATCCGAGTACTGTAAATAGCAGCTATACTCTGCTGGATAACATGAAGAAAGTCGGAGATATTAACGAGTAGGAGCAGGCGTAGTGCACTTTCCCTGCCCTAATGATTACATCCGAACCACATTTGCACAAACACATGTTTCTATTGCCAGGATTGAGGCGAAGTTGTTGTTGAAATATTGGACTTTGCTGTATGAAGGTAATCGAACGTCGTGGCAATGCATGGGCTTATAAGCTTCAATGGATCTCCCGAGTCGTACACCACAATGCTCCTTAAATTTGTAAGTGCTGCTTTCCTTTACACCTGCGCTTAGATGCGATACACTTTGTTCAGGCACTATTCTCCTTTTTTCTCTCCTTGGGTGAACCAGGTGCAACCGGTGCTATTTCGAGTAGGTAACGGGCAACGCTCTAAATTTATGAGAATATTTTTCAAATATTGCAGCTGAACACTACAAAAATCTCCTCATTCCCACCACTCCGCCCCCTTCACGAGGAATTTACGGCTAAGACGATGCTTATTCCAAAGCCATATAGAAGAGCTGTCTTGATTTTTTCAGATGTTCTCTGTGCCACTGAGGGGCCCGACACCAATATCCCAAAGGGTGAGCCGCCAAAATAATGTTCTCCGTGTGTTTTTTTTTTCAAACATCTTAGCAGTCTTGCAGATGTTTGCTATGAAGAAGGTGATGCGAACTCGCTCACTCCGAAAGGTATGCTCAAGATAGAAGGGCTTAAAGGCACAGCACACTTTAAGCATGAAGGTCTCCCAGTTAAAGGCAGTGTTCACTATAAATTTTAATCCCAATATCTCTGCAGTTTACGGAAAATCTGGTGCCCTATATATAATACCGCCACTATCCAAGCGTAAAAAATCGGCGAAATGGGCAAAGTGAGCAACTAAAGCGTCTTCCGATCACAACTCGCCTCAAAAAGATCTGGGGTGGTAGTAAATGGGTGTGTTAAACGCGAGTTACCAGGAGTTAAATTCGCGTTAAACGCGAGTTTAGCCACACCAGATTGTAATGCTAACTCTTGATAGTTGAGAGAGAACTCGCTCTAGTTTCACCCTAACATCCCCCAGTGGTAGGCCTCTTATACCCTTCCAATGAATCCGCCTCGAAAAAGCGACAATTGCAACCTTTGTTACGAAAAATAGCCTTTTCAAAACGTTGTCAGGTCTGCTTTTTCTCTGAAATTCCGCCATGTGGCATCCTCGCGGTAAGTTCGCGTTTAACATACTCTCGCAGACAGCACGGAAATAGTGCTTAAATGCGAAAGGAACTGGCGGTTAACGAAACTCTCCTCTCGAGGAGTTTTTGGATGCGGTTAGCAAGATACAGTACGAACAGTTTTGACCATCTATACTGAGGGCAAGTACGAGTTTAATTAATGCAGAGGGTTAAGAAAGTTTGATAGCACTGTTAGCGATTTTGATCCAGGACGTCACCCTATCTTTAAAACTGAAAGGTGTTCCAAGGGAGAGTCTTTTTACGGCTTCCGCCAGGGAAACGTGCGATGAGGGATCAAAAACAAAGCAAGGATCATTGCTGAATCACGTTGGCCGTCTTCTTTGGTGGCACTAATCAATCCCTCCCAATCAGCTATTAATTTTTTTTCGAGCGCCGCACTTCTCCCGTTTTTGTTTATTTTCTTCCGGAATTCATTCGCTTCGCTATTATCAGGTTAGTTTCATTTTCATAATTCATTGCATAGCACAGGCTATGAGGAGTATATAGTAAATTATTTGTTTGCTCGCGTTTCGAAGGGGTTTCCACAACTTTTAGTGCAAAAAGTGAAAATTTTCCAAGCCATTGATCTTCAAGTGATTTGATGCTTTAGTAATGATTAATCAGCGTTAGTCGGGGCGTATCGGGCGAGTTTTGTGGGAAAGAAATGCGAACTTGTTTCTGAACCAACTAAATTTGTTCTCCTTTTTCTGCAAGATTCTAATACTCCTCTTTCATTGCCAGATCAGTGCCATCGTGGCCTCTTATTTTTTTTTTTTGAGGGTCCACGACGCAGTTGCTTTGGTGCATTGGTAGAGCCACTCGAAGTGTTTTCAAATTCTTACCTTGAAATATGTGTACAAAATCTTTTCCTTAAACGATGCGCATATGAGTGTGTAACAGTGTTTCTATATATTTTCCGCACTAACTGCGGGCGGTGGACTAGTTTCATTTTGAGAAGACGGCAAACACTTCACAAATTCAACTGCATCAATGACCGAAACCACACCATTACCCCAATCTCGGACGCCAGACTTGAGTTGCACACTTCCAAGAAAAAACAATAAAATTCTTTTTCAAGAACGAAAATAGACTGTCTAGTTTATCATCATTCTTATAGGTTTTTAACTATCCATTTCAGTTGAATGCAGAACATTCTTTGAATTTATGCATTACTCGACGAGTTGCGGAATGTCTTTTTCGCACCTAGCGTTACCTTTTCAAGAACACCTTGTAAATAATTCATCCAGAAATTCTCAAATTTTCGTTCACTCGAAATTTCCTTCCGATAAATTTTTTGTTTTTCAAAAAAACTTCTGTTTGAAAATATCAAAAAAAAAGTTAGCAAAGTTACTTCAAATGCAAACTTTTGTCAGATCACACGCAATTGATTGATTGAGGCTAATGATTAAACTAACATGTCTTTTCGAGAGTGGTCCTGAAAACTCACGGAGCTCACAAAAAATTACGACAATTAGGATTTACAAGGAAAATCTAAAAAATTGCATTTTGATCGTGTTTCGAACAAGCAAAATATTACGAAGTTCCTTTTGAAAGCTCTTCCTAATGACTAAAATAAATAGCGTCACTTGTATAATCTTTCCGATCCCTCGTCTTTCCACCGTAAACGTCGTTCGTGTCCAAGTGTAGAAAATACTTATGCGGACGAAGGTCACGCATAATGTATGTGTAAGCAGAGGGCAGCTTTCGTTGAACCGGCCACAAACCGTGGCACCTATTTCGCGGTATGTTGGCGGCTTGGAGGTGGCGGTTTATTCGCGGTTAACACACCATTTACTACCACCCCTGTTTTCAATTTTGAAAAGACCGAAATGATCACCGTGCCACAATCTATCCAACTGTATAATATGAGTTTGAAATTCATTAATGTAACTGTTTTTAAAGGAGGAGTTCGTTATGAGTATGATAATCATTTCACAAAATAACGAACAAGTTCGGCGAAAAACAACCGTACGCGATCTCTAGCATTGTAAAAATGAAAATGTATTTCTTCTTGGAAAATAATGTTGTTCCGGATTTCAGAGATATTTTACATGATTGACTGGAAAACGACATGCTGTACATTTTGACGTTTTCAAAATTCAAAACGGAGCACTTTGAAGCGAGTTTCGGTTGAAAGACGCCTCAGTTGCCCACTTTGGCGTTTTCGTCCGTTTTTTACCCTTGAGTAGCGGCGGTGTTGTAGCAAAATTAGGTTGTCCCTTGTTATACTTTGATTTTCGAGCGTGCAGTAATTGGCCGCTATAAAGGACGATGCCTATCAGTGTAATCAAGCGATCAGCTCACTTATCAGCACTTCCTTGACTTGATCACTCCTGTAATCTGAGTGTCCATTTGTTCGGATGGAGAGGGCGGAAATGGGACACGGGGCGGTTCTGTAACTACATAACGCTCGTTTGCAGCCATTATTTTGCGATTCCTGGCTCGTTTTCTACCGTTCTTCCGACACTGGGAGCCTAGGATCGTTCTCGCCTAGCACTTCACTGTGAAAAGCCAACAAGGATGATCATCGTGAACGCTGCCTTTTATAGTTTTCATGACGACTATATGATTTCGCACACTCCAAGGCCAGTAGCAATCCGTAAGTGTGGTGAATCTAAACAGACAGCCAACCTGAGGTCGGTGAAGCCAAGGTGCCTTCTAAGGTTGCCACCTTGGAATGAGAACCATTCTCGAAGAGTAGCGTTGAATACAAAACTCTCACCAGTCGACGTATCTAGAGCTGCACCGCACCGATCTACGCGACGGATGGCAAGCACAGCCCCTTAGACCACTAGGCCACAGGTGCATAAGCGATGGACACTTCCTGCTGCTCTCCTTCATACACTGCTTCCACAGTTCTTCGTATCCATTGCATCGTCAATCAAACTATCGGTTGTAAATATGGGTTCCGCTAACGTGCTCATGTGTCTGTCTTTCAGATGTAACAGTTTATCCACCTTCGATGATGGAATTTTAATTTTTTCGAGAAATTCATCAAGGCGACAGATTATTAGATCCAAAAAACAATTTTGAGAATTGCTGGCTGAGTGACTACTTACCACTGAGGCCAAGATACACAATACCTTGTAATATGACTGTCGAGAAGGCAACCTAGTGTTTTTTTACAAGGTGAACCGAAAAGTTTAGAGAATTTTTTCAAATTTTGGACTAATTTTTTCCTTAGCCTGTAATCACGCTCTCAGTAGTGAACTTGTTTCTAGAAGAGGCAAAACGAAGTTAAGATAAAAACCGCACTCAGATGATCAATTATATAGAGTAACTAGTACATGCGGATCATGTTAGTTTAATGCCTTTTTCTCGAGAACGAAGTATACTCCTCAGTCACCACCTTACATGGGTCTCCGGGGTGGCAAATCTGATTCTACTTGTAGTGCAAGTTATTGGAAAAACTTCTGAAAATGGTTGAATATGGCTACAGAAACTCCTTCGAATTTGGAAGTTTGGCTTCTATGACCGCTACTTTCAATTCAGCGTAAATCTCCCAACTAATCTTCTGCCAGGAGCCAATTAAGTCTCTATTCAAACCTTTTAAACGTTTTCTACTTGTCACTCCTATCAGCTGGCAGCGAAGCTGGATGTCGCCGCCAGCCGGCGGGTGCACATTTTTCCTTGCTCACCTTGGACAACGAGGTAGTAGCCACCGTGCTGGTGCTGGTGATAAGTGGACAGCAGTTTGGTCGGTGCGCAAGCGCTCCACTGCCATCTCTCGGGGCGCATTTTCCTCAAGAAGTCGCCACACTTGACGTTCACGACCCCACGTCCGCGGTATCGACGAAACCCTCTCCTCGTATCGCGCGTTATTTCACTTTCCTCTGCGGTGGTGAGCGAAGTCACTACCTGTTTCTTGCAGTAAGTTTTCACCTTGCAAAGAACGCCTCACCGCCGCCCGGTGGTGACTACAAACGGTCATTAATCTCTGAGCGCCGCGTGTGCATTTTTACGCCTGCGCGTTTACATTGATAGTCGATCAGTGATTGACAAAGTCACCACGCAATGACAGCCGGTAGTTACAACCTTTCGCGTGGATCGCTACTGGCCCAAGAGCTGTAATCACAAGTGATATTTATCTCGTCCTATAAAAAAGACTTATAAATTTTGCAGGTGACCACAACGACAACGAACCACCCAACACCTCCTTTTCCTAAGCGTGAGTCACTGCTCAAAATGACTGCGATTATCGGCTGTACATAAAAGCTGCAAAAGGCTTCGAATAACGATTATCAAATCCGGGGTAACCACAGTACATCCGTGTACCACTTCACTGTGTCAACGCATAAGTGTAACAAACACATCTGAATTAGGCGTATCATTTGTTAAATCGAGGTTTTGGGTAACTAGGTGGAAAGTGTTTCAATGTTCTTGATAAGAAGGCGAAAACGATCTATTGAGTGGAAAAAGTGTGACTCGAAGTCACGGATTTCTGCCTTCAGTTATAGAAAAAGTTTGTATTTCGCGCGACGCATTAGTATAGCAACACTTTAAAGGCAGCATACACGCTAGTAAACGTGCTTTGGGAGAAAACTGGAAGTAGAGCACAGGTATGGCTCAGAACACATCGCCTACGCATTTTGAAGAGTCAAAATGACTCCACAATGTCGCTACACAGGAGTAAGAACCTTGGCCCTGTCCCCTTGGGGATGCCTGCCCACCCTGGGTATTTGACGTCCTCCCCTTCAAAACAGGGGTGCGGAAAACCATTACTACCGTAGGCAGATTTTCGTGGGTAGATACCAGGTCAAGCACAACAAGTGAATAACATACATTGACCGACGATGGAATGGTGCCCATCACCCCTGTTTTGGAGACGAACAGCAAAAAACAGGGGCGGGCCAGCTTCCTTACACGCGTAGCGGCATTGTTGGTCATTTCTGACGCTTCCAAAAATGCTTATGCAGTGTGTTCTGGAGCCATACGTTTCCTATTTCCGTAGTTATCTCAAACACGTTCGCAAGCGTGTACGCAGCCTTTGAAGAAACTCCGAACTCTGTTACAGGTAGCCAAAAAAATACTATATTAACGATTTTGAAAAGCGGCGCCGTTGTTGCGTGCAGAACGTGGCCTAAGTTAGTCGTCGGGGCCGACACACCATGCCACTGGGAACCTCGTCGCAACGTCTCGCTTCCAAACAGACTCTATCACAAACTTGGAGCTAGATCCAGATTGCCCGCCAAGTCCATCGAAATTCAAGTTCAGATTTACATATGGAAGGAGTAAACTTGGGCTTTTCCGCCAGAAGGCAGGTGAATTCACACCGGCAAAGTGGCCAAATAGCATCACCTTGAACCAGTTTAATAAATGGCTCGCTCTTCAGCCATCAGCGTGAGACATTTCCATGTTGCTCAAGTGTTGCTATACTTAAGCGTCACTGAGAGGAACGAACTTTTTTCTATAACCAAAAGCAAAGGGCAGCTTTGAATAATACCACTTAATCCATCGCTTTCCTCGCAGTAGAAAGCATAGAAACTCCCAAAAGTTCAAAACCTCGATTCAGCAAATGATACGCCTATTTCGGAGGTGTTGCTATACTTATGCGTCGCAGTGTAGAGGAGGTAGAGTGCCGGGCAAAACTAAAAACATATAAAATGATTTCAAGATGGCGACAGATTTTTATTGAAATTTATTGAGAAACAGCGGCAGTGTTAGGATGGGGCGTCTGCCCCTCACACGCTGGAGTGCTCATTTCTCGAACCCCAAGGCCAATCAAGCCTGTTTTCGTTCCCTGTGAGGATAGAAAGCATTCATCTAAACAGCGGTATGCCTCCACTGTATTGACCCAATATACATCTCTATTCCTTAAAAACGATTTTCTGATAGGGGCCGATTGAGTTGGTTCTCAGGAGGGCTGTCGTCAGAGAATTTTGAAGTTTTATTAATTTCCGGAATCTCCAAGTTATCGAAGTTGGAAGCGTATTTGTCGCGTAATTCTAGATCTCGCAGATTGAAGGCCTCTGATTCGAGCTCAGAAAAAACTCTCCTTTTAAAGCTGAGAGGTGGAGAATCAATCCAACAACAGCGCTATAGGCTGTTTTGAAAATGTTTAGCAGTCAAGGTGCTGAGTTGATCGCAAAAGTCGCTTGGCCCGGGCGAGATTGAACCAGCATATTCCCTTTCCGGGGAAAGCGCCTTTATCGCACTGCACCACCGTAGCCCCAGCGCCATAAACATACCATAACGTGCACCTGCGACGTTGAACTTCGCAAAGTTACGGGCAAAAATCATCCGCAAAAATCGTAAGACTTAACTAGGGCGCATCGTCATCTTGACAGGTTCTACGACTGTTAGATAGTCTCTGACGAGTATTCCTGTTTCATCCCGTTATGCGGGTGAAAGTGATGATTGCTTGCGGTGAAGATTTACCGAGCAGTTGGAGTGAGAGCGGCGCTGGGGCTACGGTGGTGCAGTAAGCGAGCAAGGCGCCCTCCTGCGTGAAAGTGGAATATGCTGGTTCAAATTTAACTCGCCCGGAGCCAAGCGTTGCTTGCACTGATCAACTCCCAGCACCTTGTGTGTAAACATACCATAACGTGCACTGCGACGTTGAACCGGTGCAGTTACGGCAAAAATCATATCCAAATCAAATCGTGCTTTGAAAATGTTTAATGGTAATGAGTGTAGCATAGTGAATAGAATGTAGAAATAATGTGTCTGCACTGGCTTTGTATCTCCTCATGAGCCAGCTGAATCCTGCTATAGTTCGCTGATTTCCGACTTTAGAAGAAATCTAGGGTGGTTCAGTGGTTATCCGCATTGAGCGACACGTAGATAAGACCGAGGCACATCTCACCTCAGACGATCGCCAGTTCTATCAGTGTTATTCGGTTTTCTCAAAATTTTGGCTGTTCACAGCAAGTATAAACACCATGACGCAACCGGCTGGAGATCCTATTTTTACTACGAAATATGTTTGAACGACCTTTGCTGAGCTCTTCAGTTTGCTCCGGCAAGAGCGCGCAAGGAAGACTTTAGATCTCAAGCTTGTGGATGAGATGCGTACAGACGCAGAAGCCGCGTGGTGATACGTACTTTTTTCCGGTACTCTATGTATGTATATGCTTTCGAATAACGATAGAGGAGAGATTTGTTAAATTTTTGCAGGCTTCCTGCCATAACAATTTGGGTCAAAAATTCCTAACCCTGCACGTGAGTTCACCGCTACATTATTTTCCGCTTTTAGACAAATTTTATAGGTGTTTTCAGCTATTTTGCACATTGAAAAATGGTGCCAGCCTGACCACCTACCCATCGGTACAGGTCTAAACAAGGTTATTTCAACTTCTTAAAAGATTGGTTTCATTCTTTCCAGGTATCTACTATGATTGATGTAACATTATGAAGATCTTCGCCGAACTCATGTTTTTAACCCACCTACCAAACAAACAGAAGTCTCGAGTGCGCTTTGATGATATATGCAATTTTTCTCCACCAATGAATGAATTCCATTGCTCAGTTTAACGTTGTCTGTCAATACACTACAAGATCCGAACCGGAAACAATCGCTCAGTTTTTTAATCTCGGTCATTGCATGATTAGCTTTTTAGCAAGCGTCTTCCTGTCTAGGGTTAACATATTTTCTTGTGCCGTAGTGTTCCGGTTCTTCAAGTTCAGTAAAAATTATTTTTTGGCTCTCACATTAATTTCTCTTCCCTATATTAATTATCTCGTATAAAACAAGCTAACCTCAGTTGTCTCTTTTTCGTAGTGTATGCACATTGAATCTCAGTCGTCACACTTCGCGCTGGAACTCATCTGCTCCTTTTTGACGATGTGTAGTATGTATGCGCTGTCCCGAACTTGGTGCATAAAATGTTGTAACATACCCTCTGTTCCCATTTCCGCAGGGTACCTTGAGCTAACTTCTGGGTTAGGGCGCGCGGCCCAGCTGAGTATCTCCCTCACTCTATCCAAATAGGGCGCAACTGACTATACATAGCTTTTTCCCTCATTTCCTGAGCCTATGGTAAAAAGAGCGTCTTATCGGTTTCATTATACCGTCAGAGTCTCCTTACCACTTTTATATTTTATCATGGCTGTCCGCTAACCTGCTTGCTCCGCCCCGGACACATCCGGAGCGAGCTAGGAGTCTACAAAGACATGTCATTCCTCGCCTTGCGCGATGCCTCTCCAGAAATGTGTAGCGCTGCGACGACTAGATCCCCTTCTATAATGGAAAAGCTTCATTCTGCCAGCTATGGGACGACTATTCTCATGAGGTTGTACAGAGTTTTTAATTCTTTTTCTGCAACTCTAATGCAGGAAACCTTAAATTTGATTAAGTTGTCGTTTCTCAAGTTCCTCGAACAAAGCGTTGCGTCCTGTGCTCGTCGAATCGAATAGAGATGAGAATTCATGACCGGATTTTCAAAAGTACAATCGTTAAGTTCCAGTCAGACGCTGGTAATATCAGAGCCAAATCCTGTGGAATCGCGTGTGCCGGTGAAGATCCGGAGCAGATCGATGAAGTTTTCTACAAAAGCCTCTGATAGCGAGGCTTGAGTAAAGAGATCATTGAGTAGTACGGAAACGAATACTTCCAAAAATGAGTGGCGAAATCGCAAAATCAGATTATTCTCGCCACCCGCGGAAAGTTTAAGCTAAAGTTTACAACCGCACTAGGTCGCGAATACTAAGACTCGGAATGTGCATGAATATTCTGCGCAGCTGTACACTAGCGCAGATGAGATGGGAAGCTTTCCCAACATTCAAAACCTTCGGTGACTCAAAGGCTCGCCAGGGTTATACGCGCGAGCAACTTGGATTTGATCGAGCACCCAGAAGGAAGGCAGGTTTACTCAATTAACAGAAGGGAAAACTCCGGCATGTTGTGCGGTGCCTGTCAATACAGAAGTTAAAAACATCGCGTGACCTTCCTAGAAACCTCTGCGAAGTCCGTGTCAAACGAGAGCGATGAGCAGGTCGTTTGCCCAGGTCAACGTCCACCTTCTCCAGCTTCTCGGCTACAACTTTTTAGTCAGCTGTCAATCTCCCACAGGCTGCAAACAGAAAAAAAGCGTGGTAGGACAGAAACTGCGGTGCGCTGGCCGGAGCCTGTCCTATCAGCTTCCCCCAGCCCATCGGAACATTATCTTTGCTTCTCGTTCCATTAGTTATGAAAAAACCTGATTTAGAGGTGCAACCGATCAAGCTTAATCTTTCCTCACCTTTGAGATTATTAGCTACATTGATTTGAGAGTGGTCCCCGGGCAGGAGCTACAGTAACGCAAGAAATTGAGAAAAACGCACCGCAAATACACAAAAACCTTTTAATCTCTTTCCGCCTCTTAAGTCTGATAGAACTGCTTGTTGTGACAATTAAATCTTTGTGCACATGTCCCTCTGCAATTCTCTACTCTCAATTGCTCCGTTCTTCAGTTAGGTACCAAACTACGTGCTTTGGTATGAAATATTCTTTTCCGTTTTCAGATTGACAAAATTTTCTTCATCGTCGTTGACAAACAATACGATGAACATGTTCATCCCACCGGACAACGAGTCCATGCTATGTAGAGCAATGTCACTGAACTACGACGTTCCTTAATGCGTTTCTCGCCGTTTCTTCCGTAACTTTGGTAACACTTGAAGGCTAACGCATTGTTATATGTCGAAAACTCGGGAACGAGAATCATCGTGAACACTCGGCCACTGAAATTTGTTATCTTGAAACTTGCTTAGTGTCTTCTATCACCCAAACGTGGTGAGAACTTCTGCACAATAAGTGATGCAATATTAAAGCGCACACTATACTCCCTGGGCAACGCATGATCTTTGTGAACTTTTATTTGATTGTCGTAGTAGACCCTCCTGTAAGCAACACGTGGCAGATGCGTGAGATTTAAATTCCAACCTAATAAGCGATTTTATAACCGACCACATCAGGCCGACTCCTCGTTCACCAACGCCACGGACCACACCCCTTACCAGATTTAACGAACTCGACAGCATAAAAAGTGAAAAAATAATTATCTGGGTGCTCTATGCCCTAAGACACAACGGTAAGATTTATGAAACGGTCTGATTTATGGAAGGGATCCAAATGTGCGCGACACATATCGAACTGTGCCTTTAGCAAGGCAGCATACACGCTCGCTAAAAATTATATCAAATTCATGGAATGAATCAAAGGTCTGAAGCTTTGTTACTATTCAGAGATAACGAAAACCGGAAAAAATCAATTCGAAATGAAACGTATAACGGTTCGTTCTATATTGGCCCAGAAGTGGACGAGTTTTTTAGCGCATTGGCTGAAGCAAAATAGCGGAGCTTGAAGCGGACAAATTCGTTGGGATAACGACGCTAATGTACTCTGTAAGGCCTCTTTTGGAACTCTTACAACCTTAGAAAAAGAAAATGAGAGAAAATGACCGTAATCGAGCATTGAACATCTGTATTGAGGGGCGGAACACGTATCGATGGGCGGGGAAAGGAAGATTTTTTGACCCAATACGGCTCAAATTAGTGGGAAAGCACCTTTAACTCGTTTTCAACACTTCCAACTTCGTGAGGGTTCTTCTAGGGCCCATACGACCCCCTACTAATGCTGCTAGTTATCTCAACAACTTTTGCGAGCGTGTATGCTGCCTTTAAATGATTTTTATAATTCTGCTTGTCGTCACGAGCTTCATTATCTGGCGTCCATAGCATCGATAGTAAACAAGTGTGTAAGTGGAGCCTTTGATTTAATTTTCTGAATTTAAGAAGAATTGAAGGATCGGTTCCCTTTCACGGAATAAACGGAGAATTTTGAATAAGTACTTTTCCGGAAGGGAAGGGAATTAAGAGCTTGCGGGAGAAGGATGTGGTGGACCCCGACCACTGCAAACCCGCAAGAGTACCACATTCGTCTCATACTGTGTGTGTTAATCATCTATAAACTGATATGATGTCAGTATCACTGTAGTCTGGTTAGCGGTTGCAGAAAAACGACATCCACAACACTTCGTCGATTTGGTACTGGAGGAACTTCTGTATTGTCCGGACTCATCTGCATAGAGTTTTGAGCCTAACGGGCTGTTCCTTTTCCATGCTCTACAACGTCTGCTGAATTTCCTCTGGTGTTAATATTTTTCTGGGTCTAGCTTACAGCAGCGATCGATACAAATGCAACGAGCATTGCTATTTCATACTCGTAGAACTACGTCTGGGTCTGTCTCATCAGAGCAGAGGAGGGACTCTGACATGCTGTGCCTTACGACTGCATTTAATTATTGCTAGATTTCCAGTATTGTTATTATTATCATCAGACTCAAGCCACAGTAGCAGATGGCAAGTAATTAGTTTTTAAAAATGAATATTGTTTAGTAGGGATTTCTGTCTAATTCTATTCATACTTTCAGGTATGTGGCGGAGCATTCTAGATTGTCGTTGCTTGGCATTACCATAATAGAAGAAGTAGCGAGCGAAACAGTCCCTTTTCAACGAAATATTCTATCCAAAAGGGGTCTTCCAAGCAGAAGTGGTTTGGTTCCTGTGTCAAGGCAAACCTTCCAACAAAACAGGAACAATAAGAGATGGAGTGAGGGGAGCCTAAAAAAGGCGAACAAAATTTTTGAGAGTGACTTTTGCTGGCCGACACCTCTAAACAGCGAAAAACAAACCGTAGCGGATTTCAAACGGAAGTACTTTTGTGGATCCGGAACAGACTCTGGAGAGCCGTTACAATTTGTATGTAAAAGCACTTAATTGTCTTTATCAAATAAGAAAATGATGACAAATTGGGTGGCGCAGACGGTTAGCTCCAGCTGTAAGGCGGAATGAAGACATAGAAAAACAGCATCAAGCAAGAGTATTCCCATATATTCCCGGTAACAATAAAAAGTTCTATTTGTGAAATCTACTAGGCTTTAACGGTGGACTATACACCTGTGCTAGAACACAAAAATTTCATTCTAAACGGTTGATGCGGAGAGGCCTCACAGTATAAGTGTGAGGCTGAGAAAATACCAGGTCAAGAGGTGGTGGTCAGAAAAAAAAGCTCTTTTTCCATCTATACAGAAATGAGTTTTAGAACATTTCCAACATTTTGGGCGCAATTTTTTTGTTACCAAATTTGTTTTGAGAAATGTTCCTCACTAAAGCTATTATAACGTTGTTTGTAAATGAGATTTACACGTGAAACTGTTATTGGGTAAGGTTTAGGTCCGGGGTAGTGATCTAAGGTACTTCACAGTTCCAGAGAAGGATCTTTTTGGAAAAAAATTGCTGGGTTTGAGGGAATGACTAAAATCGACGATCCCCACACGCTGAATGCATAGGAACTATGTGTGAGGAAATCGTCGATTCCTGCCGTTGCCTCACACCTAGCACAATCCTTCTAGAAAAGGCCCTTCCCCTGGGGCTGTGAGCTACCCCAGACCACTACCCCGGCCGGACCTAAACTGCCAAGGCAGTGTTTATACGATGAAAATCGTTCTTCTGTTTTCCATTTATCTTAGCTTGACCATATGCTAGTTCATTGTAGGTGTCTCTGAAATTATACAAGACCTTCTGCTTGAACATAGTATGGTCCCTCAAAGATTGAGCTATGGAAACATAGTGGACAGAACATCCAGGAGCTTGTAACCGTCTTTTGCAGCGATCTGCGAGCTGACCTGAGTAAAGAGAAGCTGAGAATGAAGGGGAAGAACGGGAGCCTAATGATTGAAAATCATAGCTCATCTCCACGATCTCGAGCATTCATTTGTTGCGTCGGTGGGCATGTGATGGGATGCGCTTTTGGGGGGTTTTCAATGCGCTCAGTTGCAACCAGGCTCTTCTAGGGCCTTCACCGGCTCCGTTTTCATGCGTTCTTTCGACGTTAACGTTACAGAGTGTCCCTCCACTACCCAATCCTAGTGGAATTTCGAAAACTTTTTTCATCGTGAACACTGCCTTTAAAGGCATCGTACGCGCAGAAATTCGTATATTATTTTTTCATGTTTTTGCGTAGCTTGGCCTCTCTAGTGAACGAAAATGTCAAAGGGGGTCATGAAAAACCTTCATTTGTAAAGAGAGTTCAATAGGAACACATTGTAAATACTTTGTATTTCGCGCCAAAATCCTTTTTGAAGTTTTTCTGCTTTTGGAGGGCTCGTCACTGTCCTTTTCGGAGTTTCTCTGCATGTGGAGTTCGTGCCGTAACTATTTTTCATGTTGTCTTACGGTCGCACCAACAATCTAGGAAAAAGTGCTAGATGACTGGTGAGATTTGGTGGCGGATCTTCATCTTTGACGCCTTCCAACCTCATTGCCCAACGTTTTTGACGCGCCAAAGTGTACCAGTGTGGTCTACTGAGCTCAATCATGAAATTGAGCCTGAAAAATGAAAAGTGATTTCCAGCGCGAACGATACCTTTAACCAATCAAAGTTTCACGGGTCATCCTCGTTTACGAAGAGAGATATTCCACTTTTCATTTTTTAATATTTTGAATATTCCATTTTTTATTTTCGGCAGAGGAAAATTCTTTCAGAAACTTTTTCTCGGTACCAAAAATGTAGGTCACAAAATGTTGCAAATGTTCTAAAAATCATTTCTGTCTAGGTGGGAAAACACCTTTATTTACCTCCACCCCCACCTGGCTCGGACCACCGGAGACAAAAAATGATTTTGGTACAAAAAAAGTAGGTCCCTATATGCTGCAAACGTTCTAAAAATCATTTATGTGCAGGTGGGAAAACAACTTTTTTCTGGCCACCACCTCTGCGCTTAATATTTTTTGGCCTTACACTTATACTGTGGGGCCTCTCCGCATCAACCGTTTGGCATGAAATTCTCTGTGTTGTAGCACAGGTATTTAGTCCACTGTTAAAGCCTAATAACAGCTCTCAGTGCCCCGGTTCGAGTCAGACTAGATCAACTTTTTCCGTCGAAGTGATGAGCTGTGATCACACCATACATCATTTATAATTATCCTGGGTTGCTCCCCTTCCATCAATTAAACGTTTTCCATTTTGACCTTCTATGTCCGTTCACAGTTGTTTGTTGATTGACCTGTTTGAACTTAGCTCCGTAGCTTCCCATAATCCAACTATTGGAAAATGTTTCACCAAGTTTTCTCTCTACTGGTTTTTCTCCTTGAACGTATAGTTTCCAAATCTCTGCACCGGTTTCACTTAATATATCAATGCCATTACGAACACTTATCTACAAAGAACATTTATCACAAGAACCAACATCTCACTAAAACACTTATTCATGGACGCTATATCAGTTAAATACAAAAACCCAGTCACAATTTAATAAAAACATGCCCTGCATGTTTTTATTTCACCTCTACTCCTTCTACTTCCTTCATGTGGTTGACTCTGAAAGATTTATAAAATTTTTAACATTTCAACCTCTAAATAATTGCTAACGTTTTTATTACATCACATTGCATTCCATTCCTCTGATATCAATAATAATATTTTCATGACGAAACGAACAGCGATCATCAAGGGGGAAGGTTGCCGGCCAATTTGGCAGTGTCAAATTTCCAATTTTCAACCTCTATGACCTGAGAAAAACAAGTAAGAGCTTCACACTGCTGGTATTACTTCGTGAATTTTCTGTTCTGGTGCTATTATATCTAGCTCTCCTGAAGCTCAAATATTTCGTGAACCCCAAACATACTGTTGCTTACCCGAGTCGGAAGAGTTTCCAGCAGTAGGCCTTTTGACTCTGTGTGGTGGAGTTTTAGAAACTGGCGCTAAGAAAAATTGAAGAAAACTGTATAAAGAAGCCCCATCGAGTCGGCTTTGGCGATGGAAGCTCGATCAACTGGAGCGCGTGCGGGCCGCAAAGCGGCGGACCGGAATTTGGCCCAGATAAGCACAGTACCCGGAATGGATGAAAGGAATAGAAAACTGGGAGAATTTCACATGAGATTTTTCGGTGCTCAGAGTCTCAAAACTGCTGTTTGATTTCCATCCTATCAGTGAGAATATTAATGGCAGCGTACAAAAGGAGGCAGGCGTTCAAAACACGGGAAAAGGGCAATCTACCGTCTGCTTTTATTTGGCTGCGAGAGGCAGGCATACAGCGTCCTCTTGCACAACGGAGTCAACATTTGAGGTTCATGTTGGCATTGAATTTGCAATGTATTGTTGTTTAAAGTAGTAATCGAATGGGAGCGTCTGTAGATAAAAGCATCACCACACACCCAAAATCACTAATCACCATGTTTCACGCTCTAGTAAGTCACTGCTTTCCTCCAAATTTTACTTGATTGTCACGTTTTCTACACAGGTATTCTGCTGTATCTTATTTGCATGGAGTGCTTCTCTCGCTACAGCCGGTATGTTTTGTATTCGGAAACTGTCTCCGACGCACTTAACAAATCAATTTAGAATCGTTTTAGCAAACGACAGGTCCAGTGAACCCAGTCCTTCGACTTATTCGCCCATCGCAAGTGGAGTCGGCTCCCAAATTTTCAACCCCAAAAGATTTCCCTTTTCAAAATTTTTTTTTGTAGATGTCCCCTTCTGAGGCCTACAATTCTCCAGAACACTGAGCAGTGAGTAAATCGCTCGGATTGATTTGTGCTTCCCTAGCTAAAAACAACCGTTCCAGCCACGTCTTATGCTCCTGACGATATTATCTCTGCCGTCCTCAGTAAGTGGTATGTCTTCAATGATGAACTTATTTCACATTGGACCTCTTATGACGCTTTACTTAATTTTTCAGAAGTCCACGATGATGCCAGTGAGGACCTCTTATTTCTTTTTCCAGTTTGCAGCGTGAGTGACTCTCTATCAATGGCTTGTAAATCCTTGATATGCTCCTCAATACATTGCAGCCACTCCCTATGCTGGAGACTCCCATTGCTCATACCCACACAGCAAACGGTATGCTTCAAAGTTTAGCACTCCTGCAGAAAAGCTGCTCTTGCTTTTGGATTTTTGCAGCAGATAGCGACGATTAGCGATGGCGTCAATCACTTCCCCAAACGGAGCGTGAGTGACTCAACTTATATTTTCTGGTCTTTCCACCATTCATGCAGGTCTTCCAGCCACCCCTAACGACGCCGAAGAAGAAGTGAGCGCACGTCTACCACCTCAAGTGGAATGCTTACGAATGGTATATACTTTTCTAGAAAAAGGTGTATTGAGTCTGAGATGCCCAAGTGCAGTAGCGAGGGCCTCAATTCCCCACCCCAAAGCGTTAGTAACTCACTCGAATTTCTCTAATCTTTTGAAAGAATCTCAACAGCTTTTTGAACGAAAATTGAACCTAAAAATAATTTTAAGGTTCAATTTTAATAAATAAAAATTATTTCTCAGGTTTTACCTCTTAAAGGCATCGTACGCGATGAGAACTATACGTGGTTTTTGACGTCTTCAAAGGTTATAACGATATAGTGACTAAAGCGTTGCTAGACGCCTCCCTCCAAAAACGTCAACTTTTCAAGGAAACCCATTTAAATAAAGCTCAAGACAGAATTCGAAGTTCCCGCTGACATCAACTTGGGATAGTTGCGCGGAGAGCGCAAGGAACAGTTCTTGATGATTCGTTCCTTGGCGCTGCGTTGAAAGTAATTCACCAAGGATGCCATTCAGACGAGTGATAATTTTTTTCTTGAATACTGAAGTTGAAAAAGGCGTTCAATGCTGTCAGCTGCTTTCGATCGATGTCGGAACGAAATCGAGTGGCGTGAGCGTGTCGCCCTACGACGCGTCAACGCACGATCGCTGGCAGCGACCACGGAGTTTTCTTCCTTGTAACAACGGATTCTGACTCCCAAGTCCGGCTCCCCAAACCCAGAAAGCCCTATTGAAAGGTAAGCAAATCATCATTAAGAGGTGATTTTGAAATTCCGCAAACGTTCTGAGTGACATTGTTCGTAGCCCACTAGTCCGGGATTGAACGCGAAAAGTTGAAATTCGTTTTCATCGTGTACGATGCCTTTAATTTGGCGAGGGTCACACTCTCTAAACACAGTGGTATTCCTTTGAATCCTCCACGACCCCCTATGAACAGAATTATATTCTCCAAAGATGTCTATACTTTGAGGGTGAAAAATTAGTGGACGGGTTGTCTCATGCCTGTATTTCCCTTCATTCGCAACAGATGCGCGAAAGCGAGCCAGGATAAGGAGACATACTCGACAGATGACTAAAGAACGCCGATTCCTTTGGGAATCCAACCCTACATCTAGTCGCACCGAGTTCGTAAAGTTGGTAGGAGTGTAGCCTGTCGCGGTGAGCGAAGGAGGTCGGGCCTGGAATGGTCGCTTATAACCCGCTTATTTGGAGGAATTCGAGATCACGTACTTGGCAAGTGTTGTATGTTAGCAGTCTTACTACACAATCGAATAAAAACCACGATATTCAAGTGCGTTTGAGGGTGTACCGTGCCTTTAACTCAAATGGTTCGCTCGCAAATAAATTCGGTGAGTAACCGCGATGACAGCGATGGCCTCAGCCTCAAAAAATTACCCTAACGTCTGTCTGATAAAAGACACCAAGAGAATTTTCAGCTACTTCCCCATGCTGTAGACGCCATGAACTCGTTCACTCCAGAAGGCACAGATCCGGACGAACAGATATCCTGTCGCAGTTTTTGGGGCGTATCTCGACCTACTTCTTCATGGCTGTGTATGATATCATTTGTGAAACAAGTGAGTGAATAGTTAGATTTTTCCTTACTTTCTCGATGATCTAAGCTGCCCTTACTACGCTAGGTAGCAGTAGCTCTCCGGCACACGGCACATTTGATGGATTTCTTTTTCAGGACGCCATTTTTGGTGGTGACTGCGTTCGTGCAACCGCACTATATCTCTATGCAGTTTTTGGGAATTTTTATATAGTTAAAAGAGATTATTCTCGTTCTCGAGACCAACTTCTGGTCCGTATTTGCGGACAACGGCACCAAGCAACACGATGGTAATCGTGTTGAAACCACTTGGCCCCGGCACGGTTGTCATCGTGTTGTGTGATTCAACAGCCGTAGTTCGCAATAGCGCACAGGATTTCGGCTCCGAGAATGACAGTAGCATCATGATGATTCAACACAACGTTGATTAGAAATGTATGTTGTGCTATGTTTCACATAACGCAACTATTGGACGTAATAATAAATATTTGAATGAATATATTGTCGTATATTGAGTCCCAATTATAGTTGTTATCTGAATACGTATTCATTATCGGAATTTTCGAAATCGCACGATTCGATTACTATTCAAAATCGGACCTCAAAGAATGGAAGTATTCGATTCTGTTCAAAAATTGTACCTCGAAAAACAGAGTCATCCGAATCTTTCGAAATTCGAAGCCTACTATTTGAATGAACATTGGAATAGTTATAATTTCTGATTGGTTTCCGAATAATTCAAGTTCTGGGTCGTCGCTACCTAAGGCATGCGGTAGATGGCCGTGTATTCCATTGGCAGGCATGACCA